>CM072816.1:52304508-52643592 GCA_036937905.1 Salvia rosmarinus
GATCGTCCTCGTTCGTCGCTTCGTCTTTGTTGTTCGAGCTGGGGATATCGTCACCTTCATTCTTCCTAACGCTTTGTTCTCGTAAGGGCAAAGAAGTTCATACTTCTATGTTCTTTCACGATCGTGAGCATGCTCCTTAGGTTCTAGGTCTCCATGTGATAACTATCATTCATCACAAACGAAATTTTGAAGATTGGAAAATAAAGTCTCATTTGAGAATTTGAAATCACGATTTCAAAATGACAATCATGGTCAACTCATATACATATCAAAAATGAATTCATTCATTCCATGTTGATCATTCAACTAGTACCTTCGACCCACCGTTACCGATTGGAGGCGACTCTATTAGGAGTAGTATTTTAAGGGTTACACGCTAAAATAAAGATGCATAACAACAATAAACTAGCATGCTCGAACATAATATAAGATAATGCCATAACGATTCGAAGAGATAGGCCATCGGACCCCAAAATCTTAACCATGCTGATGGACCTCAATAGTTCATAACAATAAAGCTAAATAAATGAGTTCGGAGGTGTGGAAAGTGTGTGAATACATATATGAGATATGCTTCGAGTGAAAACCACAAATTTAGATAAATTGGTCAGGACACGGACTCTCAACACATTCCCATCACCATCATCGAACTCAACTGCTTGAAAACAAACATGCGGGCTAAGTACAAGAAATTGCACTCTTGGACTCATGCGAAAACATTTGATATAAGATTACGGCCAATATCGAGTAAGTCATGGGGTTTTAGTTGAAATGCCTTTTGCTTACCAAAACATTTCGCCATAAACATAGCATTTTCTTGGTTGTATGGTCCGTATCTCAGTAACAATTCATAGCAGATTTAAAATTAAGCGTCGAGAGGGCCTCCCTCTACGACGCCGTGATCGGCCGTAATCCGTCGCACGATCACCTCACAAGCATATGTTAACATAGCATATAGTTCCAACCTTCACGCAATCTGGCGGTTTATCATCGCCAAGACGAGCATTTAAAAGGTTGGCCGACCAATGACATAACCTCAATAATAAAGTTCAACCATCGCCCCTACCCGGCAACAGATAGGATCCATACACAAATGAATATTTTGGCGGTGTCTGATAAACATTTGTCATGATTGTAGAATAAGAATTGTAAAGAAACTTCATTTTGGAAGAACGGTAAAATCACATCTTAGTGGGGTAAGAAAAGGGCCCACATTTAGATAAAAAGCTTAGGACTATGGTTACGTTGTAATTTGAGTCTAGGTTTGTTAAATGCGTCGATATCCGATAGGCGTTTGCGTCCGCACTTTGAAAAGCGAGGCTTTGAATGTGCTCAGTCTCGAGACTTTCAAAAGCTAAGATAAACTTGATATCTTATTTCGATGTAAATTCTCAATAGAATTGTCACGTTTCAATACGTATATAATTGAATTGTTCCTCGAGATACATTCACTATTTAGGTTAACTCCGATTTAAGCGTCACATATTATAAGTCGCTTCTCGATATGGATTTCATTTGTGAAATCTTTTCTTACTAATAGTATCATACTCAATTAGTATATCTTCACAGTCTTGGCGTATTTATCAATCGTTTAACGCGCGTTTGACTTAAAAAGTCACGGCGAAGTCACGGTCACAAAGTCAACAATTTTGACTTTCAAATAGTAATTTTTACTATTTCGTTTTATAAATCGAATTTGATCGATTTGAAATCGTAAGTCCTATTTCTCCATTTATCACGTAATTCAGGACTTATAAATAATTTCGCAATTATTAATCCTTTTAATAATTAAAGCGTATATTTTGATTTAAAAGCGTTATAAAATGAGCGTTTGTCTCAAACATAAAATCTATGTTTATAAAATTTTATAAAATTCAAATATGTCCAGAATATTAATTAGACATATATTTTATTAATAAAGCGAATTAAAGGATTTAAAATCCTATTAATTATCGAAAATCTCGATAATTAATTTAAAAATACTAAATGACTTTTGAAAAATTTCTAAATTAATATAGTGTATTATTATACACTATGGTCCGAATATAATTTATAAAATTCATATGATATTGTTTCCATTTATTAGTATATATACATATATATAATTCGGTAATTCCATAAAATATGGAATAATTATCAAAATTCCCAAAATTGATATACACATAGTATAATATCCCAACATCAATATATATCATAAATTTAACCTATAGTTCATCGTAACCATTCATTCAACAATATATAATAATATTCAGGTAATTTTTAAGATAATTACCCAATAATTATCAAACAATTTCTAAAATTCTAAATAAATTCTAATATGCTCAAACATTATATTATAACATTGTAACATCATAATATTAACCAAACCAATTCAAATCGTCACCATATGAGCTTGTAAGCTCTCGACTTTCGATTTCCATAGGCTTTGGTTTTCAAAAATTAACATTATATACTATGATTATATACTATAGTATACTAATATAACATCATAATATTTATCAAAACTAATTAAATCATCACCTTCAAGAGCTTGAAGCTCACGGTTTATTTGATTTAAATTAGCATTTGATTTCAAAAATCCAACAAATTCATACAACACTAAACAATATACTAAAGCATTAATACACCATTGCATTATTAAAATAAAATCATACATCAACCTATACATTCATGATGCTCACGTATTAATTCAAAATCAAAATATGGTTTCAAAATTCTAAATAAATCATAGAGCATATAATCAAGGTTCTAAGCATTAATATGTCATTACATGCTTGAAATAAAATATTCACCAAGGTACATACATATATATCTCACATTTTTAAAAAAAAATAGCCTAGGGTTTTCAAAATTTTCTAAATGATACATATGAACTTTAAACATGATATAGAACAATAATCAATCCTTAAAACATCTTCACAAGTGTTCGGTCATCACTAGTCATTTTATACTATTTTGAAAGTTATTTTAATTCATGCTTAGGGTTCGAAATCATATATAGGCAAGATACATTCATACATTTCATATACAATATCCTATGTTCATCTAAACATATTTCCTCATATTTTGTAAATAAAATCTCAAGAACATCAAACAACAACATCTCATATTTAAGAACATTCAAATACATACAAATATACTATGACATGTAGGGTGAGTATTCGGTTATTGTGGTTTGGACGAAAAAATAACCGAACCTTTAACAATTTTTCAAAAAATAACCGAACCGAACAATTTTATTCGGTAATCGAACCAAATAACGAAATATATTTGTTATTTGTAAAAACTTTAAAAAAAAATTTATATTTTCAAATAAATAATAAATAATATTATATATTGATATAATATATATAAAATACATTTATATGTTATATATATAATATTCTAAAAAATAATCAATGGTATTATATAATGAATAAATAATACAAAATAATCAATAGTATTATATAATAAATAAATAATATTATATTTTGTAAATATTATATATTGATATAATAGGAGAAAGAGAGAAATAAATAGGATTAAGGATATTGATATATTAAAATTATAATTTTAAATAAATAAATAAATAATATTATATATATATAATTGGTTTCGGTTATTCGGTTAAAAATTCGAACCGACCGAAAACGAATTACAATTTTGGTTTAACGAATTAACGAAATAACAAGTTACGAACCAAATTTGATTTTTTTGGTTTGGTTATTCAGTTTTCGGATATTTTGCTCACTAATGACATGCTCTCGGTTTTCGAACAAATGAGGAGCAAAATCGAAACTATGGTCCATGTATTACCTTAGGAATGGTGTTGAATCACAAGACAATGCTAGGTATCAACTTTGGTGAATGAATGAAGAAGAATAGAAGAGAAAATTTTAAAAATGAGAGGGTCTTCTCGGTTTGGGCAGGTAGGGAGGATGAAGTGTGTTGTGTGTGTTCAAAATGGGTTGAGAGTGTATAATGAGAGTGGGGTGAAGAATGGGAAGAATGCCACTGTTATCTCTATCTACTCGATTTTGGCTAGAAATGGGCAAAATCTGTAGACCTTGGGAGTAGTATAAGTGATGATTGAAGAGTGTTAAATGAGCTCTTCATGTAATATTCAAAGAAAGCGAACATGCGATTACGGTATTCTAAACCCGTAATTAGGGTTTTCGAATATTCTTATATGTATGACATCGAATTGTATTTCGATTCGATTATTAACAATTCCTTTTTTAATTCACTAAGTTGTGAATGGGAATTGAAATTTATGAAATAATACTGATATTATTTTAACGTCGAACGCGTATCGAGCGTCGGTCTTTATGAAATTTTAACAGGAAGCTTGGAATAAATTTCCTTATTAATTCCTATAATAATGATATTTATTTATTTAGTAAGTATGAACTTACTGCGACCATTTTGAGATGAGTCGATTTTGAACGTTTGAGCGTTTTGAGCGTAAGCGTCGGGGCGTTTGAAAATGAGTTTAATGCTCGAAATTATAATAATTAATTTCCTATTATTATTTTATATAATTACAGTATTAATAACTATTAAAATCAATTTATATAGTATTAAAACTCGATAATTCAATTAATGGAATTGAAAAACCCAATCTTATAAACTATGGTTTTCATGAAATGATACCATTAAATTATCATATGGTATCTAAACTATATGTTATTATATAAATGAATATTATTAAGTATTAAAATCATTTTGAACCATTAAAACTCGTTAATATATATATATGGGTTTGAAACCCTAATTTTAAATTAGGGTTTCGTATGCATGAATTTAATGAAATAATTTTATCCTATGCTATTATTTAATATCTAAATCATATATTATGATATATATGATCGAAAATTACATGAGTATCAATAATAGGTGTAATTTATATTTTAATCCTATTTTCCATTTTAGCTTGGTATTTTCGATTATATACCTAAGTGATGATTTAATTATTTTATGACTTGTATTATATATCTATGATCATGTATGAGATATATAATGTATTAATGTACAAAAACAAAATAAAATCAGCCCTTAAACCCCCATCGATCCTCTCTCCAAGCATGGATTCCACCTATTTTGGACCATCATGACTTACCTTTTAAACCTAGCCAATGATCACTGCATTCCTCATTTGGTGCAAATCCTCCCATTGGTGTGTGTGTGTGTGTAAAATGAGAGAGATATAGGGAGACTCTTCTTTTCCATCCTTCATTACACATTTTCAAATACACCACAACCACAAACACTCTACTTCCTCTGGCCCATTACCGGCCTCCCTCCACCATTTGAACATTTTCTTCTATTCTCTTCTTCATTTCTTAAGGTGATACCATAACATTGTTCCTTGATTCTATACCATTCTCAAGGTAAATATGGACCATAGTACCGATTTTTTCTTCATTTATTCAAGAAAATGAAACTATTTTGATATATATGTATGTGTGTTTCGAGTTTTATATATATGTATACATATGTGTTTAAATGTTCTTGATGAGCTATTGTTTATTTACATATTCTTGAGGATTTTATTTACAAAATATGAGGAAATATGTTTAGATGAACATAGGAGTTGTATATTAAAATTTTGGAATGACTAGCATGTTTATGACATTTTCGAACCATAGTTTATATTCATATAGTTTTCGAAAATTGTATAAAATGTTACCATGATGACCAATGCTTAATTATTTTAATGATGGATTATTGATCTAGGATATGATTTAAGACTATGGTATTTATTTAACAATTTTGGAAAACCAGCTATTTATTTCATTAATACGTGAGCTTCTAAAAATCATACCTTGGTGAATAATTTTATTTCAACATGTAGTGACATAGTAATGCTTTAAAACCTTGATTATATGCTCTATGATTTATTTAGAATTTTGAAAACCATATGCTATAATTTTGAAATTACGTGAGCATTGTGAGTGTATAGATGGTGTATGATTTTTTTTAATCATGCAATGGTGTATTAATGCTTTAGTATATTATTTATATGTTGTATGAATTTGTTGGAATTTTGAAATCAAATACTAATTTAAATCAAATAAACGTGAGCTTCAAGCTCTTGAAGGTGATGATTTAATTAGTTTTGATAAATATAATGATGTTATATTAGTATATTATAGTATATAATCATAGTATATAATTGTTGAAATTTTAGAAACAAACCCTAATTAAAATCGAAAAGCCAAGAGCTTACAAGCTCATATGGTGACAATTTAAATGGGTTTGGTTAATATTATGATATTACAATGTTATAATATAATGTTTGATCATATTAGAATTTATTTAGAATTTTAGAAATTGTTTGATAATTATTGGGTAATTATCTTGAAAATTACCGTGAATATTTCTTATTATTTGAGAATGAATGGCTATGATGAACTAGGTTATATTTATGATATATATTGATGTTGGGATATTATACTATGTGTATATCAATTTTGGGAAATTGTTGGATAATTATTCCATATTATATGGAATTACCAATTATATATATGTATATATACTAATAAATGGCACACAATATCATATGGATTTTATAAATTCATATTCTGGACCATAGTGTATAATAATACACTATATTAATTAGAAAATTTTAAAAAGTCATTTAGTATTTTTAAATTAATTATCGAGATTTTCGATAATTAATAAGGATTTAAAATCCTTTTAATTCAGTTTATTAATAAAATATATGTCTAATTAATATTCTAGACATATTTGAATTTTATAAAATTTTATAAACATAGATTACTATGTTTGAGACAACGTTAGGTTAATAACGTTTTAGAATCGATACGTCTTTATTCATAAAGAGGTTTATTAAATGCGAATATTCAAAGTCCTTTAATTTCGTGATAAATCAAGAAATGGGACTTCACGATTTTTAATCGATCGTAATTCGATTTATAAAGCGAAATAGTAAAATTACTATTTGAAAGTCAAATTGTTGATTTGTTGACGTGTTGACTCGTTGACTTTGTAAGTCAAGCATCGATTATCGTTGATAAATACGCCAATATCGTAAGATGTACTAATTGAGTATAATACCTCATTGGTAGAAAATATTTCACAAATGAAATCTTATATCGAAAGCGTGCTCATCGTTAAAGCGTTTAAGCGGGCGTTAAGCACAAATAGTTGACGTATCTCGAGGAATGAGCTAATTATATACTTATTGAAAGCGTATTGAATTCATTGAGGAATTCGGTTATCGATATAAGATATCGTTTATCTTAGCTTTGAAAGTCTCGAGAGACTGAGCGACGTCTAAAGCCTCGTTTTTCGTAAGGTGTGAGCTTAAGCGGATATTGACGTGAACAAACCTAGGACTCATTACAACGCATAGTGCGGTGGCTTATCTTCAAAATGTGGGCCTTTCACCCCACTAAAATGTGACTTTTGATATTCCAAATGAGTTTATTCGACTTATTCTCATTGACAAATGTTTACTATATTACGCAAAAATATTCTGTTTGTATGGATCTATCTGTTATGCAGGTAGATGTGGCGATAGTTGGAACTTTATTATGACGAGTTATGTCATTTGGGTCGGAACCTTTTAAATGTCGGATCTGTGCGATGATAAATGACTAGCTAGGATTGGCGTGAAGGTTGGTAATACCAAATTAAATGCCTAATTACGTATTTAAAACCCGTAAATTAGAGTTTCTGAGATATTCAATCGTATGACATCGAATAATGACCGATTAATCACGAAATGAATTCCTATTTTATATTCAGAGAATCGTGAATAAAGGAATAGAAGTTTATGAAGTGTATCGGCGTATAATTTTAACGTCGATCGCGTATTCATAGTTAAAACTTCATGAAATTTTTTAAGCAATTAAGCTTAGGATTAAATTCCATTATAAATGGAATAATTATAAAGTGATTACCATTTTATTACGACCATTTCGAGATGAGTCGATAATGAGCGTTTATAGCGTTTTCAAGCGTTAACGTTTTGAGATGAAACAGCGTTTTAATCGGTCAGAAATTATAGGAATTAATTTCCTATGATTAGTATATGTAATTACAGTATTATTAAGCATTAAATCAATGCTAGATCAACAAGAATTGAGAGTGACCAATTTTTCAACGTTTGAAAACCTTAATTTTGAACTCGATTTTTTTGCATAAAATGATGCCATTAATTTATCCGATGATATTATTTATCATCTAAACTATATGTCATAACATATATCAATGTTTAGCATGGAAAATAAAATTTGGACCTTTGGTATAGTGTAATAGCAGAGCTATATACATATATACTAAGCACTTATTTGTTGATTTACCTATTACATGTATCTAAGTGACATTGGATTAATTATGACCTAATTACACTATTAAAATCTGATATATATATATATATATATAGGTACAATTCTGCATGTAATGTGAGTGTAGTGTGTAGTGTAGGTGTGCATGTGTGTAGAGACACGCCTTAGGTGTCACCATAAACACCCCACCACCTACACCATTTCAGCCACTTCTCCCTCATTCGCGTCCTCTCTCTCTCTTTCCCCATTTTTATCCATTTCCTCCAAGAACAGCTCAAGAATCAGCCACTACACCATCAAAAAAGTGGACAAGCTCCTAGCTCAAGATGGACAGCCATCCTCTTCCTCTTCATCCTCTCGATTTCATGGCTGAGGTAAATTCCATCTCCTTAGATCCTAGGGATGATCAAGATATACATGCATGTTCATCAATATGCTTGAATGTGTGGGTCTATGTTGAAAGTGATTGCATGTTGATTTAATAGGTAGATTCAATACTTTTGATCATTGCATGTTGATTTCCTGGACGAACAGAAACTTCACGAATTTATTTGATTAAGTTTCAATGGTCCGATGATTGTGAATTTTTATATGTTGAAATTATATGTGTCTAGTATGCCTCTGTAAAATTTCAAGTCCATCCAACTTGATTTGCTATTTTAATTGTATTTATCAAAACACTGCACAAATCTGCGAAATCGTGTTTATCACCCATAGTGCGTGGCTTTCGTTTTAAGTTTGGATAATGATAAAACACTAAAATTTGGCAGAAACATAATTCAGCATGTCTGGAAGATTCCTGTAAATTTTCAAATTTTCTAAAAATCTTTACTATTTATTCCAGATTTTACAAGTTAACTGCACAAAACTGTCACGGGAGTGATAGCTTGTGGTAAAACATTTTATCTCCAAATCTATGGTGAATAATTGGTGAGGCTTTTCTGGATAAAACTAGACTTAAGTGGCTTTTCAATATGATTGGTTTCATTTCCAGATTCATTATAATGAACTCACGGTGAATTTTTGAAGTTGACGCATTTCAGTAAGCCTTTTGGACAAACTGCCTTAGAAAATTTCTATGTTAATAGGCTGTTCGAGTATGACTTTTACGTAGGATGTTCAAGCCATTTGTAGTCCGATTTGGACTTGGGTTTCTTCATAAGAAATGTTCCTCACCATGTCTAGTTATGATCTGGAAAGTTTGATCCCAAACCAAGTTTTATAGGTATACCTTTCATCGACCAAAGTCACCTACTGAAACTGTCCATTTCAAGTAGTCAACTTTGGACTTATATATTCTCGATGAGTTAGATATTTTCCAGTATGGTCTTCATGACATATGTAGTACTTGTTACAAGGTTTCTAAATTGGTAGCCTGCAGCCATTTTAGCATTTCGAGTCAAAAGTTACGAGCCTCAAAACCCCTCGTCGTTAAGCTAAAACTGAAATTCTGAAAATTTTCTGAGTATAGAAGTCAGTTTGAGTTGCCCACTTTGAGAATCTATATCTCCAGAACCACGATTCTTTTGGATTTAATTCCTTCTTAGAACTTGTAGTACATGTTTAGGGTTTCCAGAATGTATCTTTTGCACCATACGTATTCTGAATCGAGAGTTATGGGTCGTCAAAGTACGTCACTTGGGTTGTTTCAAGCTGTTTTGCTGAAATTAAAACACTTGAAATTTGACTAAGTGTTGGAAACTCCTATGTAAGTATGCCTTATATGACTAACATGCTATTAATCGATGCATTCATTATGTTATGTACAGTGCGATAAGAGCATTATAAGATATACGAATTATGATAAAACATCATGATACGATATTTTCACATACCTTAGCGTGAAATATTTGACTAGGTGCTTTACCAATGTCGATTGAGTGTATATCATACCATGATATACACTAAAATAGAAATATGGGTTCTAAGACCTAATGGATTTTCCGCTCCAAAACCTCAAGGCGAGAATAAATAGGCTAAAGCTAGGACTTCGATCCGAAATGGAATTAAGGCGATCTACTGGTGGGCTTTACTACCTCAAAATATAATGCTACGAAATATTTAATTAGATGCTTATTTCAATGTTGATAAAATGTTTACAAGATTTCCCAAAAATGTTTATGTTTTGTGTATGTATCCTATCCATGAGATGTTATGAAATGTTATGAATGTTGTTGGGTTGCTCCCAACTTATGAATGAAATCGATATCGGATCCTATCTTTGGAAGGACAATACAGCTAGGATTAATGTGTACACTAAAGCATTGTGTCTTTGTAAGGACAATTCAGGCGGTCACGGCGTGGTAGAGGAGGCCTCATGCGGCGTTCGACTATGATGTTATGATGAATGATAAGGGATATGGATCATACACACCATGAAAATGCACCGCGATGATTTTGAGAAATGATGAAAATGATTTTAGTAAGCACAAGGCATTTTCAACTAAAACCTTATGTCTTACCATGATGTGGCGGTGTAATCTACAATGATAAAATGTTTTGGCATGAGTCCACGGAGTGCATTCTTGTACTCGACCTGCATGTTGTTTTTAAATGTGCGGGTTGAGCGGATGATGATGGTGGAGCGGTGTTGAGCAATAGGAATGTTGTCGATATGTTTATACCTTGATAGTACATCGTCATGTACTTATCACATTCTTCATTGCGAACCTAATTTATGTACTAAAGTCCAAGAACATACATCTTATGTATTACGCTTTTATTAAAGAAAGTCTCCATGTTTGTTCATTCATGTTTCGGTTATAGTCCGCTAATCCGTACTTAGGATTGTGGGGTATGACGTGGTATCGAGGCGGTTCGTCTTGAACCCAAAATCTTCTTTAATGATTAAGTCTAGATTGAGTCATTAGACTTCTAGAGATCAGTGACAATGCTCAACACTCCATCACATCAAGCTCAACCGAAATGAGGTAAATGACTCTTTTCCCAAAGTTTTGAAAATTAGCCTGGCGGACGAATGTTTATGAAATGATTTTTTAAATAAAATGAAAAGTTTAAAGTGAAGGATGATTGAAATGATCTTTGAAAAGAAATGAAAGCTATGAGCGGTTGAAAATGAATGATATGACAAATGACTTGTCGAAAGTTATGAAAAGAAGGAAAATATAAGAAAGATGATGACAATGATATGAGAAAGTTTTGTACGATATGCGAAGATGAAATGTTAATTTACGAAATGTAATAAGGGTTCATTATTATGAACAAAGTTATGATTATTCATGTTTTAAAATGATTGAGATTGGACATTTATTTGTCAAATACGATATGTTGAATTCTTTAAATTCACGAAATACGTCTGTCAAAATGAGCTACGTAGGAATATTGATTTTACTTCAATCTCAAAGTTGATTATGATGATGAGCATGCTAGTTCAAGCAGAACATAGACTTTATAAGGCGCATGATCCTTTTAGAAAGAACACATAGAAGTAAAATTTCCTTCAATTACAAGAACAAGATTAGTGATGGATTTGAGAACTTCATTCCATCTTGAGTGAAGAAAAGTGAAAGATTTATACGAAATTGTTCGACCTCGACATATCGACCTCGGCCGACCTCGGCATGTCGATGTCGACCGAAATCGGCATTTATAACACCGCCTTTGACATATCGACTGGGTAGTTTGTCTGACCTCGGTGTCGGCAATATTCTACTACCTCGGCATAGGTAACGGCATGCACGAACTTGGTGTCGGCATCGTTTATGACCTCGGCGCGAAAGTGTAAATTTCCTGACTGCGCATGATTTTGTTTGACTCGTTCTCGGTCGTGAACTCCGATTTACGGTTTTCGCCTCGTGCTCTAATGCACTGTACTTCATTTCTTATGAAGGACCAAATTCTGATTCCTACTCCAGAATTCATGAGAATCAGTTGAAGTTAGTTCTATGATTTGAAAAGAGTAAACTATTATGTATGATCTGAATCCTAGAATGTTACTAAGAAAGTAAGATCTTGATGTACAAGTAGAACCTTGACATACATGAGAACTTTGTTGATGACCTATTACGGGTATATAAGCTTTCAAATTATATCCATTACCCAATTTCGTCATTGAGTTTAACTCATGACCTAGTTCAATTGAAAATCATTCGAGTTTCTCACTTCTTACAAGAAAATTCCAACTCAAAATTTACAAAGTGTCCTTTTGAACCCAAATCCTTGCGTGATGAGAATATAATTGTGGGTCCAGCCAGCCCATATGATCAAAGAAATCTCGAGTCATCATTCGGTCTTGGATCCAGAGCCCCGTTTATTGATCGAGGAACATATCGATTCAATCATTGAAAGATGTTATCTTGATGGATTAGACGGTACCTCCCGAAGTAGTCGTGATAATCTCTTCTGACTCTTGAAACCATCAAGTAAGATGAAAGTTGACTTACCTTGTCACCTAAATGCGAATTAGTAAAGCGATCAATATTAGACATGAAATAGGTTGACTTATTTTAGTCACCCAAAAGTTTCAGACTAGTAATGTGATAGACATCAAATCATGATGTAAAGAAAATCTCGATGAGGCGAGATATTCTTCCTATGATACAACGATGTGAGATACTCTTTAACGTTGAATGCAAGAGTAAAATGAAGTATATGATATCGTGGGATATTAATTTCCTTATTATGTCATGACGAGTAATTACAACTTATCTTTAAGATAGTTGGATGTCCTTGAAACCTCGTTAGTAGGTTGGACATGTTTAAAAAGAATGAAGGTCATGAAGATATTCTTTTCAAAGAATATATATATAAAAGTAATATCCGAAAAATAAATCTTTAGTCTTATACCTTCAATGAGATTATGCTTGAGCATAATCGATCAATAATGAAACTTGGTTGAGAATGATAATAAGATTTAAAGATCATAATCGTTGAGATGTGTGAATAGCTAGGATAGCCCTAGTATGTGAACTAAGTATGGAGGAAATAACTCCAAAGCAAGACATGGAAATAAGATGCTTAGAATTTAAGTTATAGATGCAGATGTACTACCCTACCAAGCATATAATGATGATACGATTCTAGTCACGAAAGTGGGAACAAGTATAACGAAGTAAGATTAATTTCGGATACCATGCTCAAGAAAATGGGCAAAAGTCAAAAATAGTAGAAGAAATTATGAGCTATACAATTAGATAGTTCATGATATGACATAAGTTTCGGAGATGTTATGACTTCGATAAGTAAGGTAATTCCTTGGAAGTAAAGCGGATTAAGAAAGCATTCATTGTTTGAAATGAATCTTAATACTCTAAGATATAATGACACAAAGCTTATCTTGTGTAACTTAATAGTTAACAAACAAGATAGTTCTATAGATCTTCAAAGGAAATACATCGAGAACACGAAAAGATTCACTGGAAGGATCTTAAGGTGGACCTAATTGTAAATCTTACCCCATATTTTGTGACGATCAATAAGGTGAGGTATTAAGTATCTCGACATGGAAATGAAGAAATCATTGAATGTCGAGAAAATGGTAAAGATATTTGTTGTCAAGGTAAAAGTATAATACATCCCAGGTGAATGAGGATTTTATCTTATGTGAAATTGCATGATAAATCAATAAAGGATTAAGAAGAAATGCGTATATCCAAAGGGATATTACAAATGATGGCACTAAATGCCGTAGGATTTCTCTAGAAAGGAGTTTAAAGTAAGGACATATGAGAAATATATTCCTAAGATCGATAAAGTGAAAAGGAGTTAAATCATTCATACGGATTAGGAATGAATGATAGTGATAAAACATGGCGATCTCTAAGATGAGACTTAGTTATTGAAATATCAAATATCAAAGGATAAGTTGATGTAGACCTAACCACGAATGCTATTGGTAAAAGCATAACGATACGGATACGAGAAGTATACGATGAATGAAGAACGAAGGCCATAGCGAGGACATGATGTCCCAATGGAAAGGACAGGACATATGAAATAGATGTTTACTTGAATAAGCGGAAGACCGTTGACCAAAGCCTATACTTGACCGAAAATAGAACAAACAAAACCCAAAGGCATGATAGATATAAGGAAAATTCCTCGAATATCTATAAGATTTTGTTCGATGTAAATGCTTGCTTTTGACATCTCACAAGTATGTGTAGAATCGATAGAACCTACTCGGGTAAGAATCGAAATGAAAATCCCTTACCTATACGAGAATTTTGACCATCGATAGTGTTACTTAAGTTCGAAATTGAACCTAGAATCGCCTAAAGTGCTATCATGATTTGGATCATTACATCCGTGTGGGCAAGATATAATTTTAGAGACAAGAAGTTTGAAATGGCATCATTCATGTGATTAGTGACTTGGGCCTAACCTTCCGTTAGAGGTTTCACGACATATCGTACCCTTTCGCCTATGCGAATATCTTTAAGGCAATATCTGTTGAAGATGTAAAGCGTAAAATGAGTATTAAGATGAGTGTCTGAGTCGTGTCACAAGTAGTCTACGAGTTATATCGTCTTAAAGTGTATAATTCATTAAGAGATCCTTCTTATTAAAATTCCCTCCATTGCTTAAATTAAATTGGATTTATCTAGAAATATCCGTTTACGAGATGACAAGAAAAGGGAGTTTAACGGGTGAGAGTTAACCCCAAGGCCTACAAGGTTAACTCCACGAGCGTATCGACTCTTTCATATGAACTAGGAATGAATTTAGAAACAGTTTTGGAAAAATTTTTACCTCCGGATGGATACTCGTAACTATAGAGTGTCAAATGAGGATGGTACAACGGCGTGTCATCGTTGCCTGATTGGAAGAATTTTGCAAAGAAGTATCAAGAGAATATTTTCTCATGATAAAAAAAAAATTCCAAAGCACAGACGGTTACGAGTTTGTCAGCGACTTAAGTATACATATGATGCGTGAGGCGACACCTACAGTACTTGTCTGGACCTCGGCAAGTTACACCACATGGCATAAAGGAATGGTTGTGCCGGATGTTCCAAGCGCCCACGTCTGTGCCTCAATGGTACGAAAAGAGGCAGAAAGGGCAAAAGGACAAAATCTTATCGCCTCGGATTAGGAGAATACCGCTACAACCCATACTTTCGATAAAAGTAACACCAACTTCTAGTATTGAAGAAGAAGCGGGCGACTTGACCCGGCTCTCAAAAGAGAACGACCATCAAGTATGAAAACAAAAGCGTACTTGGAGAAAGCGAGTTTCGAGGAGAGATCGACTCACAAAGGTCATTCGAGACCTAGAATCCTAGGATCCTATAAGACTTATATGTAGATAATGGTTTATGATGAAAATGGTGTGATTAAGATATGTAAAATAAGCGTAGTTCGGAAGAGTTTATGAATATGGTGAAGAATTATCAAAGTTTTGAGTGTAAAATGAACTAGGCGCAATGTCGGTCATCGGTGTGACCCTCATAAGTAATGTATAAAAGTCTCTTGAGGCATTATGATGTAATATTATATGGTCTTGAAGAATGGTATCCAAATACGGAAATGAATTGTTACGAATAAAATATGGTTACTATGAGATAATAGTTATGCCGCTCGGACTAACGATGCACCAGCACATTCATAAACCTCAAAAATCGAGTGTTTCACACATACCTAGATAATTTTATCTCAATCCTACGGATGATGTTCTTATCTATTCAAGGACGAGAAAGAACATAAAGAAAATCGAAGGTCGTCTTCACGACTTTTAAGAGCGGGCAAAATTTTGCAATCAGTTTTGTAAATTCGGCAAAGAAATATTCCTTAGGCCATAGTGTCTTTAAAAGAGAACAATGTAGATCGACAAAGGACAAAACAAATAAAGATGAAAGAGCGTCATGACCTAAAATAAGATCATTAATTTTATAGATTGATTAACTACTATTAGAGATCCATTAAGAACTCTAAAGTAACAAGACATAAGATAGTTACCCAAAATAGAGTCACAATTCTCACGGATTAATAAAAGTAAGGCTATGTATTAATATGAGATAAAAATAACTATTATCACGATGACTTAGGCCACATGAGCAATTTCCTAACTCATGACTTGAAATAGTGAGAATCGATTTAAGAAAAGGATCGTCGAGACAAAGGATGGAGGAAAAGTTAGAAAATATCCGAAAGGGTAAGGGGAGGATTTAAGAACTTCCGGGAGGCGTCGAACGCCTTATTGTTTGAAGGAAGAATATGCGTTCAGACGCAAAAACTTCAAAATGAAATAATGAGTGAGGCTCCGATACACCTACACCGCTACCCGGATAGTACTAAGATGTACAAGACCGAAGAAAAGTTTTGGTGGAAAGGCGTGAAGCGAGACATAGCTTCTTCGTAGAACAACATCTTGTTTGCCGGCAGATGAAAGTGTTACACCAGCGTCCATACGGAAGATTCATGCCGTTGGAAATACCAGTGGAAATGGGATGAAATAACGATGGACTTCGTTCGAACTTACCAATTAAAAGAGACACCATGATATTGGTAATTGTTGATAGACTCACCAAGAGTGCTCACTTCCTACCAATCCAAAGTACTTATGGATCGACAAGTTAGCCTTGTATGTAAAGAAGATTATCGACTTCACGAATTGCAAAATCTATTATCTCCGATAGTACGATAGTATAAATACCAAAGTCGCGAGGACATCACTCCTATAACAATAAGTTAAGAACCCTTCACAATTCACAAAGTTGAAGTTATTATCGAGCAAAGAAACTTGGATACGAGGATAGAAAGATGGCTCGAATCGGTAAAGATTATAATTGTGATAAATAATCACCTAAGGAAGGTTAATGTAGAATCTAATGCCTAAGATATAAAATTCAGTCTAAATCAAGGTATGTCCTTATAGAAAAGAAAAACTCATCGAAAGGTTAAGCGAGAACGAAATAGTCGGAAATCAAGGACAACGTAAGTGGTACCCTCACAACCAAGGTGAAATATGTAAAAGAAAATGAAGATGGGAATAGAATACAAATTAAAATAAGGAATGAAGAGCTAAAGGATATTTTAGGGCTAGGTGTTATATTGTCTAAGAGAGATATACATATATTTCAAGCATAATAAGCTTAGAAATGAAACCAAGAATGAATTTCACGATCTTTCTCATACCCCAACCGGGCATTATTAAGATGTATTATGAATTAAGAGAAAAGTTAGATAGCAAGGAATGAAATGAGATGTAACCATGATTGTCGGCGTGTCTCGGTTACCAATAAGTAAAGGCATTGTATCAAAGGCCTAAGAAAGTATAATCTCGGAACTACGAATGAAAATAGAATGATATGAAATAGATCTTATGACATATTTTAACAAAGTCATAAAGAATCGCACTACTATATAGCTAGAGTGGATTGACTCGCCAATTATGCTTTGTCTGCCTATTCGGATGACTCATAGACCCGATAAGTTAGCTCAAATGTACAAAAAGGACTGTATATTTACAGGAGTTCGAACTATCGCTAGATAGAGACACCAAGTACCCTAGATTTTGAACTAACTCATAAAAGGAGTTAGATACGAGGTTAAGCCTTAACATAGATGTCCACTCACGACAAATAGACAATCGAAGGGCGGTATGAGCGTTAAGGATACGATAGAACATAAGTGTTAAACCAGATCAAGTGAGCGTGTTGTACCACTTGGTAAGTTTACATCGACCATAGCTACCAAATAACGATCAATGTAGCCTTATGAGGCTATTGCGAAAAAGTATTGACCACCACTTTATTGTAATAAAGTAGGTGAGAAAAGGTATAAAGTCGACGCATAAAGCGAAGCATGAGATATCTCCCAATAAGGCAAAGAATAAGAAAAGCTCAAGGCGACAAAGTCTTACGCGTCGCTAAATTTGCATTTTAAATGCGGAATCAAAATTCTTAAGATTTCTCTATCTAGAGGAATTATAAAATTACGATACAAAGAATGATTAGATCACGTTTTATAGAACCTCACGAGATCCAATGATAGGCCAGTAGCTTATAGCTTAGTCTACCTTTTTGGGAGGAAGTGCGAAATGTTTTCACGTGTCGAAATTAAGAAATACGAAAATGACCCAATTCACGAAACCAACATGATGCGTGACCTTTGACTCGGATGGGTTATGATGAAAATCTCGACTAATTTGATCGTATGATTCACGATTAAAGAAGCAAGTTTGGATGCTTATAATGAAAGTCGATGGAAGAACCATGGACGAAAGAAAGGCACATAGAAAGTTATGATGTTAAGATACCCATACCTTATGAGGTATGCAAATTTGACGAAATTTCTTTTAAGGGTAGGATGTAATACCCATGATTAAATACTAATACGGTATTTAAAACCCGTAAATTAAGTTTTCGAGATATTCAATCATTATGACATCGAATAATGACTTGATTAATCACGAGGAAATGAATTCCTATTTTATATTCACGAGAATCGTGAATAAAGGAATAGAAGTTTATGAAGTGTATCGGCATATAATTTTAACGTCGATCGCGTATTCATAGTTAAAACTTCATGAAATTTTTTAAGCAATTAAGCTTAGGATTAAATTCCATTATAAATGGAATAATTCAATAAAGTGATTACCATTTTATTACGACCATTTCGAGATGAGTCGATAATGAGCGTTTACGCTTTTCAAGCGTTAACGTTTTGAGATGAAGCAGCGTTTTAATCGGTCAGAAATTATAGGAATTAATTTCCTATGATTAGTATATGTAATTACAGTATTATTAAGCATTAAATCAATGCTAGATCAACAAGAATTGAGAGTGACCAATTTTCAAGCGTTTGAAAACCCTAATTTTGAACTCGATTTTTTTTGCATAAAATGATGCCATTAATTTATCCGATGATATTATTTATCATCTAAACTATATGTCATAACATATATCAATGTTTGGCATGGAAAATAAAATTTGGACCCTTTGGTATAGTGTAATAGCCGAGAGCTATATACACATATACTAAGCACTTATTTGTTGATTTACCTATTACATGTATCTAAGTGACATTGGATTAATTATGACCTAATTACACTATTAAAATCTGATATATATATATATATATATAGGTACAATTTACTGCATGTAATGTGAGTGTAGTGTGTAGTGTAGGTGTGCATGTGTGTAGAGAGACACATGCCCCTTAGGTGTCACCACCATAAACACCCCACCACCTACACCATTTCAGCCACTCTCTCCCTCATTCTGCCGTCCCCTCCTCTCTCTTTCCCCATTTTTATCCATTTCCCCTCCAAGAACAGCTCAAGAATCAGCCACTACACCATCAAAAAAGTGGACAAGCTCCTAGCTCAAGATGGACAGCCATCCTCTTCCTCTTCATCCTCTCGATTTCATGGCTGAGGTAAATTCCATCTCCTTAGATCCTAGGGATGATCAAGATATACACATGCATGTTCATCAATATGCTTGAATGTGTTGGGTCTATGCTTGAAAGTGATTGCATGTTGATTTAATAGGTAGATTCAATACTTTTTGATCATTGCATGTTGATTTCCTGGACGAACAGAAACTTCACGAATTTATTTGATTAAGTTTCAATGGTCCGATGATTGTGAATTTTTTATATGTTGAAATTATATGTGTCTAGTATGCCTCTGTAAAATTTCAAGTCCATCCAACTTGATTTGCTATTTTAATTGTATTTATCAAAAACACTGCACAAATCTGCGAAATCGCCGTGTTTATCACCCATAGTGCGTGGCTTTCGTTTTAAGTTTGGATAATGATAAAACACTAAAATTTGGCAGAAACATAATTCAGCATGTCTGGAAGATTCCTGTAAATTTTCAGAATTTTCTAAAAATCTTTACTATTTATTCCAGATTTTACAAGTTAACTGCACAAAACTGTCACGGGAGTGATAGCTTGTGGTAAAACATTTTTATCTCCAAATCTATGGTGAATAATTGAGTGAGGCTTTTTCTGGATAAAACTAGACTTAAGTGGCTTTTCAATATGATTGGTTTCATTTCCAGATTCATTATAATGAACTCACGGTGAATTTTTGAAGTTGACGCATTTCAGTAAGCCTTTTGGACAAACTGCCTTAGAAAATTTCTATGTTAATAGGCTGTTCGAGTATGACTTTTACGTGAGATGTTCAAGCCATTTGTAGTCCGATTTGGACTTGGGTTTCTTCATAAGAAATGTTCCTCACCATGTCTAGTTATGATCTGGAAAGTTTGATCCCAAACCAAGTTTTATAGGTATACCTTTCATCGACCCAAAGTCACCTACTGAAACTGTCCATTTCAAGTAGTCAACTTTGGACTTATATATTCTCGATGAGTTAGATATTTTCCAGTATGGTCTTCATGACATATGTAGTACTTGTTACAAGGTTTCTAAATTGGTAGCCTGCAGCCATTTTAGCATTTCGAGTCAAAAGTTACGAGCCTCATAAAACCCTCGTCGTTAAGCTAAAACTGAAAATTCTGAAAATTTTCTGAGTATAGAAGTCAGTTTGAGTTGCCCACTTTGAGAATCTATATCTCCAGAACCACGATTCTTTTGGATTTAATTCCTTCTTAGAACTTGTAGTACATGTTTAGAGTTTTCAGAATGTATCTTTTGCGACCATACGTATTCTGAATCGAGAGTTATGGGTCGTCAAAGTACGTCACTTGGGTTGTTTCAAGCTGTTTTGCTGAAATTAAAACACTTGAAATTTGACTAAGTGTTGGAAACTCCTATGTGAGTATGCCTTATATGACTAACATGCTATTAATCGATGCATTCATTATGTTATGTCGCAAGTGCGATAGAGCATTATAAGATATACAATTATGATAAAACATCATGATACGATATTTTCACGGCATACCTTAACGTGAAATATTTGACTAGTCTACCACATGGTCAATTGAGTGTATATCATACCATGATATACACTAAAATAGAAATATGGGTTCTAAGACCTAATGGATTTTCCAGCTCCAAAACCTCAAGGCGAGAATAAATAGGCTAAAGCTAGGACTTACGATCCAGAAATGGGATTAAGGCGATCTACGGTCCGGTGGGCTTTACTCTCTCAAAATATAATGCTTCGAAATATTTAATTACGATGCTTATTTCAACTGTTGATAAAATGTTTACAAGATTTCACCAAAAATGTTTATGTTTTGTGTATGTATCCTATCCATGAGATGTTATGAAATGTTATGAATGTTGTTGGGTTGCTCCCAACTTATGAATGAAATCGATATCGGATCCTATCTTTGGAAGGACAATACAGCTAGGATTAATGTGTACACTAAGGCGATTGTGTCTTTGTAAGGACAATTCACGGCGGTCACGGCGTCGTGAGGAGGCCTCCTTCACGACGTTCGACTATGATGTTATGATGAATGATGATAAGGATATGGATCATACACACCATGAAAAATGCACGGCGGCGATGATTTTGAGAAATGATGAAAATGATTTTAGTAAGCACAAGGCATTTTCAACTAAAACCATATGTCTTACCATGATGTGGCGATGTAATCTACCAATGATAAAATGTTTTGGCATGAGTCCACCGAGTGCATTCTTGTACTCGACCGCATGTTTGTTTTTAAATGTGCGAGGTTGAGCGGATGATGGATGGGCGGTGTTGAGCAATAGGAATGTTGTCACGATATGTTTATACCTTGATAGTACATCGTCATATGTACTTATCACATGTCTTCATTGCAAGAACCTAATTTATGTACTAAAGTCCAAGAACATACACATTTATGTATTACGCTTTTATTAAAGAAAGTCTCCATGTTTGTTCATTCATGTTTACGGTTATAGTCCTGCTAATCCGTACTTAGGATTGTGGGGCTGTGACAGAGTGGTATCAGAGCGGTTCGCTCTTGAACCCAAAATCTTCTTTAATGATTAAGTCTAGATTGAGTCATTAGACTTCTAGAGATCAGCTGACAATGCTCAACACTCCATCACATCAAGCTCAACCGAAATGAGGTAAATGACTCTTTTCCCAAAGTTTTGAAAATTAGCTGGCGGACGAATGTTTATGAAATGATTTTTAAATAAAATGAAAAGTTTAAAGTGAAGGATGATTGAAATGATCTTTGAAAAGAAATGAAAGCTATGAGAGCGGTTGAAAATGAATGATATGACAAATGACTTGTCGAAAGTTATGAAAAGAAGGAAAATATAAGAAAGATGATGACAATGATATGAGAAAGTTTTGTACGATATGCGAAGATGAAATGTTTAATTTACGAAATGTAATAAGGGTTCATTATTATGAACAAAGTTATGATTATTCATGTTTTAAAATGATTGAGATTGGACATTTATTTGTCAAATACGATATGTTGAATTCTTTAAATTCAACGAAATACGTGCGTACAAATGAGCTACGTAGGAATATTCGAAGTTTTACTTCAATCTCAAAGTTGATTATGATGATGAGCATGCTAGTTCAAACAGAACATAGACTTTATAAGACGCATGATCCCTTTTTACGAAAGAACACATAGAAGTAAGAATTTCCTTCAATTACAAGAACAAGATTAGTGATGGATTTGAGAACTTCATTCCATCTTGAGTGAAGAAAAGTGAAAGATTTATACGAAATTGTTCGACCTCGACATGTACGACCTCGGCTTCGACCTCGGCATGTGCGACTGTCGACTTCGAAATCGGCATTTATAACACCGCCTTTGACATATCGACTGGGGTAGTTTGTCTGACCTCGGTGTCGGCAATATTCTGTACTACCTCGGCATAGGTAACGGCATGCACGAACTTGGTGTCGGCATCGTTTATGACCTCGGCGCGAAAGCGTGTAAATTTCCCTGCACTGCGCAATGATTTTGTTTTGACTCGTTCTCGGTCGTGTGAACTCCGATTTACGTACGGTTTTCGCCTACGTGCTCCTAATGCACTGTACTTCATTTCTTATGAAGGACCAAATTCCTGATTCCTACTCCAGAATTCATGAGAATCAGTTGAAGTTAGTTCTATGATTTGAAAAGAGTAAGGCATTTATAGTATGATCTGAATCCTAGAATGTTACTAAGAAAGTAAGATCTTGATGTACAAGTAGAACCTTGACATACATGAGAACTTTGTTGATGACCTATTACGGGTATATAAGCTTTCAAATTATATCCATTACCCAATTTACGTCATTGAGTTTAACTCATGACTAGTTCAATTGAGAAATCATTCGAGTTTCTCACTTCTTACAAGAAAATTCCAACTCAAAATTTACAAAGTGTCCTTTTGAACCCAAATCCTTGCGTGGTGAGAATATAATTGTGACGGTGCGGCCAGCCCATATGATCAAAGAAATCTCGATGAGTCATCATTCGGTCTTCGGATCCTAGAGCCCCATTTATTCAGTCCAAGGAACATATCGATTCAATCATTGAAAAGATGTTATCTTGATGGATTAGACAGTACCTCCTGTAAGTAGTCGTGATAATCTCTTCTCGACTCTTGAAACCATCAAGTAAGATGAAAGTTGACTTACCTTGTCACCTAAATGCGAATTAGTAAAGCGATCAATATTAGACATGAAATAGGTTGACTTATTTTAGTCACCCAAAAGTTTCAGACTAGTAATGTGATAGACATCAAGAAATCATGATGTAAAGAAAATCTCGATGAGACGAGATATTCTTCCTATGATACACACTGATGTGAGATACTCTTTAACGTTGAATGCAAGAGTAAAATGAAGTATATGATATCTGTGGGATATTAATTTCCCTTATTATGTCATGACGAGAGTAATTACAACTTATCTTTAAGATAGTTGGATGTCCTTGAAACCTCGTTAGTAGGTTGGACATGTTTAAAAAAGAATGAAGGTGCATGAAAGATATTCTTTTCAAAGAATATATATATATAAAGAAGTAATAGCATCCCAGAAAATAAATCTTTAGTCTTATACCTCAATCAATGAGATTATGCTTGAGCATAATCGATTCCGAGTAATTGAAACTTGGTTGGACGAATGATAATAAGATTTAAAGATCATAATCGTTGAGATGTGTGAATAGCTAGGATAGCCCTAGTATGTGAACTAAGTATGGAGGAAATAACTCCAAAGCCAAGACATGGAAATAAGATGCTTAGAATTTAAGTTATGGAGTACGAATGTACTACCCTACCAAGCCATATGACAATGATAACGATTCTAGTCCTGAAAGTGGGAACCGAAGTATAACGAAAGTAAGATTAATTTCAGATACCATGCTCAAGAAAATGGGCAAAAGTCAAAAATAGTAGAAGAAATTATGAGCTATACAATTAGATAGTTCATGATATGACATAAGTTTCAGAGATGTTATGACTTGATAAGTAAGGTAATTCCTTGGAAGTAAAGAACGGATTAAGAAAGCAGTTCATTGTTTTGAAATGAATCTTAATACTCTAAGATATAATGACACGAAACGCTTATCTTGTGTAACTTAATAGTTAACAAACAAGATAGTTCCTATAGATCTTGCAAAGGAAATACATCCAAGAGAGCACAGGAAAAGATTCACATGGAAGGATCTTAAGGTGGACCTAATTGTAAATCTTACCCCCATATTTTTGTGACGATCAATAAGGTGAGGTATTAAGTATCTCTGACATGGAAATGAAGAAATCATTGAATGTCGAGAAAATGGTAAAGATATTTGTTGTCAAGGTAAAAGTATAATACATCCCAATTGAATGAAAAGGATTTTATCTTATGTGAAATTGCATGATAAATCAATAAAGGATTAAGAAGAAATGACGTATATCCAAAAGGGGATATTACAAATGATGGCACTAAATGCCAGTACAAGGATTTCTCTAGAAAGGAGTTTAAAGTAAGGACATATGAGAAATATATTCCTAAGATCGATAAAGTGAAAAGGGGAGTTAAATCATTCATACCGGATTAGGAATGAATGATAGTGATAGAAACATGACGATCTCTAAGATGAGACTTAGTTATTGAAATATATCAAATATCAAAGGATAAGTTGATGTAGACCTAACCACGAATGCTATTGGTAAAAGCATAACGATACGGATACCGAGAAGTATACAGTGAATGAGGCAACAGAAGGCCATAGCAAGGGAACATGATGTCCCAATGGAAAGGACAAGGACATATGAAATAGATGTTTACTTGAATAAACGGAAAGACCGTTGACCAAAGCCTATACTTCGCACCGAAAATAGAACAAACAAAACCCAAAAGGCATGATAGATATAAGGAAAATTCCTCAGAATATCTATAAGATTTTGTTCAATGTAAATGCTTCGCTTTTTGACATCTCACAAGTATGTGTAGAATCGATAGAACCCTACTCAGGGTAACCGAATCAAGAAATGAAAATCCCCTTACCTATACGAGAATTTTGACCATCGCAAGTGTTACTTAAGTTCATAATTGAACCTAGAATCGCCTAAAGTGCTATCCAATGATTTGGATCATTACATACGTGTGGAGCGTAGATATAATTTTAGAGACAAGAAGTTTGAAATGGTCATCATTCATGTGATTAGTGACTTGGGCCTAACCTTTCCGTTAGAGGTTTCACACGACAGAATATCAGGTACCCACCGTTAGCCTATCACGAATATCTTTAAGGCAATATCTGTTGAAGATGTAAAGCGTAAAATGAGTATTAAGATGAGTGTCATGAGTCGTGTCACAAGTAGTCTACAGGTTATATACGTCTTAAAGTGTATAATTCATTAAGAGATCCTTCTTATTAAAAATTCCCTCCATTGCTTAAATTAAATTGGATTTATCTAGAAATATCCGTTTACAGATGACAAGAAAAGGGAGTTTAACGGGTGAGAGTTAACCCCAAGGCCTACAAGGTTAACTCACACGAGCGTATCGGCTCTTTTCATATGAACTAGGAATGAATTTAGAACAGTTTTGGAGAAAATTTTTGCACCTCTGGATGGATACTCGTAACTATAGAGTGTCAAATGAGGATGGTACCCAACGACGTATCTGTCAGTTGCCAACAGATTGGAAGAATTTTTGCAAAAGAAGTATCAAGAGAATATTTTCTCCATGATAAAAAAAAAAAAAATTCCAAAGCCTGGACAGACTTACCAGGATTTGTCAACAGGCTTAAGTATACATATGATGCGTAGGGAACGACACCTACGAGTACTTGTCCTGGACCTCGGCAAGTTACACCACATGGCATAAAGGAATGGTTGTACCCGGATGTTCCAAACGCCGCCCCACGTCCTGTGCCATCAATGGTACCAGAAAGAGACGAGAAAGGGCAAAAGGACAAAATCTTATCGCCCTCGCGGATTAGGAGAATTACCGCTACCAACCCAACCATACTTTCTGATAAAAGTAACACCAACTTCTAGTATTGAAGAAGAAACGGGGAGCAGCTTGACCCCTGGCTCTCTAAAAGAGAACGACCATCGAGTATGAAAACAAAAACGTACTTGGAGAAAGGCAAGTTTCGAGGGAGAGTGCGACTCAAACAAAGGTCATTCAGAGACCTAGAATCCTAGGATCCTATAAGACTTATATGTAGATAATGGTTTATGATGAAAATGGTGTGATTAAGATATGTAAAATAAACGTAGTTCGGAAGAGTTTATGAATATGGTGAAGAATTATCAAAGTTTTGAGTGTAAAATGAACTAGACGCCTTGTAATCAGTCAGCTCGGTAGACTGACCCTCATAAGTAATGTATAAAAAGTCCTCACTGAGGCATTATGATGTAATATTATATGGTCTTGAAGAATGGTATCCGAAATACGGAAATGAATTGTTCTGAATAAAATATGGTTACTATGAGATAATAGTTATGCCCTTCGGACTAACCAATGCACCAGCCCTGTTCATAAACCTCAAAAATCGAGTGTTTCACACATACCTAGATAATTTTTATCTCAATCCTTACGGATGATGTTCTTATCTATTCAAAGGACGAGAAAGAACATAAAGAAAATCGAAGGTCGTCTTCGACTTTTAAGAGCGGGCAAAATTTTGCAATCTGCTTTGTAAATTCGGCAAAAGAAAATATTCCTTAGGCACATAGTGTCTTTAAAAGAGAACAATGTAGATCTGACAAAGGACAAAACAAATAAAGATGAAAGACGTCAATGACCTAAAATAAGATCATTAATTTTATAGATTGATTAACTACTATTAGAGATCCATTAAGAACTCTCTAAGGTAACAAGACCAATAAGATAGTTACCCCAAAATAGAGTCACAATTCTCACGGATTAATAAAAGTAAGGCTATGTATTAATATGAGATAAAAAAAATAACTTATGTGTCACGATGACTTAGGCCACATGAACAGAATTTCCTAACTCATGACTTGAAATAGTGATGAATCTGATTTAAGAAAAGGATCGTCGAGACAAAGGATGGAGGAAAAGTTAGAAAATATCCGAAAGGGTAAGGACGGAGGATTTAAGAACTTCCGGAGGCGTCGAAAACGCCTTATTGTTTGAAGGAAGAATATGCGTTCGAGACGACATAAAACTTCAAAATGAAATAATGAGTGAGGCTCACGATACACCTACACCGCTCACCCGATAGTACTAAGATGTACCAAGACCCGAAAGAAAAGTTTTGGTGGAAAGGCATGAAACGAGACATAGCTTCTTTCGTAGAACAACATCTTGTTTGCCGCCAGATGAAAGTGTTACACCAACGTCCATACGGAAAGTTACAGACCGTTGGAAATACCAGTGGAAATGGGATGAAATAACGATGGACTTCGTTCGAACTTACCCAAATTAAAAGAGGAACACCGCAATATTGGTAATTGTTGATAGACTCACCAAGAGTGCTCACTTCCTACCAATCCAAAGTACTTATGGATCGACAAGTTAGCCCAACCGTATGTAAAGAAGATTATCGACTTCACGGTGCAAAATCTATTATCTCGATAGTGACGATAGTATAAATACCAAAGTCGCGAGGACATCACTCCTATAACAATAAGTTAAGAACCCTTCACAATTCACAAAGTTGAAGTTATTAAATCGAGCAAAGAAACTTGGATACGAGGATAGAAAAGATGGCTCGAATCGGTAAAGATTATAATTGTGATAAATAATCACCTAAGGAAGGTTAATGTAGAATCTAATGCCTAAGATATAAAATTCAGTCTAAATCAAGGTATGTCCTTATAGAAAAGAAAACTCATCGAAAGGTTAAGAAAACGAGAATGAAATAGTCGGAAATCGAGGACGAGCGTAAGTGGTACCCTCACAACCAAGGTGAAATATGACTAAAAGAAAATGAAGATGGGAATAGAATACAAATTAAAATAAGGAATGAAGAGCTAAAGGATATTTTAAGGGCGCTAGGCAGGTGTTATATTGTCTAAGAGAGAGATATACATATATTTCCAAGCAATAATAAGCTTAGAAATGAAACCAAGAATGAATTTCACGATCTTTCTCATACCGCCCAACCAGGCATTATTAAGATGTATTATGAATTAAGAGAAAAGTTAGATAGCAAGGAATGAAATGAGATGTAACCATGATTGTCGAGCAGTGTCTCGGTTACCAATAAGTAAAGGCATTGTATCAAAGGCCTTATAAGAAAGTATAATCTCTGGAACTACACGAATGAAAATAGAATGATATAGAAATAGATCTTATGACATATTTTAACAAAGTCATAAAGAATCGCACTACTATATAGCTAGAAGTGGATTGACTCGCCAATTATGCTTTGTCTCTGCCTATTCAGATGACTCATAGACCCGATAAGTTAGCTCAAATGTACAAAAAAGGAAACTGTATATTTACAAGGAGTTCCAGAACCTATCGCTTCAGATAGAGACACCAAGAGTACCCCTAGATTTTGAACTAACTCATAAAAAGGAGTTAGATACGAGGTTAAGCCTTAACATAGATGTCCACTCACAGACAAATAGACAATCAGAAAGGACAGTATGAACGTTTAAGGATACGATAGAACATAAGTGTTAAACCAAGATGCAAGTGAGAACGTATTGTACCACTTGGTAAGTTTACATACGACCATAGCTACCAAATAACGATCAATGTAGCCTTATGAGGCGTATTGCGAAAAGAAGTATTGACCACCACTTTATTGTAATAAAGTAGGTGAGAGAAAAGGTATAAAGTCCTGACGGCATAAGCGAAACGACTGAGATATCTCCTCAATAAGGCAAAGAATAAGAAAAGCTCAAGACAGACAAAAGTCTTACGCTGATACGCGTAAAATTGAACTGCATTTTTAAATGCGGAATCAAAATTTCTTAAGATTTCTCTATCTAGAGGAATTATAAGAATTCTGATACAAAGAATGATTAGATCACGTTTTATAGAACCTCACGAGATCCTAATAATGATAGGCCTAGTAGCCTATAGCTTGGTACTTCCACCACTTTTGGGAGGGAAGTACGAAATGTTTTCCACGTGTCGAAATTAAGGAAATACGAAAATGACCCAATTCACGCAAACCAACATGATGACGTGACCTTTGACTCAGATGGGTTATGATGAAAATCTACGACTAATTTGATCGTATGATTCAACGATTAAAGAAGCAAGTTTGGATGCTTATAATGAAAGTCGATGGAAGAACCATGGACGAAAGAAAGGCACATAGAAAGTTATGATGTTAAGATACCCATACCTTATGAGGTATGCAAATTTGGAGACGAAATTTCTTTTAAGGGTAGGATGTAATACCATGAGATTAAATACTAATTACGGTATTTAAAACCCGTAAATTAGAGTTTTCACCGAGATATTCAATCGGTATGACATCGAATAATGACTTGATTAATCACGAGGAAATGAATTCTATTTTATATTCACCGAGAATCGTGAATAAAGGAATAGAAGTTTATGAAGTGTATCGGCAGTATAATTTTAACGTCGATCGCGTATTCATAGTTAAAACTTCATGAAATTTTTTAAGCAATTAAGCTTAGGATTAAATTCCATTATAAATGGAATAATTCAATAAAGTGATTACCATTTTATTACGACCATTTCGAGATGAGTCGATAATGAGCGTTTATAGCGTTTTCAAGCGTTAACGTTTTGAGATGAAGCAGCGTTTTAATCGGTCAAGAAATTATAGGAATTAATTTCCTATGATTAGTATATGTAATTACAGTATTATTAAGCATTAAATCAATGCTAGATCAACAAGAATTGAGAGTGACCAATTTTTCAAACGTTTGAAAACCCTAATTTTTGAACTCGATTTTTTTTTGCATAAAATGATGCCATTAATTTATCCGATGATATTATTTATCATCTAAACTATATGTCATAACATATATCAATGTTTGGCATGGAAAATAAAATTTGGACCCTTTGGTATAGTGTAATAGCCGAGAGCTATATACACATATATACTAAGCACTTATTTGTTGATTTACCTATTACATGTATCTAAGTGACATTGGATTAATTATGACCTAATTACACTATTAAAATCTGATATATATATATATATAGGTACAATTTAGTGCATGTAATGTGAGTGTAGTGTGTAGTGTAGGTGTGCATGTGTGTAGAGACACATGCCCTTAGGTGTCACCACCATAAACACCCCACCACCTACACCATTTCAGCCACTCTCTCCCTCATTCTGCCGTCCCCCTCCTCTCTCTCTTTCCCCCATTTTTATCCATTTCCCCCTCCAAGAACAGCTCCAAGAATCAGCCACTACACCATCAAAAAAAGTGGACAAGCTCCTAGCTCAAGATGGACAGCCATCCTCTTCCTCTTCATCCCTCTCGATTTCATGGCTGAGGTAAATTCCATCTCCTTAGATCCTAGGGATGATCAAGATATACACATGCATGTTCATCAATATGCTTGAATGTGTTGGGTCTATGCTTGAAAGTGATTGCATGTTGATTTAATAGGTAGATTCAATACTTTTGATCATTGCATGTTGATTTCCTGGACGAACAGAAACTTCACGAATTTATTTGATTAAGTTTCAATGGTCCGATGATTGTGAATTTTTTATATGTTGAAATTATATGTGTCTAGTATGCCTCTGTAAAATTTCAAGTCCATCCAACTTGATTTGCTATTTTAATTGTATTTATCAAAAACACTGCACAAATCTGCGAAATCGCCGTGTTTATCACCCATAGTGCGTGGCTTTCGTTTTAAGTTTGGATAATGATAAAACACTAAAATTTGGCAGAAACATAATTCAGCATGTCTGGAAGATTCCTGTAAATTTTCAAATTTTCTAAAAATATTTACTATTTATTCCAGATTTTACAAGTTAACTGCACAAAACTGTCACGGGAGTGATAGCTTGTGGTAAAACATTTTATCTCCAAATCTATGGTGAATAATTGAGTGAGGCTTTTCTGGATAAAACTAGACTTAAGTGGCTTTTCAATATGATTGGTTTCATTTCCAGATTCATTATAATGAACTCACGGTGAATTTTGAAGTTGACGCATTTCAGTAAGCCTTTTGGACAAACTGCCTTAGAAAATTTCTATGTTAATAGGCTGTTCGAGTATGACTTTTACGTGAGATGTTCAAGCCATTTGTAGTCCGATTTGGACTTGGGTTTCTTCATAAAAATGTTCCTCACCATGTCTAGTTATGATCTGGAAAGTTTGATCCCAAACCAAGTTTTATAGGTATACCTTTCATCGACCCAAAGTCACCTACTGAAACTGTCCATTTCAAGTAGTCAACTTTGGACTTATATATTCTCGATGAGTTAGATATTTTCCAGTATGGTCTTCATGACATATGTAGTACTTGTTACAAGGTTTCTAAATTGGTAGCCTGCAGCCATTTTAGCATTTCGAGTCAAAAGTTACGAGCCTCGCAAAACCCCTCGTCGTTAAGCTAAAACTGAAAATTCTGAAAAATTTTCTGAGTATAGAAGTCAGTTTGAGTTGCCCACTTTGAGAATCTATATCTCCAGAACCACGATTCTTTTGGATTTAATTCCTTCTTAGAACTTGTAGTACATGTTTAGAGGTTTCCAGAATGTATCTTTTTGCGACCATACGTATTCTGAATCGAGAGTTATGGGTCGTCAAAGTACGTCACTTGGGTTGTTTCAAGCTGTTTTTGCTGAAATTAAAACACTTGAAATTTGACTAAGTGTTGGAAACTCCTATGTGAAGTATGCCTTATATGACTAACATGCTATTAATCGATGCATTCATTATGTTATGTCGCAAGAGTGCGATAGAGCATTATAAGATGTACAATTATGATAAAACATCATGATACGATATTTTCACGGCATACCTTAACGTGAAATATTTGACTAGTCTTACCACATGGTCAATTGAGTGTATATCATACCATGATATACACTAAAATAGAAATATGGGTTCTAAGACCTAATGGATTTTCGACTCCAAAACCTCAAGGCGAGAATAGATAGGCTAAAGCTAGGACTTACGGTCCAGAAATGGGATTAAAGCGATCTACGGTCCGGTGGGCTTTACTCTACTCAAAATATAATGCTTCGAAATATTTAATTACGATGCTTATTTCAACTGTTGATAAAATGTTTACAAGATTTCCTGCCAAAAATGTTTATGTTTTGTGTATGTATCCTATCCATGAGATGTTATGAAATGTTATGAATGTTGTTGGGTTGCTCCCAACTTATGAATGAAATCGATATCGGATCTATCTTTGGAAGGACAATACAGCTAGGATTAATGTGTACACTAAGGTGACTGTGTGCTGTAAGGACAATTCACGGCCGGTCACGGCGTCGTAGAGGGAGGCCTCCTTCACGACGTTCGACTATGATGTTATGATGAATGATGATAAGGGATATGGATCATACACACCATGAAAAATGCCTGGCCAGGCGATGATTTTGAGAAATGATGAAAATGATTTTAGTAAGCACAAGGCATTTTCAACTAAAACCCTGTGTCTTACCATGATGTGGCGATGTAATCTACCAATGATAAAATGTTTTGGCATGAGTCCACCGAGTGCATTCTTGTACTCACCACATGTTTGTTTTTAAATGTGCGAGTTGAGCGAGATGATGGATGGGCGGTGTTGAGCAATAGGAATGTTGTCGCTGATATGTTTATACCTTGATAGTACATCGTCATATGTACTTATCACATGTCTTCCGCTGCAAGAACCTAATTTATGTACTAAAGTCCAAGAACATACCTGTCTTATGTATTACGCTTTTTATTAAAGAAAGTCTCCATGTTTGTTCATTCATGTTTACAGTTATAGTCCCTGCTAATCCGTACTTAGGATTGTGGGGCTATGACGATTGGAACTATTGCTATGTTAACATATGCTTGTGAGTATTGTGTCTTTATGCGGGATTACGACCGGTCACGGCGTCGTAGATGGGAGGCCTCCATCTCGACGTTTAACTTTTAATCTTGTTATGAGCTGTTACTATGAGATACGGACCATACACACCAAGAAAATGCTCGGCGAGCTATGTTTATGAATCTGAAAATGTTTTAGTAAGCACAAGGCATTTCAACTAAAACCATGTGACTTACTCGATATTGGCAATGTAATCTTATATCAAATGTTTTCGGCATGAGCCGGCGAGTGCAATTTCTTGTACTTAGCCTGCGCATGTTTGTTTTAAATGTGCGGTTGAGCTCGATGGTGATGATGGAGGATGTGTTGAGGAGTCCAGTGTCCTTGACTGTTTATTTAGAATTTGGCTTTCGCCTTGAATACATATCATCACATATGTATTCACACACTTTCCTCTGCTAAACTCCGAACTCTTTTACTTTATGTCGTGAACTATTGAGGTCCATGGACCATGGTAATTCTTTGGATGCATTGGCTAACCCTTTAATCATGGGATATTGTATTATCGAACCTATTGAGTATGCTAATTATAGTTGATATGTACCTCTATCTTAGTCTATTGTCATATAATACTATTTCTAGTATTAGTCACCCTCCAGTCTGGGTCGTCCGGAGTGGGGGCGTGTCACTTCATGCATTGGCCAATTCAAAAAGGAATCCCATGCTTTGTTGTGTGATGATGGGCGATGGCTAGGAGGGTTTTAGGGCTGATTTATTTTCATTTTGTACCATAATACATTATATATATCATACATGATCATAGATATATAATACAAGCTATAAAAATAATTAAATCACAACATAGGTAAAATTTTGGAATTATCGATTTCAATATGGAAAAATAGGATTAAAAATATAAATTACACCTATTATTGATACTCATGTAATTTTCGATCATATATATCATAATATATGATTTAGATATTAAATAATAGCATAGGGTAAAATTATTTCATCATTTCATGCAATAAAACCCCAATTTCGAAAGTTTAGGGTTTCGAAATTTATAAATTTAAACCATCGAGTTCTATGGTTCAAAATTTGATTTTAATGCTTAATAATAACCATATTTATCATATTATATAGTTTAGATACCATATGATAATTTAATGGTATCATTTCATGTGAAAAACCATAATTTATAAGATTAGGGTTTTCGAATTCCATTAATTGGAATTATCGAGTTTTAATAGCAAATAAATTGATTTTAATAGTTATTAATACTGTAATTACATAAAATAATAATAGGAAATTAATTATTATAATTTCCTGAGCATTAAACTCATTTTTCAAAGCGTCTCTAGGCGTTGGCGTTAACGTCTCAAAACGTTCAAAATCGACTCATCTCAAAATGGTCGCATGAGTTCATACTTACTAAATAAATAAATATCATTATTATAGGAATTAATAAGGAAATTTATTCCAAGCTTCCTTCCGTAAAATTTCATAAAATCTTGGCGTTCGATCACGCGTTCGACGTTAAAATAATACTGCCGTATTATTTCATAAATTTCAATTCCGCAATTCACAATCCTTAGTGAATTATAAAAAGGAATTCATTAATATAGACACTGAATTGAAATACAATTCGATGTCATACAGATAAGAATATTCGGGAAAAACCCTAATTACGGGTTTAGAATCTGTAATCGTATGTTCGTTTCTTTGGAATATTACATTCCACCCCTTACGAAAAATTTCGTCCCGAAATTTGTATACCTCTAGTAAAATAAATCGGGTATTTTTTCTCATCGCCTTCTTCAAGCTCCCACGCGGCTTCTTCGTCGTGGTGGTGTCTCCACAACACTTTGACTAACGGAATCGACTTGCTCGTAGTTCTTTGAACTTTGTGGTCAAGTATGGCCGCAGGTTCTTCCTTGTAGCTCATGTAAACTCGAGGATCACGTCGTCTTGATGAATCACATGCTTTGGGTCGTGAGCGTATTTTCGCGATTGCGAGGCGTGAAAAACATTATGAACATTTCTAGGCTTGGCGGAAGAGCCAACCTATAAGCTCTTGGACCTATCCTTTCTAGGATCTCATAAGGTCCTATAAAGCGGGTCTAAGCTTTCCTTCGTGCCAAACGACAATCCCTTTGATGGAGAAACCTAAGAAATACTTTGTCTCCATCCTCAAACTATAGCTCGGATCTCGCGTATCGGGGTAAGATTTACATGCATCACGAGCCTCCTTTATCCTCGGTCTAATCATCCGAGCGATCTCGATCATTTCGTTCAACGCATCGAGCCCTATGACTTTTCATCACCGACTTCATCCCAATAAAGCGGTGATCTACACTTCTTGCCATCTGAGGCTTCGTATGGGGCCATGCCGATCGTCGCTTGATAGTTTGTTGTTGTAAGCAAATTCGATAAGAGGTAAAATATCTTCCCACTGCACCTCGGTCCAAGACTACGGTTCTTAACATATCCTCTAAGGTTTAGATCGTCCTTTCCGACCGTCCATCGATGCATGGGTGGAATCTTTGTCTTGAAATTTAACCTCGTGCTCAGTTCTCTGCAAGCAAATCCGAATGCGGAAGTGAACTTAGAGTCTCGATCGGAGGTAATAGATTTTGGCACTCCATGTAATCGTACAATTTCCTTAACGTGCAATTGGGCTGGTTTATCGATCCATAAGTGCTATGAATCGGTGAAAATGAGGACTTTTGTGGCTTATCCACAATTACCCATATGGATGTGTTTCCTCTTCTTGACTTGGGTAAGCTTGTGAAATCCATTGTTATATCGTCCCATTTCCACTAAAAATTTCTAACGGTTGTAACTTTCCGTATGGGCGTTGGTGTAGTGCCTTCACTTGTTGGCAAACAAGGCAGTTCTGAAAAAGCTATGTCTCGTTTATTCCTTCCCACCAAAACTTTTCCTTGGTCTTGGTACGTCTAAGTCTTTGGGTGGGCGGTGTAGGGTGTATCATGAGCCTCACTCATGATTTCATTTTGAAGCTCTGCGTCGTCAGGGACACATATCCTACCTTCAAACAATAAGGCGTTGCCTGACGCCTCTTGGAAATTCTTAAATCCTTCAGACATTACCCTTTGTCTGATCTTTTCTAACTTTTCCTCGATCCTTTGTCTCTCGACAATCCTTTTCTTAGATCGGATGTCGGTGTGAGTGTGGCGACTCGATACGATCTAGGCTGATACGAAGGATCTATCGACCTGCGAACGGAAGAGCGAAAAGAATGGAATATCCCAAAACCTCTTAATCTAACCTCGAAGTGATATAGGTCGATTTTTAGCCTATACCCCAACTAGATAGTTGACGTGACAACTCGGGGACGATGAATGACACTCGAACAAGGGATGGATGTCTCGTCGATACGTCGATAATTGAATTTCTTGGCAAACACAAGAAAATTCAAGAGCTAATGAAGAGAGAATAAAACTCACATATATTCGTAAATCAAAAGCTGAATATTTTCGTATGCTTACAAGTCTTTATATAAGCTGAAAAATAAAGTCTAATCCTAATCAAAGAAGGAATCCTAATTAAATTAGGAAACTAACTTATAGAAGAGATCTAATTAAACTATGAAACTATTTAATTTATAAACTAAATGGGTTGCGAAAATAATTAAAAAAAAAAACGTGGCCCACAATATCAAACGGATCTCGGACTCTATCATTCCCTTCCTCTTGAGAAGGATTTGTCCTCAAATCAGTCTCCACCTATATCAAGCGAACTCAAATTCTTCTTGTACATTAGTTGACGAAGGATACCGCCTTATATCCGGCCAGGATAAGCCTCCGTGGACGATGTGGGACGCATCATCCCCACCCCATAAGACCCATTGCCTCGATCGGCGATCGCGAACCATGAGACATCGACCCGGTAGGTCGGCTCGATACCAAATGATAAGATCCTCGCTAGATACCAAATGTGGAATCCAACCTTATATCCAGCCGGGATAAGCCTCGCGGACAATGTGGGACGCATCATCCCCACCCCATAAGACCCGGCGCCTCGATCGGTGATCAGCGAACCCTATGAGACACCGACCCAATGAAGGTCGGCTCACGATACCAAATGATAAGATCTCGCTAGATACCAAATGTGGAATCCGACGCATATCCGGCCCATGATAAGCCTCCGCGGACAATGTGGGACGCATTATCCCCACCCCATAAGACCCGACTACCTCGATCGGCGATCGCGAACCCTATGAGACACCGACCAAATGGAAGGTCGGCTCGATACCAAATGATACGATCCTGGCTGGTGCGAAGGATCTGTCGACGCGACGGAAGAGCGAAAAGATGGAATATCCCAAAACCTCAGAATCTAACCCTCGAGTGATATAGGTCGAGATTTCGCCTATACCCCAACTAGATAGTTGACGACAACTCGGGGCGATGAATGACACGAGCGAGGGATGGATGTCTCGTCGATACATCGATAATTGAATTTCTTGGCAAACACAAGAAAATTCAGAGCTAATGAAGAGAATAAAACTCACATATATTCGTAAATCAAAAGTCAATATTTTCGTATGCTTACAAGGCTTTATATAGGTGAAAAATAAAGTCTAATCCTAATCAAAGAAGGAATCCTAATTAAACTAGGAAACTAACTTATAGAAGAGATCTAATTAAACTATGAAACTATTTAATTTAACAACTAAATGGGTTGCGAAAATAATTAAAAAAAAAAACATGGCCCACAATATCAAGCGGACCTCGGACTCCATCGGACATGACTCACAATTGTCTCGGTGGTTCAACCAGTTCAATCCTCATTCTTCCAAACTCTTGTGAGTTTTTCCTCTTGTCAAAGAGACATCCTAACTTGGTATGTCTCTTACGACTCAAGCATCGGCTACTACATTCGCCTTACTCGGGTGATAGTTAATACCACAGTCGTAATCCTTTACAAGCTCGAGCCATCTTCTTTGTCTCATATTCAAATCTCTTTGTTCGAAGAAGTACTTCAAACTCTTATGGTCTGTGAAAATCTCACACCTTACTCCGTAGAGATGGTGTCTCCAAATTTTCGATTACATGAACTACGGCTGCTAATTCCAAGTCATGGGTTGGGTAGTTCAATTCATGCGATGCGAGTTGTCGGGATGCATAAGCTATCACTTTTCCTTCTTGCATCAAAACACAACCCGGTCCGGTCTTAGATGCGTCTGTATAGACTACATACCCTTTAATAAAACACGGACCAAGCTAGAACTGGTGCACTTGTCGATTTTTCCTTGAGTATCCGGAAACTCGTCTCGCATTCATCATCCAATTGAACTTGATTCCTTCCAAGTAGGCTGGGTTATTGGCCTTGCAATTTTGGAGAATCCTTGATGAATCTCCTATAGTAACCAGCTAATCTAGGAAACTTCTAATCTCGTATTGAGTCATTGGTGATTTCCATTCACCGCACGGCCTCTCGTTGGCTGGATCTACTTTTATACCTTCTGCAGACACGATGTGTCCAAGGAACATAACTTCCTTCAGCCAAAACTCACATTTGCTAAACTTAGCAAAGAGTCTCTCATCTCTCAAGGTTTGCAAAACCGTTCTTAGATGTTCTCTATGATCCTCTTCATTCTTTGAATAAATAAGGATATCATCTATGAAGACCAAAACAAATTTATCCAAAAATGGATGAAATACCCTGTTCATAAGGTCCATGAATACGGCTGGTGCATTGGTTAATCCGAATGGCATAACTATGAACTCATAGTGGCCGTATCTGGTTCGGAATGCAGTCTTAGGTACATCCTCAGAACGTATTTTCAGTTGATGGTATCCTGACTTAAGATCAATTTTTGAGAATACACCTGCTCCTCGCAATTGGTCAAACAGGTCATCAATTCTGGGTAAAGGGTATTTGTTCTTTAGTGTCATCTTATTTAGTTCTCTATAATTGATGCACATCCTCAAAGAACCATCCTTTTTCTTGACGAATAAAACAGGCGCTCCCCAAGGCGAAACACTCGGCCTAATGAATCCTAGATCCAAAAGCTCTTGGACTTGGATTTTCAGTTCCTCCAACTCTTTTGGGGCCATCCTATGGGCGCGCCGACCTTTGGGGCTGATCACGGCTCCAAGTCGATAGTAAACTCTAGTTGTCTGTCGGGAGGCGGTCCTGGTGGATTTTCGGGAAACACGTCCAAAAATTCTTGGACAACTTCTATGTCTTCTACCCGCCTCGGGTTTATCCTCTCCGTTCAAATAAACAAGGAATGCATGGCATCCTTTCTGGTTCATCATCCTCCTCGCCTATAGTGCTGATACAATCGGGACTCTTCTTCCCATGCTGATCCCGTGGAAATGCGTAGCTCCTTGTCCAGGAAAGTGAAACGAAATTTTCCTTTCCTTACATAGAATCGTGGAATGGTTCTTGGCTAACCAGTCCATTCCTAGGATTAAGTCTACATCGTCCATGGGTATTATGTTTAGATTGTTAGCTAGAACCTTAAGTGATCTAATGTCGACTCTGGTTCGAGCAAAAGTGTGTAATGATCGTAATCCCTCCTATAGGCGATGAGATTCTCATATCCTGCTTGACTTTTCGGACCTAAGGCCCAACATTTCTCGCATGATTTTGTAATAAAGAATCTGAAGCACCAGTGTCGAACAATACTATAACGGGTGGGTTGAGGAGAAATCCCATACCGCCGTGTTTCCTGGTTTTGTTAGATTACGCCTTCTATGCTGACGGGGCGTAGGCCCTAGCCGGCCGAGGTTGACGGGCGCTGGTCCTTGTTGGTTCTCTGGCTGTTGCACGGCTTTATTCTTCTTCTTGTTAGCGTTGTCGCGGTGGTTGCCGCCTCTTGTTGTTGAGGCGGTGGTTGCCACTTCTTGATTCTGAGGGGTTGTTATTGCGGATGTTGCCATTGTGGTTCTGCCGCACCACCGGGGTTGTTGCCCTTTGGAGTTCTTGAGTTGAAATTTGGGCTGTTGTGGCGGTGGGGTTGGTTGTATAGCCCTTAATGGTGAGCATTGCCGAGTTGGTTCGCCTTATATCCGAGCGTGACCTTTGGGCAATTGTTGGCGTAATGCCCTTTTGCCCCACACTTGTAACAGCTCACCACATTTGCCGTGCACACTCCCTTGTGTGCTCTATGGCATCTAGGGCATTGAGGTGCCCTCAACTGTTCCTGCGGTCCCCTTGCCGGTGGAGCATAAGCTGCTCTCTTCCAGCTCTGCCCTTGTTGTGCGCGTTTCCACCACGGGCGCTTGACTTCGTCCCCATAGCTCCATGATTGTTATTCCAGGTTGGGTTCCCATTTCCTTTTCTCTCGTCCAAAGTATTGTGTATCCGAGCCGACACCGACTTATCCTCGGACATTGCCGCCTCGATATCTAAAGCTCGTGCGAGAGCTTCGATTAAGTCGGTCTCCATGGTGGCAAGAGACATCCGTATCTCCATTCTTAGCCCCGACACGAACTTTTCCGACATTTTCAAGTCGGTGTCCACTGATACGGTGCATATCTTGACATCTCACGAAAGCGCGATCATAGTCGGTCACGACAATCTTTCTTGTTTTAGCGGAAAAATTCACGCTCCTTTTCCTCTTATAGCTTTTGGGATGTATTTCTCATCTGACTCCCTCTTGAAGTCCTCCCATGAGAACTCCTCAAGTATTCGTGATAAAGGTCTTCTTCGGCTTCCCACCGAAGTCGGTGGTCCATTCAATGGAAAGCAACGCATGACAGTGCCTCTGGTTGTGCATCTTAAGAAATTGAAAATCCGTTCAATGGTCTAACCCGTTGCTCGGCTATACAGGCTTCCTTTCCTTAAAGACCGGTGGGTTTTGCCTCAGGAATAGTTCCTCGATTCTTCGTTCAGGTTGCGGTGGGGGTGGTTGGGGAATATCCTCTTCCTCTTGCTCGGGGATTCTACCCCTCCCTCTAGGTCTTCCTCGACCTCTGGGTTCTCGTTCCGGGTTTCTTCTCGGAGGCATTCTGTTATATAAAACATATCATTATCAATTACTCAACGCTTTCATAGCTTAATATACATAAGATTTTCATAGCCTCCTCGTAAAACGATATCAAAATAAAACAACTCATCCCTAACATAGACAATTTGTCGCAAAAGCCCCACTTGGGTCAAATATATAGATAGGTAATAAAGGTCTGTCAAAAGCAAGATGTTCAACATCAAGAATCACAAGAAAAACAAAACAGCAAGGTTTCGGGCCCACACGGCCTCCAAAAAAAGATTTTGTTCTAGAACCATCAGTACCAAAATATAAAAAGGAAAAGCTAGCACATGCTAGTCATAACAAAACGAATTTCAATTAAAATGTCGCCAAACGTCTTCACGGGCTCCTTCCTACTCCGCGTCTTCCTCGGGGTCTTCCTCCTCTTCGGAGTCGTCTTCTCCATCCGAATCGTCCTCACGGTCGTACACTGATGGTCCCGCACCACCGCTTCCATCATCGGTATGTCGCGCAGGTCCGAAGTTATCCATGCCGTCTGAGTCGTAGTTGTGGTGGATCGGACCGTAGCATACTCGGGTCGGGTCATAGCCATTGAAGGCATCGATCGCTCATCCGCGCTGTCCGTGGAAGGGCTCTTCCTCTTCGGTGGTGGCGGATCGGACGCAGTGGTAGGGGTGGTAGCGGCGGACGTCTTGGGTGTCCAAAACTGGTGGCAGAGCGGGCTCTCCCGAGCTCTGGGCGTCTTGCCTATCTACCTCGTACATCTCGCCTCATCTATCCGATGCAGGGTATCACCGGATCGACTGTCTCGGAACCTCAAGGTATAGCCACTCTGGCGACTCATCACGCATGTGTACTCCGTGGAGGAGATAGGGTCCCATAGGTGCGGCTCTGTAAATCTTGTACACGTAAGTCGGATGACTCACGAACACAGGCGGATCCCAATCAAATCATAGCCTCGGGTATCGATAAATGTAATCTCCTCGATACCTCTCGGGCATAACCGTCCCATGTACAAGGGAGTATAGCTAGGGTAAGCTAATGCCATCATAGTCGGTTGCGCCATAGGCTCAGGCGTTCCTCCACACCGAAGGTGTCGCCGAAACTTCGCCTGGGTCTTCGTCAAGACATCCAACATTCCCGATAGGTGCGCATCAGCTCCTCGGGTGTGGCATGAGGTCCTACCCTCCTTCTAGCGATATAGCGCATCTCCTCCATCTGCCACGATCAAAACTAACGTAAGTCAACTATCGTCATCTCAAAACAGAAAAGATAGCATAACGAGAAGCAACTAGGTTGGAACTAAACAATCCATAAGGTAGGCAACATCATAAGGTACAACACATATTACAACTTACCTTCTTAGTCTTACCCAAACGTATACATATAGACTAATGACATCTTAATATATATATGCTACAAGATCCTTGTATTATACCAAACACTTAAACTAGAGTTCAACATACTCTATCGTATTCTGGAGACAGAATTAGGGATTCTGTTCTTCATAATAAATGAAGATCAGTGCGTTAGGAGTACGCAGGTGAAAACCATGCGTAAATCGGAGTCCTAACGAAAGAGATCTAGCTAAAACAAATTTACTGTGCAATGCAGGAAATTTGCGCGATCGTGTCAAAATGTAAATCGAGACGCATGTCGACGTAATACGTCTACCATATTCAGGTCTTTAGGTTGAAGTTGAACATTCTGAAGCCGTAAGTGACGTCCATGTCGTGGCCTATGTCGACGGTTACTCATGTCAAAGTGTGAGGAACTGTTGACGTCGTTCATCTTTAAGGTTGAGGTCGTCCTTGTTCATCCTTCTCGCTCGTCTTTCGTTGTCCGAGCTCGAGGATATCGTCACTTCATTCTTCCTATCGTTCTTTTGTTCTCGTAAGGAAAAAGAAGTTCGTACTTCTATGTTCTTTCACAATACGTGAGCATGCTCCTTAGAGTCTTGGTTCGTCTCATGATAACATATCGTTCATCATAAACAAAACTTTGAAAGATTGGAAAATAAAGTCTTATTTGAGAATTTTGGAAATACGATTTGAAAATGACAATCATGATCAACTCATATACATATCAAAAATGAATTCATTCATTCCATGTTGATCATTCAACTCAATACCACCATATACTTCCATCTCAAAATTTGAGTATTCGCATCAATACTTATTGGTTTCAAACCAAAGTTTTTGGAAAAACTTTCTTGCTCAAACTTCCATTTCCATCATCAAATTTTTTATAATAACATAATCTTTCAAAAATTCTTCCAACTTGCTTACTATGTAAAAAAAAATTTCCATTTCATGAGTTTGAGGAAGAAATGCGATTACCTTTTCCGGTTGAGCTCGATGTGATGGAGTGTTGAGAGGTCGGTAGATTTCTAGAAGTCCGATGACTCGATCTAGACTTAGAATAAAAGAATTTGGAGTTTACAAAAGCAGCAGTGCTCGATACCACTGTCACGACCCCACTCCGGACTACCGGACCGGAGGCGACTAATACTAGGAGTAGTATTTTAAGGGTTACGGCTAAAATAAAGATGCATAATAACAATAAACTAGCATGCTCGAACATAATATAAGATAATGCCATAACGATTCAAAGAGATAGGCCATCGGACCCCAAAATCTTAACCATGGTCCGATGGACCTCAATAGTTCATAACAATAAAGCATAAATAAATGAGTTAAGAGTGTAGCAGCGGAAAGTGTGTGAATACATATATGACGATATGCATTCAAGGTGAAAACCACAAATTCTAGATAAATTGGTCAAGGACACCGACTCCTCAACACATTCCCATCACCATCATGAAGCTCAACTGCACATTTAAAACAAACATGCGGGGCTAAGTACAAGAAATTGCACTCGGCGGACTCATGCGAAAACATTTGATATAAGATTACCGCCAATATCGAGTAAGTCACAGGGTTTTAGTTGAAATGCCTGTGCTTACCAAAACATTTTCAGTTCATAAACATAGCTCGGCCGAACATTTTCTTGGTGTGTATGGTCCGTATCTCATAGTAACAATTCATAGCAAGATTAAAATTAAACGTCGAGAGGAGGCCTCCCGTCTGACGCCGTGACGGCCGTAATCCCGTGACAAAGACATCGCTCTCACAAGCATATGTTAACATAGCATATAGTTCCAACCTTCACGCCAATCCTAGCAGGCCTTTATCATCCGGCGTAGGACCCGACATTTAAAAGGTTGGTAGCGACCCAAATGACATAACTGTCATAATAAAGTTCCAACCATCGCCACAGCCCTACCCGGCAAACGAGATAGGATCCATACACAAAATGAATATTTTGGCGGTGTAATGCAATAAACATTTGTCAGCGGTTGTAGAATAAAATTGTAAAGAAACTCATTTTGGAAGAACGGTAAATCACATCTTAGTGGGGTAAGAAAAGGGCCCACATTTTGAAGATAAAGCCCACCGGACTATGGTTCGTTGTAATTTGAGTCCTAGGTTTGTTAAGACGTCGATATCCGATCATGGCGTTTGCGTCGACACGCTTTCTGCGAGGCTTTGATGCGTAGCTCAGTCTCTCGAGACTTTCAAAAGCTAAGATAAACTTCGATATCTTATTTAGATGTAAACTGAATTCCTCAATGAATTCAATACGTTTCCAATACGTATATAATTGAATTGTTCTCGTTCCTCGAGATACATTCAACTATTTCGGTTTAACCTTCCCGGTTTAAACGTTCAACATATTATAAGTACGTTTCTCGATATATGGATTTCATTTGTGAAATCTTTTCTTACTAATGAGGTATCATACTCAATTAGTATATCTTACGCGTACTGGCGTATTTATCAATCGTTTAAACGTACGTTTGACTTAAAAAGTCAACGAAGTCAACACTGGTCAACAAAGTCAACAATTTTGACTTTCAAATAGTAATTTTTTACTATTTCGTTTTATAAATCGAATTTGATCGATTTGAAATCGTAAAGTCCTATTTCTCCATTTATCACGTAATTCAAGGACTTATAAATAATTTCGCAATTATTAATCCTTTTAATAATTAAAAACGTATATTTTTGATTTAAACGTTATAAAATGAGCGTTTGTCTCAAACATAGCAATCTATGTTTATAAAATTTTATAAAATTCAAATATGTCTAGAATATTAATTAGACATATATTTTATTAATAAACTGAATTAAAAGGATTTAAAATCCTTATTAATTATCGAAAATCTCGATAATTAATTTAAAAATACTAAATGACTTTTGAAAATTTTTCTAAATTAATATAGTGTATTATTATACACTATGGTCCAGAATATAATTTATAAAATCCATATGATATTGTTTGCCATTTATTAGTATATATACATATATATAATTCGGTAATTCCATAAAATATGGAATAATTATCCAAAATTCCCAAAATTGATATACACATAGTATAATATCCCAACATCAATATATATCATAAATTTAACCTATAGTTCATCGTAACCATTCATTCAACAATATATAATAATATTCACGGTAATTTTCAAGATAATTATCAAACAATTTCTAAAAATTCTAAATAAATTCTAATATGCTCAAACATTATATTATAACATTGTAACATCATAATATTAACCAAACCAATTCAAATCGTCACCATATGAGCTTGTAAGCTCTCGGCTTTTTCGATTTCCATAGGCATTTGGTTTTCAAAAATTCCAACAATTATATACTATGATTATATACTATAGTATACTAATATAACATCTAATATTTATCAAAACTAATTAAATCATCACCTTCAAGAGCTTGAAGCTCACGGTTTATTTGATTTAAATTAGCATTTGATTTCCAAAAATTCCAACAAATTCATACAACACATAAACAATATACTAAAGCATTAATACACCATTGCATTATTAAAATAAAAATCATACATCAACCTATACATTCATGATGCTCACGGTATTAATTCAAAAATCAAACATATGATTTTCAAAAATTCTAAATAAATCATAGAGCATATAATCAAGGTTCTAAAGCATTAATATGTCATTACATGCTTGAAATAAAAATTATTCACCAAGGTACATACATATATATCTCACGGCATTTTTAAAAAAAAATAGCCTAGGGTTTTCAAAATTTTTCTAAATGATACATATGAACTTTAAACATGATATAGAACAATAATCAATCCTTAAAACATCTTCACAAGTGTTCGGTCATCACTAGTCATTTTATACTATTTTCGAAAGTTATTTTAATTCATGCTTAGGGTTCGAAAATCATATATAGGCAAGATACATTCATACATTTCATATACAATATCCTATGTTCATCTAAACATATTTCCTCATATTTTTGTAAATAAAATCCTCAAGAACATCCAAACAACAACATCTCATATTTAAGAACATTCAAATACATACAAATATACTATGACATGCTCTCGGTTTTTTCGAACAAATGAGGAGCAAAATCGAAACTATGGTCCATGTATTACCTTAGGAATGGTGTTGAATCACAAGGACAATGCTAGGTATCAACTTTGGTGAATGAATGAAGAAGAGAATAGAAGAGAAAAATTTTAAAAATGAGAGAGGGTGCTCTCGGTTTTGGGCAGAATTTGGGAGAGGATGAAGTGTGTTGTGTTCAAAAATGGGTTGAGTGTGTATAATGAGAGTGGGGCGAAGAATGGGAAGGGTCTCCCTATGTTATCTCTCTTTCTCTCTCTCGATTTTGGCTAGAAATGGGGCAAAAATCTGCAGCCCTTGGGAGTAGTATAAGTGATGATTGAAGAGTGTTAAATGAGCTCTTCATGCATTGGCCAATTCAAAAAGGAATCCCATGCTTTGTTGTGTGATGATGGGCGACGGCTAGGAGGGGTTTTAGGGGCTGATTTATTTTCATTTTTGTACCATAATACATTATATATATCATACATGATCATAGATATATAATACAAGTCATAAAAATAATTAAATCACAACATAGGCAAAATTTGAAATTATCGAGTTCAATATGGAAAAATAGGATTAAAAATATAAATTACACCTATTATTGATACTCATGTAATTTTAGATCATATATATCATAATATATGATTTAGATATTAAATAATAGCATAGGATAAAATTATTGCATCATTTCATGCAATAAAACCACAATTTCGAAAGTTTAGGGTTTCGAAATTTATAAATTTAAACCATCGAGTTCTATGGTTCAAAATTTGATTTTAATGCTTAATAATAACCATATTTATCATATTATATAGTTTAGATACCATATGATAATTTAATGGTATCATTTCATGTGAAAAACCATAATTTATAAGATTAGGGTTTTCGAATTCCATTAATTGGAATTATCGAGTTTTAATAGCAAATAAATTGATTTTAATAGTTATTAATACTGTAATTACATAAAATAATAATAGGAAATTAATTATTATAATTTCCTGAGCATTAAACTCATTTTTCAAAACGTCTCTAGACGTTGACGTTCAAAACGTCTCAAAACGTTCAAAATCGACTCATCTCAAAATGGTCGCAGTAAGTTCATACTTACTAAATAAATAAATATCATTATTATAGGAATTAATACGGAAATTTATTCCAAGCTTCACTGCTCAGAAAATTTCATAAAATACTGACGTTCGATACGCGTTCGACGTTAAAATAATACTGCCGTATTATTTCATAAATTTCAATTCCGCAATTCACAATCCTTAGTGAATTATAAAAGGAATTCATTAATATAGACACTGAATTGAAATACAATTCGATGTCATACAGATAAGAATATTCGGGAAAAACCCTAATTACGGGTTTAGAATACCGTAATCGTATGTTCGTTTCTTTGAAATATTACATACCACCATGTACTTTCATCTCAATACTTGAGTACTTGCATCAGTTCAACTCAAGGTTTTTAGAAAATAAAAATTCTTGCTCAACTTTCATTTCATCATCAACCTCACAATATCATATCCTTTCCTCCAAGGTTCCTTTCAATTTCTTTCAAAAGTTCTTCCAACTCGCTCAAAACTTTTTCATTTCATGAGTTTGAGAAAGAAATCAGTTACCTTTTTCCCCGGTTGAGCTCGATGTGATGGAGTGTTGAGGGGAGTCAGTAGGTTACTAGAAGTCCAGTGACTCGATCTAGACTTAGAATTTAAAAGGATTTGGGTTTTCAAAGAGCAAAGCGCTCTGATACCACTTCTGTCACGACCCCACTCCGGACGACCCGGACTGGAGGGCGACTAATACTAGGAGTAGTATTTTAGGGGTTACACGGCTAAGATAAAGATGCATAATAACAATAAACTAGCATGCTCGAACATGATATAATGATATAATAAGAATAATCTAGCATGCTTGATCATAACATAAGATGATGTCATAACGATTCAAAAGGGTTAGGTCATCGGACCCAAAGACTTAACAGTAGTCCGATGGACCTCAATAATTCATGTTGCATTATCCTTCCACAATCCAAAGATATAAATGACCTGAGGGACCTTAACAATTCATACTAAAACATAAAGTAAATGAATTCAGATTTTAGCAGCGGAAAGTGTGTGAATACATATATGATGATATGCATTCAAGGTGAAAACCACAAATTCAAAAAAAAAAAAAAAAGGTCGAGGACACCGACTCCTCAACACTTTCCCCATCACCATCATCGAGCTCAACCTACACATTTAAAACAAACATGCGAGGCTAAATACAAGAAATTGCACTCGGTGGACTCATGCAGAAAACATTTGATAATAATTGAATTACGTTGCCAATATCGAGGTAAGTCACGAGGGTTTTAGATGAGAATGCCTTGTGCTTACTAAAATATTTTCAGTTCGTAAACATCGCTCGTCCGAGCATTTTCTTGGTGTATATGATCCGTATCCCATAGTCACAATTCATAACAATATCAAAGATCAAACGTCGAGAGGGAGGCCTCCCTTCTACGACGCCGTGACCGGCCGTAATCCCGTCTGACTACAATCGCTCTCACAAGCATATGTTCATAGCATATAGTTCCAACCTTCACGCCAATCCTAGCCGGGCATTTATCATCCCACACGGACCCGACATTAATAAAGGTTGGTAGCGACCCGACAAATGACATAACTGTCATAATATAGTTCGAACATCTCCAAAGCCCTACCCGCATAACAGATAGGATCCGTACACAAAGCAGAATATTTTGGCGGTAATCGATAAACATTTGTCAGCGGTTATAGAATAAGCATTGTAAATAAACTCGTTTTGGAATAACGATAAAGTCACATCTTGTTTGAAAAGTAAGCCCACAGGACTATGGTTTCTTTGTAAGCGTGTCCTAGGTTTGTTTGCACGTCGGTGTCCGGTCGCATGGCGTTTGCGTCCACACCTTCTGGCGAGGTTTTAGTATGTCACTCAAGTCTCTAGACTTTCAAAATCTTAGATAAACTTGATATCTTATATCGAGGTGAACTGAATTCATAATGAATTCAATACGCTTTCAAATCGTATATAATTTTAATTGTTCTAGTCCTTGAGATACGTTCAATTATATCGTCTTAACCCTTCCGGTTTAGACGTTCAACGTATTATAAGTACGTTTCTCGATATATGGATTTCATTTATGAAATCTTTTCTTACTAATGAGGTATCATACTCAATTAGTATATCTTACAGCGTACTGGCGTATTTATCAATCGTATAATCGTACGTTGGACTTTAAAAGTCAACGAAGTCGACATTGGTTAATAAAGTCGACAATTTTGACTTTCAAATAGTAATTTCTTTCTATTTTATTTTATAAATCGAATTTGATCGATTTGAAATCGTAAAGTCCTATTTCTCGATTTATCACGTAAATCAAAGGACTTATAAATAATTTTCGTAATTATTAATCCTTTTAATATTTAAAACGTATATTTTCGATTTAAAAGCGTTACAAAATAAGCGTTTGTCTCAAACATAGTAATCTATGTTTATAAAATTTTATAAAATTCAAATATGTCTAAAATAATTATTAGATATATATTTTATTAATAAAATGAATTAAAAAGGATTTAAATCCTTATAAATAATTGAAATATTCTCGTAATTATATAAAATTACCAAATGATTTTCAAAAAATTTCTAAATTAATATAGTGTATTATTATATACTATGGTCCAGAATAAAATTAATATCATCCATATGATATTGTTCGCCATTTATTAATACATATACATATATATATAATTCGGTAATTTTCAAAATTAGTAATAATTGTCAAAATTTCCAAAATTGATATACACATAGTATAATGTCCCAAAATTAATATATGTCATAATTATAACCTATAGTCCATCATAACCATTCATTCATTAATATATTATTTCAAATTGCATTCGTAATTATAAGATAATTACCAAATAATTATCAAACAATTTCTAAAAATTCCAAATAATTAATGACATGATTAAACATTATATTATAACATTGTAACATCACAACATCAACCAAAACATTTGAATCATCACCATATGGAGCTCAATAGCTCTCGGTTTTTGATTAAATGTAGTAATTGGTTTTCAAAAATTCCAACAATTATATACTATGCTTATACACTATAGTACAACAATATAACATCATAATATTTATCAAAACTAATTAAATCATCACCTTCAAGAGCTTGAAGCTCACGGTTTATTTGATTTAATTTAGCATTTGATCTCTAAAAATTCCAACAAAATCATACAATACATAAACAATATACTAAAGCATTAATACACCATTGCATGATTAAAAAAAATCACACATCAACATTCATGTTCATATAGTTCTCGGTCATTTCAAAAATCATAGCATATGGTTTTCAAAAATTCTAAATAAATCATAGAACATGTAATCAAGGTTCTAGAGCATTAATATGTCATTGCATGTTCAAAAATAAAATCATACACCAAGGTACATACATATATGCTCACGATAATTTCCAAAATAAAAGCTAGGGTTTTTTTTTTTCAAAAATTCTAAATAATATACCTTGGCCTTAAATCATATCATAGAGCAATAATCTATCATAAAAATAATTAAAGAGCATTTGGTTCTCATGAACATTGTTATATACATTTTCGAAAATTATTTCATCATATACTATAGTTCGAAAATCATATGTATATACTAGTTTCATTCGAAAATTCCATATACCAAGTCATATGTTCATTCAAGCATATATTCTCATGTTTTTGTGAATAAAAACATCATGAACAAAATATAAACACATATTTCATGCTCAAGAACCTTAAACATATATATATACATACATATAATTTTTGAAGCACACACATACACAAAATGAACATGCTCGATTTTTTTTTTGTACAATGAACACGTAAAAATCGATATTAGGGTCCTTTGTTTACCTTGAGAATGGTATGGAATCACAAGAACAATAGAGATATCAAGCTTTGTGAAGAAATGGAGAAGGGAGAAGAAGAAATATTTTCGAAAATATGAGAGGTGCTCTCGGTTTTGGTGAGTTTGGGAGAGAGTGGAGAATTTTGGTGTTCAAAATTTTGAGAGGAGTAGAATGAATGAAATGAAGGTAATCCTCCCCTATACTCTCCATCTCTCTCTCGCCGACTCTCCCTCCCACACACAATAATAATTAAAATCTACAGCACATTGGGAGTGGGATTAGTGATGATTGAAGAGTGTTTAAGGAGCTCTTCATGCATTGGTGGAAAAGAAAAGGAATCCCATGCTTGTCTCTAGAGTGTACCTGTCACGCCCCCACTCCGGACGACCGGACTGAGGGTGACTAATACTAGGAATAGTATTATAGGACAACAGACTAAGATAGAGGTACATATCAACTATAATTAGCATGCTCGATAGGTTCGATGTCTGATATCGAATGATTAAATAGGTTTAGGCCGTGCACCCGAAGAATTACCATGGTGCGATGGACCTCAATAATTCGTGACATAAAGTAAAGAGTTCGGAGTTTAGCGGTGAAAGTGTGTGAATACATATGTGATGATATGTATTGGTAAAAGCCAAATTCTAACTAAGCGATCGAGGACACTGGACTCCTCAACACATCCTCCATCATCGCCATCGAGCTCGACTGCACATTTAAAACAAACATGCGGGGTTAAGTACAACAAATTGCACTCGGTGGACTCATGCCGAAAACATTTGATAATATTTGAATTCTGTTGCCAATATCAAGGTAAGTCGCGAGGGTTTTAGTTAAAATGCCTTGTCTTACTAAATCATTCGGTTCGTAAACATAGCTCGGCGAGCATTTTCTTGGTGTGTATGGTTCGTATCTCTTAGTGTGATTCATAACAATATTAAAAGTTAAGCGTCGAGAGAGGCCTCCCATCTACGACGCCGTGACCGCCGTAATCCCGTCTGACACACACAACTCTCACGAGCATATGTTAACATAGCGATAGTTCCAACCTTCACGCCAATCCTAGCGGGCATTTATCATCCCAAGACGGGACCCGACTTTTAAAAGGTTGGTGCGACCCAAATGACATAACCTATCATAATAAATTTCCAACCATCGCCACAGCCCTACCGGGCATAACAGATAGGATCCATACACAAAGCGAATATTTTGGCGGTGTAATGCAAGAAACATTTGTCAGCGGTTGTAGAATAAAATTGTAAAGAAACTTATTTTGGAAGAACGGTAAAATCACATCTTAGTGGGGTGAAAAGGGCCCACATTTTGAAGATAAAAGCCCACTGGACTATGGTTCGTTGTAAAATGAGTCCTAGGTTTGTTAAATGCGTCGGTATCCGATCGCGGCGTTTGCGTCACACTTTACGAAAAGCGAGGCTTTAGTACGTCGCTCGAGTCTCGAGACTTTCAAAAGCTAAGATAAACTTGATATCTTATATCGATGTAAACTAATTCCTCAATTAATTCAATATGCTTTCAAATCGTTATTGAATTGAATTGTTCTCGTTCATCGAGATCGTTCAACTATTTCGTTTAACGCTTGGGTTTAAGCGTTTTAACGTGAGCACGTTTCTCGATATAAGGATTTCATTTGTGAAATCTTTTCGTACTAATGAGGTATTATACTCAATTAGTACATCTTACGCCGTATTAGCGTATTTATCGAACTTATAATCGTGGGTTTGACTTTAAAAGTCAACGAAGTCGACAACAGTCGACAAAGTCGACAATTTTGACTTTCAAATAGTAATTCCTTACCATTTTATTTTATAAATCAAATTTCGATCGATTAAAATCGTAAAGTCCCATTTCTTGATTTATCACGTAAATCGAAAGGACTTATAAATAATTTCGCATTTAATAAACCCGCTTTATAAATGAAAATCGTATTTTCGATTTTAAAGCGTTAATAACCTAATGTTTGTCTCAAACATAGTAATCTATATTTATAAAATTTTATAAAATTCGAATATGTCCGAATATTAATTAGACATATAATTTATTAATAAAGCGAATTAAAAAGGATTTAAAAACCTTATTAATTACAAAAAATTCTCGGTAATTAATTTAAAATTACCAAATGACTTTTGAAAAATTTTCTAAATTAAAATAGTGTATTATTATACACTATGGTCCAGAATATGAATTAATATCATTCATATGTTATTGTTTGCCATTTATTAATATATATACATATATATAATTGGTAATTCCATTAAATATGGAATAATTATCCAAAATTTCAAAAATTGATATAAACATAGTATAATATCCCAACATCAATATATAACACAATTATAACCTATAGTCCATTATAACCATTCATTCACCAATATAATTCTCAAAGCGATCGGTAATTATAAAATAATTACCAAATAATTATCAAACAATTTCTAAAAATTCCAAATAATTTATGACATGATTAAAAATTATATTATAACATTGTAACATCACAACATCAACCAAAAACATTTGAATCATCACTATATGGAGCTCAATAGCTCTCGGCTTTTTTGATTAAATGTAGTAATTGGTTTTCAAAAATTCCAACAATTATATACAATGCTTATACACTATAGTATAACAATATAACACCATTTAATCATCAAAAACCAATTAAATCATCACCTTATGCACATAGGTGCTCTCGGTTTTTTTGATTTAAAATAGGTATTTGATTTCCAAAAATTCTAACAATTATACACTATGTTTACATACTATAGTATACTAATATACATCATTATTTTAATCAAAACCAATTAAATCATCACCTTAAGAGCATCAAAGCTCACGGCTTATTTGATTTTTATTGGTAAATGATTTCTCAAAATCGAACAAAATCATATATCACATAAATAATATACTAAAGTATTAATATATCATTGGATGATCAAAATAAAATCATACACCAACATGTAGAGTCACAATGCTCTCCTACTATTCAAAATTACACACTTGATTTCCAAAATTCTAAATAAATTATAGAACATATAAACAAGGTCCTCAAGCATTAATATGATATTACATGCTTGAAATAAAATTATACACCAAGGTGCAAACTATATAGCTTTCGGTATTTTCAAATAATTAAGCTTAGGGTTTTCCAAAATTCTAAATGAAACCCTATGAACTATAAACACATCATAGAACATTAATCAATCCTTAAAACATTTTACAAGTATTCAAATCACCATTAAACATTTTATAAGGTTTTGAAAATTAGTTCAACATGTCATATGGTTCGAAAATCATATATACACACTAGATCTATTCTAAAATTTAATAAGCAATGTCATATGATTATTTAAGCATATATACTCACATTTTACACAATATAAACATCAAGAACAATACATGAACACATAGTCCATTCATAAGAACATTAAAACATACGTAAATATATATGTGCAAGCTCCGATTTTTTTGCAAAATGGAGATAGAATCGATACTAGGTCTTTTGTTTTACCTTGAAATAGTATGGAACCACAAGAATATGGTATTGTATTAAGCTTGGTGAAGGAATGAGAAGAAGGAGAAGAAAGAAATCGAAAATGGGGGAGGAGGGAGCTCTCGGTTCTTTTCAGAAAAATGGGAGAGGAAAAATGGAGTGTTTAGAGTGTTGGGGAAGATATATTGAAAGTGGGGAGAATGGGAAGAGTCTCCCTCCCTCTTCCTTCTCCATATACACGGCGCACACACTCACCACCAATGGGGAGAGTTGCAGCCCAATGATGAGGATGTAGTGATCATTAGCTAGAGTGGAAACCCTTGCCATGTATTGGGCAATGGAAAAAGTGAACATCATGCCTTGTCTTAAGGCTATAACCGGCGCATATGTGGGTGTTTAAGGGTGGATTTAATTTTTGTTACACATTAATACAAGGTATTAATCATAGTATAGGTCATAGATATATAATACATGCCATAAAAATAATTAAATCCAACATATAGTACATATTCGAAATTGGCGAGAATAATAGGGAAAATAGGATAAAAATTATAAATTACACCTATTATTGATACTCATGTTATTTTCGATCTAAATATACTCATATACATTATAATATATGATTTAGATAATAAATAATAGCATAGGATAATTTAAATATATCATTTCATGCAAACAAACCCAAATTTTCGAAACTAGGGTTTCGAAAATTATATATGAGCAATATCGAGTTTTAATACTCCAAAAATTGATTTTAATGCTTAATAATATTCATTTATATTATAACATATAGTTTAGATACCATATGATAATTTAATGGTATCATTTCATGTGAAAAACCATAGTTTATAAACTTAGGGTTTTGAATTCAATTAATTGGAATTATCGAGTTTTCATAGCATATAAATTGATTTTAATAATTATTAATACTGTAATTATATAAAATAATAATAGGAAATTAATTATAGTAATTTCACGAGCATTAAACTCATTTTTCAAAGCGTCTCAGGCGTTGGCGTTAACGTCTCAAACGCGTTCAAAATCGACTCATCTCAAAATGGTGGTAAGCTCGTGCTTACTTTATAAATATATTCCATTTAACAAAGGAATTAAGATGGAAACTAATTCCAAGCTTTACACTCGAAATTTCCATAAAGCAGGGCGTTCGATCTGCGATCGGCGTTAAAAATATTGACGAATCATTTCGTAATATTTCAATCCCTTAATTCACAATCCTTAGTGAATATAAGAAGGAATTCGTTAATATAGAACTGAATCGAAATCACAATATTCGATGTCGTAAAAATAATATCTGTGAAACCCAATTTACTGGTTTAAAATACCGTAATCATACGTTCGTTTCTTTGGAATATTAAATTCCACCCCTTAAAAGAAATTCGTCCGAATTTGCATACCTCTATAAAACAAATCGGGTATCGTTCCTTCATCGCTTCTTCAAGCTCCCACGGGCTTCTTCGTCCGTGGTGTCTCAACAGCACTTTGACTAACGGAATTGACTTGCTCCGTAGTTGTTGGACTTTATAGTCGAGGACTGCCGCTGGTTCCTCTTCGTAGCTCATGTCGGGTTTGAGAATCACGTCGTCTTGGTGGATCACGTGCTTTGGATTTTGAACGTATTTTCGCAATTGCGACACGTGAAAAACATTATGCACATTCCCTAGGTTTGGCGGAAGAGCCAACCTATAAGCTACTAGACCTATCCTTTCTAGGATCTCATATGGTCCTATAAAGCGGGGTCTCAACTTCCCTTTTAGTTCGAATCTGACAATCCCTTTTGATGGAGAGACTTTAAGAAACACTTTGTCTCCATCTTCAAATTGTAGCTCGGATCTACGCGTATCAGCGTAAGATTTTTGTCTATCTTGAGCCTCTTTGATTCACAGCCTAATTTGTCGGACGATCTCGATCATCTCGTCCACTGCATCAGGTCCTATGACTTTTCTCTCACCGACTTCATCCCAATAAAGCGGTGATCTACACTTTTTGCCATACAAAGCTTCGTATGGGGCCATACCGATCGTCGCTTGGTAGCTATTATTGTAGGCAAACTCAATCAGAGGTAAAATGTCTTCCCATTTTGCCTCTCGATCCAAAACTACGGTTCTAAGCATATCTTCTAGCGTTTGGATCGTCCTTTCCGACTGCCCATCGGTTTGTGGATGAAATGCCGTACTGAAATTGAGTTTAGTACCCAATTCTCTCTGCAAGCTAATCCAGAATCTGGATGTGAACTTGGAGTCTCGGTCAGAGGTAATAGATTTTGGCACTCCATGTAATCGTATAATTTCCTTAACGTACAGCTGAGCCAATTTATCAGATCCATAAGTGCTTTGAATAGGTAGAAAGTGAGCACTCTTGGTAAGTCTATCCACAATTACCCATATGGCTGTGTTTTCTCTTCTCGACTTGGGTAAGCTTGTAACGAAATCCATTGTTATATCGTCCCATTTCCACTCGGGAATTTCTAACGGTTGCAATTTTCCGTATGGACGTTGATGTAACGCCTTCACCTGCTGGCAAACAAAACAGCGTTCTACGAAAGAAGCTATGTCTCGTTTCATGCCTTCCCACCAAAACTTTTCCTTCAGGTCTTGGTACATCTTATTCTTGCTGGGTGGGCGGTGTAGGGTGTATCATGAGCCTCACTTATGATTTCATTTTGAAGCTACGTAAATCGGGGGGCGCATATCCTCCCTTCAAACAATAAGGCGTTGTCGGCGCCTCTTGAAATTCTTAAATCCTTGAGACCTTACCCTTTATCGATCTTTCTAACTTTTCCTCCATCCTTTGTCTCGACAATCCTTTTCTTAGATCGGATGTCGGTGTGAGTGTAGCGTCTGACTCACAATTGTCTCGGTGGTTCAACCAGTTCAATCCTCATTCTTCCAAACTCTTCAACGAGTTTTTCCTCTTGTACAAAGAGACATCCTAGCTTTGTATGGCTCTTTACGACTTAAGGCGTCGGCTACTACATTCGCTTTGCGGGTGACGATTAATACCGCAATCGTAATCTTTCACTAATTGAAGCCATCTTCTACGCCTCATATTCGAGATCTCTTTGCTCAAAGAAGTACTTGAGACTCTTATAGTGCATGAAGATCTCACACCTTAGTCCGTAGAGATGGTGTCTCCAAATTTTCGATGCATGAACTACATTTGCTAATTCCAAGTCATGGGTTGGGTAGTTAGGTTCATGCGGTGCGAGTTGTCGGGATGCATAAGCTATCACTTTTCCTTCTTGCATCAAAACACAACCCAGTCCGGTCTTAGATGCGTCAGTATAGACTACATACTCTTTGTCCGCTTTTGGGACTGCTAGAAGCTGGTGCACTTGTCGATTTTTCCTTGAGTGTCTGGAAACTCGTCTCGCATTCATTAGTCGATTGAACTTGATTCCTTTCCGGATAGTCGGGTTATTGGCCTTGCAATTTTGGAGAATCCTTGATGAATCTCCTATAGTAACCAGCTAATCTAGGAAACTTCTAATCTCGTCTTGAGTCTTTGGTGATTTCCATTCTGCACGGCCTCTACTTTTCGGATCTACTTTTATACCTTCAAGACACGATGTGTCCAGGAACATAACTTCCTTCACCCAAAACTCACATTTGCTAAACTTAGCAAAGAGTCTCTCATCTCTCAAGGTTTGCAAAACCGTTCTTAGATGTTCTCTATGATCCTCTTCATTCTTTGAATAAATAAGGATATCATCTATGAAGACCAAAGCGAATTTGTCCAAAATGGATGGAATACCACATTCATGAGATCCGTGAATACTGGCTGGTGTGTTGGTTAATCCGAATGGCATAAAATATGAACTCATAGTGGCCATATCTGGTTCGGAACGCAGTCTTAGGTACATCCTCAGACCGTATTTTCAGCTGATGGTATCGACTTGAGATCAATTTTCGAGAATACTCCTGCTCTCGCAATTGATCAAACAGTCATCAATTGCAGGTAAAGGGTATTTGTTCTTTAGTGTCATCTTATTTAGTTCTCTATAATCGATGCACATCCTCAAAGAACCATCCTTTTCTTGACAAACAAAGCAGGCGCTCCCAAGGTGAAACACTCGGCTAATGAATCCTAGACCCAAAAGCTCTTGGATTTTGATTTTCGATTCCTCCAACTCTTTTGGGGCCGTCCTATAGGGTGCCCGACCTTTGGGGGCTGATCCGGCTCCAAGTCGATAGTAAACTCTAGTTGTCTATCGGGAGGCGATCTGGTAGATTTTCGGAAACACGTCCGAAAATTCTTGGACAACTTCTATGTCTTCTACCAAGCCGGGTTTATCCTCTCCGTTCAAATAAACAAGGAATGCATGGCATCCTTTACGGTTCATCATCCTCCTCACTTTGTGGTCTTGATCTGATCGGGATTCTTCTCCCATCTTGATCCGGTGGAAATCGTAGCTTTTCATCCGTGAAAGTGAAGCGAAATTTTCCTTTCCTTACATAGAATCGTGGAATGGTTCTTAGCTAACTTGATCCATTCCTAGGATTAAGTCTACATCGCCCATGGGTATTATGTTTAGATTGTTAGCGAGAACCTTAAGTGATCTAATGTCGACTCTAGGTTCGAGCAAAAGTGTGTAACGATCATAATCCCTCCTATAGGCGATGAGATTCTCATATCCTAGCTTGACTTTTTGAACCTAAGGCCCGGCATTTCTCGCATGATTTTGCAATAAAGAATCGAAGCACCCGTATCGAACAATACTATAACGGTGGGTTGAGGAGAACTCCCATACACGGAGTTTCCACAGTTTTGTTAGATTCGCCTCCTATGCAAGCGTAGGCTCTAACTGAGCCGTTTGAGGCCGACGGGCGCCGGTCTTTGTTGGTTCTGCGGTGTTGCACGCTTTATTCTTCTTCTTCTTTGGCGTTGTCGTGGTGGTTGTCGCCTCTGTTGTTGTTGAGGTGGTGGCTGCCACCGCATTCTTGAGGGTTGTTGTTGTTGTTCTTTGCCATTGTGGTTCTTGCACCACTGTTGGGTTGTTGCCACCGGAGTTCTTGAGGTTGGGTGGGAACCGCATTGCGGTGGTGGGGTTGGTATATAGCCATTAATGGTGAGCATTTCCGGTTGGTTCGGCCTTATATCCGAACGTGACACCGGGCAATTGTTGGCGTAATGCCCTTTGCCCGCACTTGTAACGACTCACCACGTTTGCCGTGCACACTCCCTTGTGTGCTCTATGGCATCTAGGGCATTGAGGTGCCCTCAACATTCTGCGCTCCCCCTTGCCGGTGGAGCATAAGCTGCTCTCTTCCAGCTCTGCCCTTGTTGCGCCGCGTTTCCCTACCACGGGCGCTTGTGACTTGCGTCCCCATAGCTCCCGCGGTTGTTATTCCCGCGGTTGGGTTCCCACTTCCTTTTCCTCCGTCCAAGTATTGTGTATGCGAGCGACCGACTTATATTCGGACATGGCGCCTCAATATCTAAAGCTTGTGCGAGAGCTTCAGTGTAAGTTAGGTCTCCATGGCTGGCAAGAGACATTCGTATCTCCATTCTTAGTCTTGACCTGAACTTTTCCGACATTTTCAAGTCGGGGTCCACCTGTTCTGGTGCATATCTCGACATCTCGCAAAAATTGCGATCATAGTTGGTCACAGACATCCTTTCTTGCTTTAGCAGGAAAAATTCCTGCTCCTTTTTCCTCTTATAGCTTTTGGGGATGTATTTCTCATACTGACCCCTCTTGAAATCTCTCATGAGAACTCCTCCGGTTGCTCGTGATAAAGGTCTTCTTTCGGCCTCCCACCGTGTCGGCCAGCCCAATCACCGTGGAAAGTAACGCATACGCCCTTTCCCGTGCCGCAGTCGTCTTAAGAAAGTAAAAATCCGTTCAATGGCTCTAACCCATTGCTCGGCTTCTTCCGGGTTGCCTTTCCGTTAAAGATAGGAGGTTCTTCCTTAAAGCAGTTCTTGATCCTGCGATCGGGTTGAGGTGGAGGGTGGTTGGGGAATGTCCTCAGCTTCTTGCTCAGGAATTCTACCCCTTCCTCTCGGCCTTCCCGACCTCGACCTCGGTTTCTGCTCCGGATTTCTTCTCGGGAGGCATCTTTGCTATAAAAATGTAATCATTGACACTTATTCTTTCCACAACTTAACATACACCAACACTATTATGGCCTTATTGTGAAACGATTCTAAACAAAACCTCAAAAGCCCTATCAGGGTCATGCATATATATATATATATATCTAAAATTTCTGCCATAGGCAGGATGTTTCACACCAAAGGTTATACAGAAAACATAAATCCCGGCCCTCACGGCCTTCCAAAAGTCAGGGTTCCTAGATCCATCGAAAGAAAAAAAAAATCAAACATAGAAAAAGGAAAACAACCGAAGCTTAAACATAAAAAAAAATCTCGTTAAGCTTCATCTGGTGTCTACATCATGCATCCTCCCACTGCCCGTCCTCCTCGGGATCTTCCTCTTCCTCGGAGTCGTCCTCGCTGTCAGAAATGTCCATTCGGGGTAGTCCCCTAGATGGTCCCGCTCCATCGCCTTCCACCATCGGTATGTCTCGCATGGGGTTAAAGTCGTCATCGCCATATAGCTCATAGTCGTGGCGGATCGGACTGTAGGTATAGCGAATCGGGCTATACCCATCTGATGCGTCTATCACTTTCATCCGTGCCGTTTGGCGAAAATGCTCGATTGGCGGTGCAGTGCGTATAGGTGGTGGAGGTGGTATCGGTGGACGTCGGGTGTCCAACAGTGGGGAAGGAACACAGGCTCTCCCAAGGCTCTAGGCGTCTTGCGCCTCTCTAAGCCGCGGGCCTACCCTCGTCAAGGAATGGAGGCACGATTGGATCAATCGCCTCGGAACCTCCGTGTATAGCCATTCGGCGACTCATCCCGCCAGTGTACTCTCGGGGAGGGAGGTGGGGTCCTCTCGGTCTTTGCCTCAGTAAATCTTTGTACACGTAAGTCGGTGACTTACTGAATGGGCAAATCTCCCACCAAGTCATAGCGCCCATCGCCTGGTAGATATAATCCCCGATACTTCCGGGCATAGTCCTCCCAATCACAAGGGAGTATGGCTAGGGGCGTCGATGCCATCATAGCCAGTGAGCACCGTGGGCTCGGGCGTCTCTCAAAGGAGATAGTATGCGAAACTTCGCCCAAGTCCTCTCGGCACACATCCAATGGAGGCGATAAATGCTCATTACTTCCTCGGGGGTCGGTGCGGTCCAATCCTCCTCCGAGCAATGTATCTCATCCCCTCCATCTGTCACGATCAAAACTAATATAAGTCAACTATCGTCATCTCAAAAGCAGATAAGGATAACTTAAACATAACGTGAAGCAACTAGGTGAGGGCCAAGCAATCTATAAGGTAGGCAACATCATAATGTACAACACATATCACAACTTACCTTCTTAGTCTTACCCAAATGTATACATATAGGCCAATAACATCTTAATATATGCTACGAGATCCATGTCTTATACCAAACACTCGAACTAGAGTTCAACAGACTATATCGTATTCTGGAGACAGAATTAGGAGTTCTGTTCTTCATAACAAATGAAGATTAGTGCGTTAGGAGTACGCAGGTGAAAACCATGCACAAATCGGAGTCCTAACGAAAGAGATCTAGCTAAGACAAGTTTACTGCACAGTGCAGAAAATTTGCACGATCGTGCCCAAAATAAAATTCGAGACGTATTTCGATGTAATACGTCTACCACATCCACGTCCTCATGTTGAAGTTGAACATTCTGTAGTCGTAATTGATGTCCAAATCATATCCTATGTCGGCGGTTACTCGTGTCGACGGTGATGAAATGCCGACGTCGTTCATCTTCGCGTTGAGATAAATCCTCGATCATCCTTCTCGCTCGTCTTTAAATCGTTTGAGCTCGAGGCTATCATCACTTCCATTCTTCCTATCGTTCTTTTGTTCTCGTAAGAAAAAAGTTCATACTTCTATGTTCTTTCACGATACATGAGCATGTGTAATATTCGAAAAAGCGAACATACGATTACGGTATTCTAAACCCGTAATTAAGGTTTTGCCGTATATTAATTTTTACGACATCGAATATTGTGATTTCGATGCGATATCGTATACAATTCCTTTTACAATTCACTAAGGATTGTGAATTACGAATGAAATTATGAAATGATACGACGGTATTATTTCAACGTCAACACGTGTCGAGCGTCGGTGTTCATGAAATTTTACGGCGGTGAAGCTTGGGATTAATTTCCATCTTAATTCCTTTATTAAATGGAATATATTTATTTAGTAAGTATGAACTTACTGCGACCATTTTGAGATGAGTCGATTTTGAACGTTTTGAGACGTTTTGAACGTCAACGTCTAGAGACGTTTTGAAGAATGAGTTTAATGCTCAGGAAATTATAATAATTAATTTCCTATTATTATTTTATATAATTACAGTATTAATAATTATTAAAATCAATTTTAGCATTTAAAATTGATTATTTTAGTAATTTGAAAACCTAAGTTTATAAACTATAGTTTTTCACATGAAATGATACCATTAAATTATCATATGGTATCTAAACTATATAATATGATATATATGGATATTATTAAGCATTAAAAACAGATTTTTAACCATGGAATTCGATGGTTTCAGTTTTTATAAATTTCGAAACCCTATTTTCGAAATTAGGTTTTATTAAATGAAATGATGCAATAATTTTATCCTATGCTATTATTTAATATCTAAAACATATATTATGATATATATGATCGAAAATTACATGAGTATCAATTATAGGTGTGATTTATAATTTTTATCCTATTTTCTCAAAATTGCGATCGGTAATTTCAATTTTGTGTTTATAGGTTTATTTAATTATTTTTATGGCATGTATTATATATCTATGACCTATACTATGATTAATACATTGTATTAGGATAAAAATTAAAATTTAAATCAGCCCTAGACCTCCTACACCCATGCGCCGATTTCCACCTTCCCCATGCACCATGATTTCACTTTTAAAATTTGCCCAATACATGGAGAGCCTCTTTAACACACTTCAATCATCACATACTACTCCCAAGGGCTGCATTATTTGTGTGTGAGAGAGAGAGGCGCCGAGTAAGGGGGGGGAGGATATAGGAGAGAGAGTTATTCATTTCTTCTCATTACCACTCTTACAAAAAGATTGAACACCAAAAATGTAGGGATGACATATGTCTAGCCCTCGCCCCGAGGATCTATCTTGGATATTTAAGTCACCATACATTGATTATATTCCTAGCATGCGTCTATATAATTAATTACAACACATAGGGGTTTTCTCGTGTTTACCTTTTGATCTGAAGAGGTCGGTGGAACGAGATGAAAGGATCGAACGGATCGGACTCGTGCTTTGACCTTCTGGAATGTATCCCGGTTGCCCAATCTCCAACGCCGAGTGAGGACGATCTATGGAGAATGCTTCGGAAAATCACCCTCTTTCTCTCACACAATTTTCGAAAAATCCTCTCAAGAGAATTATGAGATTTTCGAAAATATGCTTGTAGATTATTGAGGATTAACCTAGACTTTATCTCTTACCTTATATTTATAATGCATTACCATAATCCCATAAGGAAAGGATCCATGCATATCCCATAAATATAATAATATCCTTATAGGATAAAGAGAATAAAATCTATCCTTAGAGAGCATATAGGGGGCGCCGATTTCATTGAAGCTACGAGCTGGATGGGCCGACCAGGGGATCAAATGCAAGGAATAAAGATGGGCCTCAAATAAATTAATTATCTTATGTTCAGCCCGAACATAAATTAATTTATAAACATTCATTCATGCCACTAGAGAATAAATGTTGACTTACCCTTTATTACAGAAGGTGGTCGAACTTGCACTTAGACATTACTGAATCCCGTATTTAAGATATCGAGCGTCCATTAATTATTTAGAGCATTACATTGCTTAAAATAATTAATATCTTTAATTCCTAAGTAGTACCACTCAACCTTATTATTGTACTTGAGCTAACTCAACTGCGGGGTTTAGTACAATAAACCTTTTGAGCTCCTTAAGGGGCGTCATCATCCTAAATGGATACGGTGACTCGTCTGAGATAACTAGCATGACATACAAGCACCGCCACCACCCAAGATCACGGAGAATATTGGGTTAGAACATATAACCCTCACCCATAACAAGTCAAAGTGATGGTCAGCAACTCATACTCATCTAATATCTTATCGAGGTTTAGATCATCGTAAGTCACCGAGATCTTGGTTCTTCACTACGGTCAGATAGAAGAACTCATCTCACTGTGATCCTTCAATACGTCAGAGACGTACCAGCATAGACAAGCAACCAAGTCAAGTCACTTCTTTTCTATACTCACACTTATCCGACAACTCGTCCTCAAGTTGTCTCAGCTGTGAAACTTTTTATATCTCATTAAGCTTGACCAATCATATAGACTTCTGTGATCTTCTACACACTGTATGATCTAACTTATAAATGAGATAAGGGGACACATATATATGCAATGAGTATTCAATTCAGATAGGAGATTGTAATAGTGGTAACAGGAAACATTGTATACAAGCTCAACCAAACTGCTTTCAGTATACAAATCCAACAATCTCCCACTTATACTAAAGCAAACTTTTAGTATACAATGTGTCTCTCTACTAGCTATTACAAACAACCATCACTTTGCTTCTCCCACTTATACAAAAGTTTCCTTTCTAAGTGGGTGCCATCATCCGCAAACCAAGTCCTCTAACGTGTCCATCGTAGACTTTTTGCGACAGACTCTTCGTGAATGGATCCGCTAGGTTATCCGTCGTATAAATCTTCTCAATCAGCACGTCACCTCGTCTAACGATTTCTCGTATGACTTGATACTTTCTCTCTATGTGTTTGGTCGCCTTGTGGGTCCGTGGTTCCTTCGAGTTTGCCCTTTGCAGTTATCACGAGAAACTATGATACTCTTGGGCAAACCGGTACCACATCTAGATCCATGAGGTAGTTCTTAAACCATACAACCTCTTTAGAAGCCTCAAGGCGGCTACATATTCGGCTTCCATGGTAGAGTCCGCAATGCATCGCTTGCACTCCACCAGATCTGGCTCCACCTCCCAAGGTAAACACATAGCCCGAGGTTGACTTTTTCTCACCACGATCGGCTTGGAAATCGAGTCAGATAACCCAAAGGCATTAGACTATCTGCATGGTAAACTAGCCTATAATCTCGAGTCATTTTCGGTACTTGAGTATATGCTTTCTTGCGATCAATGAGCTTGTCGAGGTTAGGCGATATCTAGCTACTATGCCTACCGCATAGCGTATATCGGGCCTCGTGCATAGCATTGCGTACATGAGACTTCCTACGGCGAGCGTAAGGAACTTGTCTCATTCCTCTATCTCCTTTGCGGTCATAGGTGATCGCGTCTTAGATAAAGGAAGCCATGTCCGAAAGGTAGCAATCCTTTCTTGGCGGTGCGCATACTAAAGCAGTAATCACAAGATCAATGTAAGACGCCTGAGATAAGCTCAACATTTTCTTCTTGCGATCTCGGTAAACCTTGATCCCAAGAATGTACGCTGCATCTCCTAAGTCTTTCATTTGAAACTGATCGGATAACCAACTCTTTACGTCTGATAACAGCTTCACGTTGTTGCCAACTAGAAGAATGTCATCTACATAAAGTGCAAGAAATACCACATCTCCGTTGACATCTAACCGATACACACAACTCTCGCTAGGCAACTGTGTAAATCCATAGGATTTACCACCTCAAAGCGTAAGTTCCATGACCGGGAGGCCTGCTTAAGTCCATAAATGGACTTCTTAAGCTTCCATACTAGATGCTCTTCACCCTTCACCACATAACCTTCGGGTTGCTGCATATAGATGTCTCTACCTTCCTCAAGGTAACCGTTTAGAAAAGCGGTTTTAACATCCATTTGCCAAACCTCAAGGTTTAAGTGGGCTGCTATGGCGGTAAGAATTACGATGGACTTGAGCATTGCTACGGTGCGAAATGGTCTCATCGAAATCGATGCCCTCAATGCGAGTGTACCCTTTCGCCACAAGCCCGGCTTTAAAAGCCGAAACCTCCATCGAAATCTCTTCCTCTTGTATATCCACTTACTACCTATGGCTTCCTTGCCATCCGGTAGAGGTGTCTTTTCATATACATCCATAGCCGTTATGGACTCCATTTTTAAGTCCATAGCGGTGTGCCATCTTGCATCAATATCTTGTATCGCCTCCTTGTATGTCCATGGGTCGATTATTGCTGCTCGTTTCACGACTAAATCAAGATTCACCCACGAACATAAATCGCTCGGGTTGACGAACAACCCTCCCACTACTGACGAGGCGCCACAGCACAATGGCAACGGTGGGTGCAATAACTTGTGGTTCTCTATCTTGCACAACTTGCTGGTAGGTACCACTTGCGGTCGATATCTCCAAAGGAATTCGACCCACTTCAATTCTTGAAGTATCCGGTGTCGATCCCTCCCACTAGACTCGACATCTCGCACCTTTAGCCTAATCGGTGGTGGAATACGATCATCTTCTAATTCTTGAAGAATGATTTCAACTTTGGATTTATGATTTTTATGTAGTCCTTTTCTAAGAATCGAGCATTAGTGCTAATAATGACCTTCCCGATCCTTGGACTATAGAATAAACCACCTTCGTTCCTCTAGAATAGCCATAAACAGCCTTTGCGTCGGATCTAGCCTCCAACTTGTCGCCTTCTTGTTCAAAGACGTGTCTTTCGCCCCATATCCTTATGTGGCTTAAACCGGGCTTCATACCCCAAACCACAACTCGAAGGGTCTTTTCGATGACTTGGATGGTACTAGATTTAGCAAGTATGCTATTGTTTCTAAGGCATACACCCGAGCGAAATAGGCAATGTTGCATAACTCATCATTGATCTAACCATTTCCAAAAGAGTCCTATTTCTTCGCTCGACACACCATTTTGTCAGTGTTGTGCCCGGTGAAGTCTTGTTTGGGATGTAATCCCACACTTCACTAGATAGTCCATAAACTCGTTCTTGAGGTATTCGCCACCGCGATCGAACGCATGACTTGATACTCTTACCAAGCTTCGCTCCACTTACGCCTTGAACTCTTTGAATTTCTCAAAACATTCGGACTTGCGGTGAAGCGGTATATGTATCCGTACTTTGAGTAATCGTCGATGAAAGTGACAAAATACTGTACCCTCCACGAGCTTGTGTGGACATTGGTCCACACAGTCGAAATGGACTAGCTCTAACATTTCTTTGGCTCTATAACCCTTCGCTTTGAAGGTGCAGTCGACATCTTACCTTCTATACAGGATTCGCAGACCGAACGGAGTAACCGTGAGATTACCCAACGCTCCATTCTTAGCCGTCTTTGGATCCTATTTAGATTGATGTGACCTAATCTAAGATGCCGAGAGAAAGCGGTGTCATCTTCGAAGAAAACTTTCTCTTTTAGGGTTTGATGAAGATGCTGATATAGCTATAGGTATTATGTTTTGCGAAAATAGTATAAAGCGAATTATATAAAGTGCCAACACGATAACCGTCATTTCTTATGATAGAAACACCACTATCAAAAATAACGAATATCCATGAGTAAATAATTTGAAGCGAAACAAGGTTCCTACCAAAATCCGGCACATATAAACGTCTTTCAAAACTAAAACTGTTGTCCCAAAACATAAAGAAACATCTCCAATCGCAATCGCCTCGACTTTCGCGCGTTGCCCATGGAGATCGTTATCTCGCCATCACTCGACTCCCTTGTCGCGCAGAACCCCACAGGTGTAACAAACATGGTCGATCGCACCAGTATCTACTACCCAAGAATGGGTAGAACAAGTCGCTAAACATGTTTCATTACTAAAGCAAATGGCATACCTTGAGCCTTGAGCTTGGGGCACTTAGCCTTCCAATGCCCGTCTCACCGCACTTGAAGCACTTGCCCTTCTCCTTTGGCTTTTCAAGCTGGCGGTAGAGCCTTTTGTATTACTCCCACTCTTTTCTTTAGCCTTAGCATCCTTGAATTCCACTTTCCCTTTTCATCTTCGATAAAGCGGTGGTTTTCTTTAAGGTGCGTGCTAAAGATCGCACCTTACCCATTTTACGTTCTTCCATTACTAGATCCTCTTGCAATGAATCTAGAGTATAACTCTTATCATAAAGGATCGTTCTATAACGGAAGTCATCAAAAGACTTGGGCAAAGAGTTGAGGATCATATCGATTCGACTCGTCATCAATATATCCTCCAACCAACTCGAGCTCTCAGAAGAGATTGATCATTTGCTCTACATGGTCATGCATCGAATCACTTTCCTTCATTGAACTTGACATTATTGATTTTGTCAAATTATGACAAGCGATTCTCGTCTCGACTCCTCATACGATTTCATAAGATTTAGCCATATCGTGGTGCATCTTCCATCTCTTGATCTTTGGGCTGCGCAGGACTTGCACATGGTGACCAAAAGAAGGCACTTTGCCATTACATTTTGATTTGTCCCATTTCTCGTGCTCCTTGCACTCCTCATCGATGATAAATCGCCTAGAGGCTTGGGACGGTGTAGTGAGTACAAATAAATTATCTTCGGCAAGAAGAACATTCTCAATGTTTCGCTTCCACTCGATAAAATTTGGACCGATAACGGATTTTGTGCGAGCATATTGATAATCGATAAGAGACATATCTCAAACGATAATGAAAACACATAAGCATACGATCGCACATAATTCATAACAATAATATTGTAACCTTTTGATAAAACAATATTAATTGAAACCTCCAATCGCCCAAGGAATCCCACATGCAAGCCACGCGTGTGGGCGCCACACATGAACCCCTCGACTGCACTAAAATATACCTTTAGTCGCTTAATTTCAATCCATGTTAACTTATCCTTATGACAAATGAAATTAACGATTGGACCTTACTAGACCACATCACTATCGCAAGAATGGACTTCATGGAAGTTGTACTTGAGGTGATGTCTAGCAATGACCACAATTTTAACAAAAAATGAATTCTTAGAATTGGCATACTCACCGGACCATACCGCCCAATTCAAATTCTTTTGTTATCTTATTTTATATCTATCTCTAGAGAACTTATGAAAATCGCACATACAAGCCAGCGTGTGGACGCCATACATGAAACTCCCACTTCTCAATAGATTTAAAAGTTTTATTTAGAAATCTCATCTAACAAACTTATGATAAACAAGTGCAAGCAAGCCACGCGGGTGGGCGCTTACTCACGATCGGCCTCATTTTGTTTAGAGATCAAAAGGTGGAGGTCTTGACATTTTAATTTGAAAAATTAATTTGTCGGGTTGCTTGCTTAGTCCTTTTATTCAAAAGGTTTGTCCATGCGATCACGTAATACTAGCATGCTTGTTCATAGAACTCAACATGTAAAACATGCTCAGTAATTCTAAAATATGCTTGAAAACGCGATAAACCTAGCATGCTTACTATGCGCACTTAAAATACGTAAAACACTTAAAGGTTTGTCAACGTAATTTAAACATACATAGCATGCTACTTGCATAATTTAAACATCCACGACATGCAATGAACGATAAAATAAAATAAAACGTTCATCGTGGCCCACTCGTGGAACTCGCACTTTCTTGCTAATCTATTACATAGAATTGCAAAGTGCAATTAAACTTGAACGGGCCTCGCGTGCACGGCACGGACCGGATTCATCAAACCGGATTCGGCCGAATGGAGAACGGGTGAACCGGTCGAAAACTGGAACCGGTCAAAATCGGATGGGCCGAAACGGGTCGGGCGAAACCGGGTCGGGTCGACCCGTAACTAAAACAGCGGGTCGAAACAAGGGCCGGGCCGTGCGCTAGGGGACAGCCCATGCGCGCCAAAGATCGCACGCCATCGCCCCCACCGCCGAGAAAAATCGGAGACTTTGAGGTTTCAGCGCAGCGCGCGCGCTGCCGCCGAAGCGCCGCCGAGAACGCTGCGGCGTGGCCTACCGAGGGCGCCAGGCGCTGCAGGCGTCGGTGCGCCGCCGAAAAGTGCGCGCACGTGCCGAGACCACGTTGAGGTTTCGCACGGTTTCGCCGAGCGCCGCCGGGAACCAGCGAATGTCGCGCGCCGCGTCCGCCCGCCTTGACCACGCGGCGGTTTCCCACCGAAGCGCTAACGAGGCGAGCCGCCCAAGCTCGCCGCCTGATGGTGCCGCCGCCGCCGAGACGCCGAAGGCCAGACGACGCTCGGCGCCGGCGGTGTCGAGCATCCCAGCGCCAAGCGCGCCCCGCACCGCTCGGCCTACCGAAAGCGGTGTGCTGCGTCGACCGTCCGCCCGCCCGCCGCCCCCGCCTGCCGCCGAGGACGCGCAAGACGCGCCGAGGGCTACCGTCGTCCGGTTTCTCCCGACGATTCTTCGCCATCTCGCTTTTCGTGCTTCGTCTTCATTCTTCTTTTACACGATAAAATTTACATGAAAAATCTAATCTAACCACGGATTTTCTCGTGGTGAAAAACAAAACCCAACAAAACAAAACGAGCCACGATGAACGAAAGATCCATAATTAATTAAGCGCCGTAATAATCAAACGTGAATTAATCCAACAGAGCCAAGATTCCGATCCCGTGCTCGATACCAATCGTAGGGATGACATATGTCTAGCCCCCCGTGATCTATCTTGGATATTTAATTCACCATACATTGATTATATTCCTAGCATGCGCCTATATAATTAATTGCAACACGTAGGGTTTTCGTGTTTACCTTTGATCCAAGAGGTCGGTGAAACGAGATGAAAGGATCGAACGAATCGGACTCGTGCTTTGACCTTCCTGGATCAGATCCGGTTGCCCAATCTCCAACGCCGAGTGAGGACGATCTATGGAGAATGCTTCGAAAAATCACCCTCTTTCTCTCACACAATTTTCGAAAAATCCTCTCAAGAGAATTATGAGATTCTCGAAAATATGCTTGTAGATTATTGAGGATTCACCTAGACTTTATCTCTTACCTTATATTTATAATGCATTACCATAATCCCATAAGGAAAGGATCCATGCATATCCCATAAATATAATAATATCCTTATAGGATAAAGAGAATAAAATCTATCCTTAGAGAGCATATAGGGGGCGCCGATTTCATTGAAGCTACGGGCCCGGATGGGCCGCCAGGGATCAAATGCAAGGAATAAAGATGGGCCTCAAATAAATTAATTATCTTATGTTCACCCGAACATAAATTAATTTATAAACATTCATTCATGCCACTAGAGAATAAATCTTGACTTACCCCTTTATTACCAAGGTGAGTCGGGCTTGCACTTAGACATTACTGAATCCCGTATTTAAGATATCGAACGTCCATTAATTATTTAGAGCATTCGATCGCTAAAATAATTAATATCTTTAATTCATAAGTAGTACCACTCAACCTTATTATTGTACTTGAGCTAACTCAACCTGCGGGGTTTAGTACAATAAACCTTTGAGCTCCTTATGGGGACATCATCATCCTAAACGGATACGGTGACTCGACATGATAACTAGCATGACATACAAGCACTACCACCACCCAAGATGCGGAGAATATTGGGTTAGAACATATAACCTCACCCATAACAAGTCAAAGTGATGGTCAAGAACTCATACTCATCTAATATCTTATCGAGGTTTAGATCATCGTAAGTCACCGAGATCTTGGTTCTTCACTACGGTCGAGAAGAACTCATCTCATCGTGATCCTTCAATACGTCGAGACGTGCCGGCATAGACAAGCAACCAAGTCAAGTCACTTCTTATCTATACCAAGAACCCATATGCACAACTCGTCCTCAAGTTGTCTCGGTTGAAACTTTTATATCTCATTAAGCTTGACCAATCATACGGACTTACGTGATCTTCTACACAATCGTATGATCTAACTTATATATGAGATAAGGGACACGATATATGCAATCAAGTATTCAATTCAGATAGGAGATTGTAATAGTGGTAACAGAAACATTGTATACAAGCTCAACCAAATCGCTTTCAAGATACAAATCCAACAAAAATCCTCTCCACTCTCCCCATTTCAGCCAAGAAAAAAACGAGCAGCCCTCCCCATTTTAAGATTTTCTTTCCTTCATTTCTTCTTCTCCATTCGAAAATCTTAGCACCTTGCATTGTTCTTGTGATACTATACCATTCTCAAGGTAATACATAGACCATAATACCGATTTCTCTCTTCTTTTATTCAAGAAAAATCGAAACTGTTTCATATATATATGTATGTATGTTCGAAAATCTTGTGTATGTATCTATGTATGTTAAATGTTCTTGAAGCATGAGATATGTGTTCATATTATTCTTGATGATTTTATTTTCAAAAATATGAGGATATATGTGTAAAATGAACATGGGTTATCATATATGACATGTTTGTAAGGATTTAGTATGAATATGAAATAATCGAACCATAGTATGTATTTGAAATAATTTTCAAAATAGTTAAAAATTATATGGTAGTGACCTAGCATGTTTTAATTATTTTAAGAATGGATTATTGTTCTATATCATGTTTAGAGTTCATATATATGATTTAGAAAATTTTTGAAAACCCTAGGCTATTTTTCTTAAAAATGCCGTGAGCTATATATGTATGTACCTTGGTGTATAATTTTTATTTCAAGCATGTAATGACATATTAATGCTTTAGAACCTTGATTATATGTTCCATGATTTATTTAGAATTTTTGAAAACCATATGTTGATTTTTAAGATAATACCGTGAGCTTTGAAATATTATATGTTGGTGTATGATTTTTATTTTAATCATGCAATGGTGTATTAATGCTTTAGTATATTGTTTATGTGTTGTATGGATTTATTGAAATTTTTGGAAATCAAATACTAATTTAAATCAAATAAGCCGTGAGCTTTGAGCTCTTGAAGGTGATGATTTAATTAATTTTGATAAATATTATGATGTTATATTACTATACTATAGTGTATAAACATAGTATATAATTGTTGGAATTTTTGGAAATCAAACCCTAATTAAAATCAAAAAACCCGAGAGCTTACAAGCTCATATGGTGACGATTTAAATTAGTTTGGTTAATATTATGATGTTACAATGTTATAATATAATGTTTAATCATATTAGAATTTATTGGGAATTTTTAGAAATTGTTTACTAATTATTTGGTAATTATCTTCTAATTACCGATTTGCTTGAGAATTGTATATTGTTGAAATGAATGGTTATGATAAACTATAGGTTATATTTGTGATGTATATTGATGTTGGGATATTATACTATGTGTATATCAATTTTGGGAATTTTTGGATAATTATTCCCTAATTTTAGAAAATACCGTAGCTATATATATGTATATATATTAATAAATGGCAAACAATATCATATGGATTTTATAAATTCATATTCTGGACCATAGTGTATAATAATGCACTATATTAATTAAGAAAATTTTTCAAAAGTCATTTGATATTTTTAAATTAATTATCGAGATTTTCGATAATTAATAAGGATTTTTAAATCCTTTTTAATTCAGTTTATTAATAAAATATATGCTTAATTAATATTCTGGACATAATTGAATTTTATAAAATTTTGTAAACATAGATTGCTATGTTTGAGATAAACGTTTATTTTATAACGTTTTAAAATCGAAAATACGCGTTTTATTTATAAAAAGGTTTATTAAATGCGAAATTATTTATAAGTCCTTGATTTACGTGATAAATCGAGAAATAGGACTTCACGTTTTCAAATCGATCAAATTCGATTTATAAAACGAAATAGTAAGAAGTTACTATTTGAAAGTCAAAATTGTTGACTTTGTTGACCAGTGTTGACTTCGTTGACTTTTAAGTCAAACGTCGTTACACGATTGATGAATCGCCATTACGCCGTAAGATATACTAATTGAGTATGATACCTCATTAGTAAGGAAAGATTTCACAAATGAAATCCATATATCGAAAACGTGCTTATCGTTGAACGATCTCTCGAATCCAGAATAATTCAATCAGATACGTGTTGGAGACGTATTGAATTCACTAAGAATTCAGCACATCGATATGAGATATCGAAGTTTATCTTAGCTTTTGAAAGTCTCGAGAGACTTGAGCGACGCACTAAAACCTCGCTTTTTCGTAAAGGTGTGACGCAAACGCCATGATCGGATTTTGACGCATTTAACGAACACAGGACTCAATTTACAACAAACCATAGTCCAGGTGGGCCTACTTTTCAAACAAGATGTGACTTTACTATTATTCCAAAATGAGTTTATTTACAATGCTTATTCTACAACTGTTGACAAATGTTTACTGCATTACCTGCCAAAAATATTCTGTTTTGTGTATGGATCCTATCTGTTATGCCCGGGTAGGTTTGTGGCGATAGTTGGAACTTTATTATGACGAGGTTATGTCATTTTGGTTGCGCCCAACCTTTTAATGTCGGGTCTGTGCGGATGATAAATGCCCGCTAGGATTGGCGTGAAGGTTGGAACTATTGCAATGTTAACATATGCTTGTGAGTATTTGTGTGCTATACGGGATTACGGCGGTCACGGCGTCGTAGATGGGAGGCCTCCTCGACGTTTAACTTTAAATCTTGTTATGAATTGTTACTATGAGATACGGACCATACACGCGAGAAAATGCTCGGCCGAGCTATGTTTATGAACTGAAAATGTTTTGGTAAGCACAAGGCATTTCAACAAAAACCCTTGTGACTTACTCTGATATTGGCAGCGTAATCTTATATCAAATGTTTTCGGCATAAGTCCACTGAGTGCAATTTCTTGTACTTAGCCCTGCATGTTTGTTTTTAAATGTGCAGGTTGAGCTTCGATGATGGTGATGGGGAATGTGTTGAGGAGTCCAGTGTCCTTGACCAGTTTATTAGAATTTGTGGTTTTCACCTTGAATGCATATCATCATATATGTATTCACACACTTTCCGCTGCTACACTCTGAACTCATTTATTTATGCTTTATGTTTATGAACTATTGAGGTCCATCGGACCATGGCCAAGATTTTTGGGTCCGATGGCCTAACCCTTTTTAAAATCGTTATGACATTATCTTATATTATGTTCAAGCATGCTAGTTTATTGTTGTTATACATCTTTATTTTAGCCATGTAACCCCCCCTAAAATACTACTCCTAGTATTAGTCGCCCTCCAGTCCGGGTAGTCCGGAGTGGGGTCGTGACAGAAGTGGTATCAGAGCCCTTTTTGCTCTTTGTAAACCCAAATCCTTTTTATTCTAAGTCTAGATCGAGTCACTGGACTTCTAGAAACCTACTGACTCCTCTCAACACTCCATCTCATCGAGCTCAACCGGGAAAAAGGTAACTACATTTCTTTCTCAAACTCATGAAATGGAAAATTTTTACATGATGAGCAAGTTGGAAGAACTTTTGAAAGATTATGTTATTATAAAAATTTTATAAGGATAATGGAAGTTTGAGCAAGAAAGTCTTTCCAAAAACTTTGGTTCGAAACCAATAAGTATTGATGCGAATACTCAATTTGTGAGATGGAAGTGTATGGTGGTATTGAGTTGAATGATCAACATGGAATGAATGAATCCATTTTTGATATGTATATGAGTTGATTATGATTGTTATTTTGAAATCATATTTCCAAAATTCTCAAATAAGACATTATTCCCAACTTTCAAAATTTTGTTTATGATGAACGATATGTTATCATGAGACGAACCTAGACTCTAAGGAGCATGCTCACGTATCGTGAAAGAACATAGAAGTACGAACTTCTTTTTCCTTACGAGAACAAAAGAACGATAGGAAGAATGAAAGTGACGATATCCTCGAGCCCGGACAACGAAAGACGAGTGAGAAGGATGAACAAGGATGACCTCAACCTTGAAGAAGAACGACGTCGACACTTCATCACGACTTTGACATGAGTGAGCATCGACACGAATCATGACATGGACGTCACTTACGGCTTCAGAATGTTCAGTCTCAACTTAAAGACCCGAGTATGGTAGACATATTACGTCGACATACGTCTCGATTTACTTTTGGCACGATCGCGCAAATTTCCTGCACTGCGCAGTAAATTTGTTTTAGCTAGATCTCCTTCGTTAGGACTCCGATTTACGCATGGTTTTCACCTGCGTACTCCTAACGCACTGATCTTCATTTGTTATGAAGAACTGAATCCCTAATCTTGTCTCCAGAATACGATAGAGTCTGTTGAACTCTAGTTTAAGTGTTTGGTATAATACAAGGATCTCGTAGCATATATATATTAAGATGTCATTAGTCTATATGTATACGTTTGGGTAAGACTAAGAAGGTAAGTTGTAATATGTGTTGTACCTTATGATGTTGCCTACCTTATGGATTGTTTAGTTCTAACCTAGTTGCTTCTAGTTATGCTATCCTTTCTGTTTTGAGATGATGATAGTTGACTTACGTTAGTTTTGATCGTGGCAGATGGAGGAGATGCGCTATATCGCTAGGAGGAGGGTAGGACCTCATGCCACACCCGAGGAGCTGATGCGCACCTATAGGGAATGTTGGATGTGCGCCGGGGAAGACTTAGGCGAGTTTCTGGCGTACTACCTTCGGTTGTGGAGGAACGCCCGAGCCTATGGCGCAACCGATTATGATGGCATCAAGAGACTCCTAGCTATACTCCCTTGTACATGGGATGGTTATGCCCGAGAGGTATCGGGAGACTACATTTATCGCATTCCCCGAGGCTATGATTTGATTGGGGATCTGCCCAGGTTCGTGAGTCATCTGACTTACGTGTACAGATATTCGGAGCCGCACCTATGGGACCCTATCTCCCTCCACGGGAGTACACGTGGCATGATGAGTCACCAGAGTGGCTATACCTTGAGGTTCCGAGACAGGTTGTTCCAGTGATACCCCTGTACCGGATAGACGAGGGCAGGATGTACGAGGTAGATAGGGCAGCACGCCCTAGAGCCCTGGGAGAGCCCGTCTTGCCACCAGCAGTTTTTGGACACCCAGTACGTCCGCCGCTACCGCCCCTACCACCTGCGTCCGATCCACCACCACCGAAGAGGAAGAGCCCTTCCGCGGACAACGGATGAGCGTATCAGATGCCTTCAATGGCTATGACCCGACCCGAGTATGCTACAGTCCGATCCGCCACAACTACGACTTGTGCGGCGGATAACCCGGACCCTGCGCGACATACCGATGAGGGAAGCCGGTGCAGGACCATCCAGGGTACGACCTCGTGAGAACGATTCGGATGGGGAAGGCGACTCGAAGAGGAGGAAGACGCGGAGTAGGAAGGAGCCCGTGAAGACGTTAGGCGACGTTTTAATTAAAATTCGTTTTGTTATGACTAGCATGTGCTAGCTTTTCCTTTTTTAAATTTCAGTACCATGGTTCTAGAACTCCAAATTTTTTTTGGGAGGCCGTGTGGGCCCGAAACCTTGCTATTTCTATTTTCTTGTGATTCTTGATGTTGAACATCTTACTTTTGACAAACCTTGTTTACCTATCTATATATATATTTGACCCAAATGGGGGTTTTTGTGACAAATTGTCTATGTTAAGGATGAGTTGTTTTATTTTGATATCGTTTTGAGAGGAAGCTATGAAGACCTTATGTTTGTTGAGTTCAAAGCGTTGAGTAATTGACGATGATATGTTTTATATAACAGAATGCCTCCGAGAAGAAATCCAGAACGAGAACCCGGAGGTCGAGGAAGACTGAGGAGGCGTAGAATCCCGAGCAAGAGGAAGAGGATATTCCCAACCACCACCTCCACCTCAACCCGATCGCGGGATCGAAGAACTGCTTTCTAAGGCGAGAACCTCTGCTTTTTAGCGAAAGGAAGCCTGGAAGAAGCCGAACAATGGGTTAGAGCCATTGAGCAGTTTTACTTTCTTAAGATGCACGGCACGGGAAAGGGCGTAAATGCGTTACATTCGGTGATTGGACGGTGACTTCTAGTGGGAGGCGGAAGAAGACCTTTCTTGCCGAACGACGAGGAGTTCGTGGGAGGACTTCAGAGGAACTGTATGAAAGTACATCCCAAAAGCTATAAGAGGAAAAAGGCGAGAATTTTTCACGCTAAAGCGAAAAGGATATGCGTGACCGACTATGATCGCGCTTTTGCGAGATGTCGAGATATGCACGAGCAGTGGACACCGACTTGAAAATGTCGGAGAAGTTTAGGTCGGGATGAGAATGGAATCTGGATGTCTCTTGCCGACCATGGAGACCTAACTTACATGAAGCTCTTGCGCGAGCTTTAGATATTGAGGCGGCAATGTCCGAGAATAGGTCGGTGTCGGCTCAGACACACAATAATTTGGACAAAGGAAAAGGGAATTGGGAGCCCAACCGCGGGAATAGCAACCGCGGGAGCTATGGGGATGCAAGTCACAAGCGCCCGTGGCAGGGAAACGCGGCGCAGCAAGGACAAAGCTGGAAGAGAGCAGCTTATGCTCCACCGGCAAGGGGATCGCAGGAACAGTTGAGGGCACCTCAATGCCCTAGATGCCTTAAAGCACACAAGGGAGTGTGCACGGCAAACATGGTGAGCTGTTACAAGTGCGGGGCAAAAGGGCATTACGCCAACAATTGCCCAGTATCACGTTCGGATATAAGGCCGAACCAACCGGGCCATGCTCAGCCATTAAGGGCTATCTGACTTCAACCCCACCGCCGCGCAATTCCGGCCCAACCCGGCAACTCCAAAGGCAACAACCCGGCGGTGGTGCGGCAACCCCAATGGCAACAACAAACAACAACCCCGCAACGCGATGGCGACCACCGCCTCAACAACAACGGCGGCGGCAACCATCACAACAACGCCAAAGAAGAAGGCGGCAAGCCGAGCAGCAGCCGCTAAATCAACCAGACCAGCGCCCGTCGGCCTCGGTAAGCTAAAATTGAGCCTACGCCTGCATAGGAGGCGAGCGAACAAAACCGGGAAACTTGGCGGTATGGGAGTTCTCTCAACCTCCGTTATAGTATTGTTTGATCTGGTGCTTCGCATTCTTTTATTGCAAAATCATGCGTTGAAATCTTGGGCCTTAGGTCTGAAAAGTCAAGCCAGGATATGAGAATCTCATCGCCTATAGGAGGGATTATGGCTGTTACATACTTTTGCTCGAACCTAGAGTTGACATTAGGATCACTTAAGGTTCTGGCTAACAATCTGAACATAATGCCCATGGATGATGTAGACATAATCCTAGGAATAGACTGGTTAGCTAATAATCATTCCACGATTCTATGTAAGGAAAGGAAAATTTCGTTTCACTTTCCTGGACAAGAAGCTACGCATTTCCACGGGATCAGCATGGGAAGAAGAATCCCGATTGTATCTGCACTACAGGCGAGGAGGATGATGAACCAGAAAGGATGCCATGCATTCCTTGTTTATTTGAACGAAGAGTATAAACCCGAGCGCGGGTAGAAGACATTGAAGTTGTCGAGAATTTTCGGACGTGTTTCGAAAATCTACCAGGGCCCCTTACGATGACAACTAGAGTTTACCATCGACTTGGGCCGGATCAGCCCGATGTCGGGCGCCTATAGAATGGCCCCAAAGAGTTGGAGGCGAAAATCCAAATCCAAGAGCTTTTGGATCTAGGATTCATTAGGCTAGTGTTTCACTTTGGGGAGCGCCTGTGTTATTCGTTAAGAAGAATGATGGTTCTTTGAGAATGTGCATCGATTATAGAGAATTAAACAAGATGACACTAAAGAACAAATACCCTTTACCCAGAATTGATGACCTGTTTGATCAATTGCGTGGAGCGGGTGTATTCTCGAAAATTGATCTTAAGTCGAGGATACCATCGGTGAAAATACGATGCGAGGATGTACCTAAGACTGCATTCCGAACCAGATATGGCCACTATGAGTTCATAGTTATGCCATTCGGATTAACCAATGCACCAGCCGTATTCATGGACCTTATGAACATAGTATTTCATCCATTTTTGGATAAATTTGTTTTGGTTTTCATAGATGATGTCCTTATTTATTCAAAGAATGAAGAGGATCATAGAGAACATCTAAGAACGGTTTTGCAAACCTTGAGAGATGAAAGACTCTTTGCTAAGTTTAGCAAATGTGAGTTTTGGCTGAAGGAAGTTATGTTCCTTGGACACATCGTGTCTGCAGAAGGTATAAAAGTAGATCCAGCCAAAGTAGAGGCCGTGCGGAATGGAAATCACCAAAGACTCCAAGACGAGATTAGAAGTTTCCTAGGATTAGCTGGTTACTATAGGAGATTCATCGAAGGATTCTCCAAAATTGCAAGGCCAATAACCCAGCTACTCCGGAAAGGAATCAAGTCAATTGGATGATGAATGCGAGCGAGTTTCCAAATACTCGAGGAAAAATTGACAAGTGCACCAGTTCTAGCAATTCCGTGCGGACAAAGGGTATGTAGTCTATCTGAGGCGCATCTAAGGCCGGGCGGGTTGTGTTTTGATGCGGGGAAGGAAAAGTGATAGCTTATGCATCCCGACAACTCGACCCCGAACCGAACTACCCAACCCACGATTTGGAATTAGCAGTCGTAGTTCATGCACTAAAAATTTGGAGACACCATCTCCATGGTGTGAGATGTGAGATCTTCACGGATCATAAAAGTTTGAAGTACTTCTTCGAACAAAGAGATCTGAATATGAGACAAAGAAGATGGCTCGAGCTTGTAAAGGATTACGACTGTGGTATTAACTATCAACCGGGTAAGGCGAATGTAGTAGCTGACGCCTTGAGTCGTAAGAGCCATACCAAGTTATGATGTCTCCTTGTACAAGAGGAAAAACTCGTTGAAGAGTTTGGAAGAATGAGGATTGAACTGGTGGAACCACCTGAGACAATTGTGAGCTGCATCGCTACACTCACACTGACATCTGATCTAAGAAAAAGAATTGTCGAGAGACAAAGGATGGAGGAAAAGTTAGAAAAGATCGGACAAAGGGTAAGGTCTGAAGGATTTAAGAATTTCCAAGAGGCATCAGACAACGCCTTATTGTTTGAAGGTAGGATATGCGTCCCTGACGACGCAGAGCTTCAAAATGAAATCATGAGTGAGGCTCATGATACACCCTACACCGCCCACCCAGGCAGTACTAAAATGTACCAAGACCTGAAGAAAAAGTGATGGTGGGAAGGCATGAAACGAGATATAGCTTCTTTTGTGGAACGCTGTCTTGTTTGCCAACAAGTGAAGGCACTACACCAGCGTCCATACGGAAAGTTGCAACCGTTAGAAATTCCCGAGTGGAAGTGGGACGATATAACCATGGATTTCGTTACAAGCTTACCCAAGTCGAGAAGAGGAAACACAGCCATATGGGTAATTGTGGATAGGCTTACCAAAAGTGCTCATTTTCTACCGATTCATAGCACTTATGGATCTAATAAACTAGCCCAGTTGTACGTTAAGAAAATTGTACGACTACATGGAGTGCCAAAGTCTATTACCTCTGATTGAGACTCCAAGTTCACATCCAGATTCTGGATTAGCTTGCAAAGAGAACTGGGTACTAAACTCAATTTCAGTACCGCATTCCACCCACAAACCGATGGGCAGTCGGAAGAAGATATGCTTAGAACCGTAATTTTGGATCGAGGTGCAAAATGGGAAGATATTTTACCTCTTATCGAATTTGCTTACAACAACAGCTATCAAGCGACGATCGGCATGGCCCCATTCGAGGCCTTGTATGACAAGAAGTGTAGATCATCGCTTTATTGGGATGAAGTCGGTGAGAGAAAAGTCATAGGGCCTGATGCAGTGAACGAAATGATCGAGATCGTTCGACAGATTAGGCTAAGGATAAAAGAGGCTCAGGACAGACAGAAATCTTACGCTGATACGCGTAGATCCGAGCTACAGTTTGAGGATGGAGACAAAGTATTTCTTAAGGTCTCTCCATCGAAAGGGATTGTCGGTTTGGCACGAAAGGAAAACTTAGACCCGTTTTATAGGACCTTATGAGATCTGAGAGGATAGGTCCAAGAGCTTATATAGGTTGGCTCTTCCGCCAAACCTGGGAATGTCCATAATGTTTCTCACGTCTCGCAATTACGAAATCGTTCACGACCCAAAGCATGTGATTCATCAAGGCGGCGTGATCCTCGAGCGGACATGAGCAATAAGGAAGAACCCGCAGCCATACTTGACCACAAAGTTCAGCAACTACGGAGCAAGTCGATTCCGTTAGTCAAAGTACTATGGAGACACCACGGACAAGAAAAAGCCACGTGGGAGCTTGAAGAAGCGATGAGAGAAAAATACCCCGATTTATTTTTCTAGAGGTATACAAATTTCGGGATGAAATTTTTCGTAAGGGGGGTGGAATGTAATATTCCAAAGAAACGAACATACGATTACGGTATTCTAAACCCGTAATTAAGGTTTTGCCGTATATTAATTTTTACAACATCGAATATTGTGATTTCGATGCAGTATCGTATTAACGAATTCCTTTTTACAATTCACTAAGGATTGTGAATTACGGAAATGAAATTATGAAATGATACGACGATATTATTTCAACGTCAACAGCGATGTCGAGCGTCGGTATTTCATGAAATTTTCTCGGCGGTGAAGCTTGGGATTAATTTCCATCTTAATTCCTTTATTAAATGGAATATATTTATTTAGTAAGTATGAACTTCTGCGACCATTTTGAGATGAGTCGATTTTGAGCGTTTTGAGGCGTTTTGAGCGTCGGCGTCTGAGACGTTTTGAAGAATGAGTTTAATGCTCGAAATTATAATAATTAATTTCCTATTATTATTTTATATAATTACAGTATTAATAATTATTAAAATCAATTTTAGCATTTAAAATTCGATTATTTTCAGTAATTTGAAAACCTAAGTTTATAAACTATAGTTTTTCACATGAAATGATACCATTAAATTATCATATGGTATCTAAACTATATAATATGATATATATGGATATTATTAAGCATTAAAAACAGATTTTTAACCATGGAATTCGATGGTTTCAGTTTTTATAAATTTCGAAACCCTATTTTCGAAATTAGGGTTTTATTACATGAAATGATGCAATAATTTTATCCTATGCTATTATTTAATATCTAAAACATATATTATGATATATATGATCAAAAATTACATGAGTATCAATTATAGGTGTGATTTATAATTTTTATCCTATTTTCTCAAAATTGCGATCGGTAATTTCAATTTTATGTTTATAGGTTGATTTAATTATTTTTATGGCATGTATTATATATCTATGACCTATACTATAATTAATACATTGTATTAGGATAAAAATTAAAATTTAAATCAGCCCTAGACCTCCTACACCCATGCGCCGATTTCCACCTTCCCCATGCACCATGATTTCACTTTTAAAATTTGCCCAATACATGGAGAGCCTCTTTAACACACTTCAATCATCACATACTACTCCCAAGGGCTGCATTATTTGTGAGAGAGAGAGAGAGGCGCCGAGTAAGGGGGGAGGATATAGGAGAGAGAGCTATTCATTTCTTCTCATTACCACTCTTACAAAAAGATTGAACACCAAAAATCCTCTCCACTCTCCCCATTTCAGCCAAGAAAAAAACGAGAGCAGCCCCTCCCCCATTTTCAGATTTTCTTTCCTTCATTTCTTCTTCTCCATTCGAAAATCTTAGCACCTTGCATTGTTCTTGTGATACTATACCATTCTCAAGGTAATACATAGACCATAGTACCGATTTCTCTCTTCTTTTATTCAAGAAAAATCGAAACTGTTTCATATATATATGTATGTATGTTCGAAAATCTTGTGTATGTATCTATGTATGTTAAATATTCTTGAAGCATGAGATATGTGTTCATATTATTCTTGATGATTTTATTTTCAAAAATATGAGGATATATGTGTAAAATGAACATGGGTTATCATATATGACATGTTTGTAAGGATTTAGCATGAATATGAAATAATCGAACCATAGTATGTATTTGAAATAATTTTCGAAAATAGTTAAAAATGCTATGGTAGTGACCGAGCATGTTTTAATTATTTTAAGAATGGATTATTGTTCTATATCATGTTTAGAGTTCATATATATGATTTAGAAAATTTTTGAAAACCCTAGGCTATTTTTCTTAAAAATGCCGTGAGCTATATATGTATGTACCTTGGTGTATAATTTTTATTTCAAGTATGTAATGACATATTAATGCTTTAGAACCTTGATTATATGTTCCATGATTTATTTAGAATTTTTGAAAACCATATGTTGATTTTTAAGATAATACCGTGAGCTTTGAAATATTATATGTTGGTGTATGATTTTTATTTTAATCATGCAATGGTGTATTAATGCTTTAGTATATTGTTTATGTGTTGTATGGATTTATTGGAATTTTTGGAAATCAAATACTAATTTAAATCAAATAAGCCGTGAGCTTTGAGCTCTTGAAGGTGATGATTTAATTAGTTTTTATAAATATTATGATGTTATATTACTATACTATAGTGTATAAACATAGTATATAATTGTTGGAATTTTTGGAAATCAAACCCTAATTAAAATCGAAAAAGCCGAGAGCTTACAAGCTCATATGGTGACAATTTAAATTAGTTTGGCTAATATTATGATGTTACAATGTTATAATATAATGTTTAATCATATTAGAATTTATTGGGAATTTTTAGAAATTGTTTGCTAATTATTTGGTAATTATCTTCTAATTATCGATTTGCTTGAGAATTGTATATTGTTGAAATGAATGGTTATGATGAACTATAGGTTATATTTGTGATGTATATTGATGTTGGGATATTATACTATGTGTATATCAATTTTGGGAATTTTTGGATAATTATTCCCTAATTTTAGAAAATACCGTAGCTATATATGTATATATATTAATAAATGGCAAACAATATCATATGGATTTTATAAATTCATATTCGGGACCATAGTGTATAATAATGCACTATATTAATTAAGAAAATTTTTCAAAAGTCATTTGATATTTTTAAATTAATTATCGAGATTTTCGATAATTAATAAGGATTTTTAAATCCTTTTTAATTCAGTTTATTAATAAAATATATGTTTAATTAATATTCTGGACATAATTGAATTTTACAAAATTTTGTAAACATAGATTGCTATGTTTGAGACAAACGTTTATTTTATAACGTTTTAAAATCGAAAATACGCATTTTATTTATAAAAAGGTTAATTAAATGCGAAATTATTTATAAGCCCTTGATTTACGTGATAAATCGAGAAATAGGACATTACGTTTTCAAATCGATCAAATTCGATTTATAAAGCGAAATATTAAGAGATTCTTATTTGAAAGTCAAAATTGTTGACTTTGTTGACGATGTTGACTTCGTTGACTTTTAAGTCAAACGTCGTTTACGATTGATGAATCGCGCCAATGCGCGTAAGATATACTAATTGAGTATGATACCTCATTAGTAAGAAAAGATTTCACAAATGAAATCCATATATCGAAAACGTGCTTATCGTTGAGCGTATCTCGAGCAAGAACAATTGATTGCATCGTGTTGGAGACGTATTGAATTCACTAAGGAATTGATCTACATCGATATGAGATATCGAAGTTTATCTTAGCTTTTGAAAGTCTCGAGAGACTTGAGCGACGCACTAAAACCTCGCTTTTTCGTAAAGGTGTGGGCGCAAACGCGGTGATCGGATTTTGACGTCAGCGAACTGGGACTCGATTTACAACAAACCGTAGTCGAGTGGGCTTACTTTTCAAACAAGATGTGACTTTCTTTGTTATTCCAAAATGAGTTTATTTACAATGCTTATTCTACTTTGTTGACAAATGTTTCTTGCATTACACCGCCAAAAATATTACATTTTGTGTATGGATCCTATCTGTTATGCCCGGTAGTCTTTGTGGCGATGGTTGGAACTTTATTATGACGAGTTATGTCATTTGGGTCGTTCCCAACTTTTTAATGTCGGGTCTGTGCGGATGATAAATGCACGCTAGGATTGGCGTGAAGGTTGGAACTATTGCAATGTTAACATATGCTTGTGATAGTATTTGTGTGTTATGCGGGATTACGGCGGTCGCGGCGTCGTAGATGGGAGGCCTCACTCTCGACGTTTAACTTTAAAATCTTGTTATGAATTGTTACTATGAGATACGGACCATACACACCAAGAAAATGCTCGGCGAGCTATGTTTATGAGCGAAAATGTTTTGGTAAGCCTGAGGCATTTCAACAAAACCCACTTGTGACTTACTACGATATTGGCAACGTAATCTTATATCAAATGTTTTCGGCATATGTCCACCGAGTGCAATTTCTTGTACTTAGCCACGCATGTTTGTTTTAAATGTGCGGGTTGAGCTTCGATGATGGTGATGGGGAATGTGTTGAGGAGTCGGTGTCCTTAACCGTTTATTAAATTTGTGGTTTTCACCTTGAATGCATATCATCATGTATATATTCACACACTTTCATTGCTACACTCGAACTCATTTATTTATGCTTTATGTTTATGAACTATTGAGGTCCATCGGACCATGGCCAAGATTTTGGGTCCGATGGCTAACCACTTTTTAAAATCGTTATGACATTATCTTATATTATGTTCAAGCATGCTAGTTTATTTTGTTATACATCTTTATTTTAGCCATGTAACCCCTAAAATACTACTCCTAGAGCCACAGGAGGCCTGCCTTGCCACCGAAGTTTTGGACACCCAGTACGTCCGCCGCTACCGCCCCTACCACCTGCGTCCGATCCACCACCACCGAAGAGGAAGAGCCCTTCCGTCGGACAGCGCGGATGAGCGTATCAGATGCCTTCAATGGCTATGACCCGACCCGAGTATGCTACAGCCGATCCGCCACAACTACGACTTGTACGGCGCGGATAACTTCGGACCCCTACGCGACATACCGATGATGGAAGCCACGGTGCGGGACCATCCAGTGCGACCTCGTGAGGGCGATTCGGATGGGAAGGCGACTCGAAGAGGAAAGACCACGAGGAAGGCGCGAGTAGGAAGGAGCCCGTGAAGACGTTAAGCGGCGTTTTAATTAAAATTCATTTTGTTATGACTAGCATGTGCTAGCTTTTCCTTTTTTATATTTCAGTACCATGGTTCTAGAACTCCAAAATTTTTTTGGGAGGCCGTGTGGGCCCAAACCTTGCTATTTCTATTTTCTTGTGATTCTTGATGTTGAACATCTTGCTTTTGACAAACCTTGTTTACCTATCTATATATATATTTGACCTAAATGGGGGTTTTTGTGACAAATTGTCTATGTTAAGGATGAGTAGTTTTATTTTGATATCGTTTTGAGAGGAAGCTATGAAGACCTTATGTTTGTTGAGTTCAAAGCGTTGAGTAATTGACGATGATATGTTTTATATAACAGAATGCCTCCGAGAAGAAACCCAGAACGAGAACCCAGAGGTCGAGGAAGACCTAGAGGGAGGGGTAGAATCCCCGAGCAAGAGGAAGAGGATATTCCCCAACCACCACCTCCACCTCAACCCGATCGCAGGATCGAAGAACTGTTTCTAAGGTAGAACCCTCCTGTTTTTAACGGAAAGGGAAGCCCAGAAGAAGCCGAACAATGGGTTAGAGCCATTGAGCAGTTTTTACTTTCTTAAGATGCACGGCACGGAAAGGGCGTCGTGCGTTACTCGGTGATTGGACGGTGACTTACGGTGGGAGGCCGAAAGAAGACTTTCTTGCCCGAACGACGAGGAGTTCTCGTGGGAGGACTTCAAGAGGAACTGTGAAGTACATCCCCAAAAGCTATAAGAGGAAAAGGAGCGAATTTTTCTGCTAAAGCAAAAAGGATGTCTCGTGACCGACTATGATCGCGCTTTTGCGAGATGTCGAGATATGCACGAGCAGTGGACACCGACTTGAAAATGTCGGAGAAGTTTAGGTCGGGACCGAGAATGGAGATACGGATGTCTCTTGCCGACCATGGAGACCTAACTTACATGAAGCTCTTCTTGCGGGCTTTAGATATTGAGGCGGCAATGTCCGAGAATAGGTCGGTGTCGGCTCGGACAAACAATAATTTGGACAAAGGAAAGGGAATTGGGAGCCCAACCGCGGAAATAGCAACAGCGGGAGCTATGGGGATGCAAGTCGCGGCGCCGTGGCGAAACGCTGCGCGAAGGAGGACAAAGCGGAAGAGAGCAGACTTATGCTCCACCGGCAAGGGACCGCGAGGAGCAGTTGAGGCACCTCAATGCCCTATATGCCTTTAAGCACACAAGGGTGTGCACGGCAAACATGGTGAGCTGTTACAAGTGCGGGCAAAGGGCATTACGCCACAATTGCCCGAGATCACGTTCGGATATAAGGCCGAACCAACCGGCCATGCTCGACCATTAAGGGCTATCTGACTTCAACCCGGCCGCGCAGCGGTTCCAAATTTCAACCCAAAGAACTCCAGTGGCAACAACCCCAGCAGGTGGTGCAGCAACCCCAATGGCAACAGCCGCAACAACAACCCCCGCAAATCGGTGGCAGCCACCGCCTCAACAACAACAGAGGCGGCAACCACCGCAACGCCGGCAGCAGAACGATCCGGCGGCAGCACCGAATCAACAGGACCAGCGCCCGTCGGCCTCTGCGGCTCGGTGGAGCCTACGCCTTGCATAGGAGGCAGAACGAACAAAACCAGGGAAACTTGGCAGGTATGAGAGTTCTCCTCAACCTACCTGTTATAGTATTGTTCGATACGGGTGCTTCGCATTCTTTTATTGCAAAATCATGCGTAGAAATGCTGGGCCTTAGGTCTGAAAAGTCAAGCCAGGATATGAGAATCTCATCGCCTATAGGAGGGATTATGACTGTTACATACTTTTGCTCGAACCTAGAGTTGACATTAGGATCACTTAAGGTTCTGGCTAACAATCTGAACATAATGCCCATGGATGATGTAGACATAATCCTAGGAATGGACTGGTTAGCTAAGAATCATTCCACGATTCTATGTAAGGAAAGGAAAATTTCGTTTCACTTTCCTGGACAAGAAGCTACGCATTTCCACGGGATCAGCATGGGAAGAAGAATCCCGATTGTATCTGCACTACAGGCGAGGAGGATGATGAACCAGAAAGGATGCCATGCATTCCTTGTTTATTTGAACGAAGAGTATAAACCCGAAGCGCGGGTAGAAGACATTGAAGTTGTCAAAGAATTTTCGGACGTATTTCCCGAAAATCTACCAGGGCGCCTTACGATGACAACTAGAGTTTACCATCGACTTGGAGCTAGGATCAGTCCCAGTGTCGAAGGCGCCCTATAGAATGGCCCCAAAAGAGTTGGAGGAACTGAAAATCCAAATCCAAGAGCTTTTGGATATAGGATTCATTAGGCCTAGTGTTTCACCTTGGGGAGCGCCTGTGTTATTCGTTAAGAAGAAGGATGGTTCTTTGAGAATGTGCATCGATTATAGAGAATTAAACAAGATGACACTAAAGAACAAATACCCTTTACCCAGAATTGATGACCTGTTAGATCAATTGCGAGGCGGGTGTATTCTCGAAAATTGATCTTAAGTCGATATACCATCGGTGAAAATACTGATCCGAGGATGTACCTAAGGCGCATTCGAACCAGATATGGCCACTATGAGTTCATAGTTATGCCATTCGGATTAACCAATGCACCACCGTATTCATGGACCTTATGAGCAGTATTTCATCCATTTTGGATAAATTTGTTTTGGTCTTCATAGATGATATCCTTATTTATTCAAAGAATGAAGAGGATCATAGAGAACATCTAAAACGGTTTGCAAACCTTGAGATGAAAGACTCTTTGCTAAGTTTAGCAAATGTGAGTTTTGGTGAAGGAAGTTATGTTCCTTGGACACATCGTGTCTGCGAAGGTATAAAAGTAGATCCGACCAAGTAGAGGCCGTGCGAGAATGGAAATCACCAAAGACTCGGACGAGATTAGAAGTTTCCTAGGATTAGCTGGTTACTATAGGAGATTCATGAAGGATTCTCCAAAATTGCAAGGCCAATAACCCGACTACTCGAAAGGAATCAAGTCAATTGGGTGATGAATGCGAGACGAGTTTCCAAATACTCGAGGAAAAATTGACAAGTGCACCGATTCTAGCGGTCCAAAGCGGACAAAGGTATGTAGTCTATCTGACGCATCTAAGGCCGGACGGGTTGTGTTTTGATGCGGGGAAGGAAAAGTGATAGCTTATGCATCCCGACAACTCGGACCCACGAACTGAACTACCCAACCCACGATTTGGAATTAGCACCGTAGTTCATGCACGATTTGGAATTAGCAGCCGTAGTTCATGCCCTTACCGGACCGTGACTTGGGGTTCGGGTTAAGTGAATATGAAAAGAATAAGGTTTTCAACTCATTTCATCTATGAAGAAATATAGATGTTTCAAATAGAGACGAGAATCCCGATGGATCAAAATAGCTTATATATATATATAAAATGGTTCCAAGATTTCAACAAAGCAGCAGCTTTTACAAAGCTTTAACATAGTAACAAAAGATAACAGAGTCTCAAGAGTTTGACAGCGGAAATACGTGTGAGACATGCATGTGAAGATGCATTCTCAAGGCGAACCAAAAATATTTCATACTTCAAATGATTCCGCTCAACTCTTGCTCTGTTCCATCACCTGCTCAACCTGCACATTTAAAAACAAACATGCAGGGCTGAGTACAAAAATTTGCACTCAGTGGACACATTGCCGAAAACATTTTACTTTACGAATATTGTCCTGCCTACTTCACGATAAGACACAGAGGTTTTGTTTGAAAAGGCCTCAGGCTTACTAAATACATTTTTATTTTCTCAAAACATCACTGGCGAGCATTTCACATCACAACGTATATTCAGTCGGCATATGGATTAGCGGCGGGAGGAGGCCTCATGACCGGACGCCTGATCGATTGCAACCGCGATTCGGAGGTGAAACAACCGATCGCAACGGCGATTCGAAAGTGAAGTGTACACAACCTAAGCTAGGATTCCCTTCACCTCCAAATTAGGATCCGAATTAAATAATACTTTTCTGTTGCCCAGTGCAACTGAATGGACATATACAAAACATAAAACATTTTGGCGAGACAATATCGTACTTTATCATTTGCAGAAAAACAGTAAAGTATACTTTTGTAAAAATCATTTTCCAAGAAAGCTCATAAAGGGTTTTGGTAAGAAAGCCCACCTCGAGAACTTATAGTTCTTACGTCACTAGTACTTAATTATCGTCTTCTTCTCCTACGGCGGGACCCTTTTCAATGTGAAAGCGAGGTTTAGTACATCGCTATACTTTCGATAGAGGCAGACATCGTCTATAACGTCCTATGCATCAAATAAGGCTAACGTCGGACTTATATTGACGTTTCCTAATAAAAATGATGTCGATTATTACATCGCTCATCATATAAGAGATATTCCATCTCTTTAGTATATAATGTACGTTTTAATGTACTTACATAACGTAAGTTACATTGTTACTAAACGTACTACGTCACATAGATCACATTTTATCGAATTTCATGCCCTTTGACCTTGGTCAACGTTTTTGGTCCACGATTTTGACTTGATCAACATTTAGTCAACAATTTTGACTAAAGTCAATATTTTGACTTTTTAATTCCTTTTATGAAATTCTATTATTTTATGTGCAATCCTTGTTCTAAAAATTCCCATAAAATCATAATATGTTTAAAACATCATTTTCTATCATATTATGCAATTATATCTCATAAAATAATTTTATAATATTAATACTTATAACTATAGTTTTGAAAACCACTAATTGAACTAAGCAAACAATCTCCAAAATTTCAATAAAATCACATAACACATACTCATCTATAAGCAACCTTACTACAACATAATTTTTATTTGTTGTGAACTATTAATTTAATCTTCCTAAGTCACTTTTGAAAATTTGGACTTAGGTCGATAAATTTTTACAAATCGATAAATTCATACATCACTATTTTATGAATCTACACTATCGATATGCTATGATAACTCTCAAATATGGATTATATCTCAACGTAATATCATGTACTAATATTTTCGAAAATCATAGACTTAGGTACCAAAGTTTTCCAAAAATTTTACATAAAATCATATAAGCATAATTAATACCCTAGATCATGATTCCATGCTTAAATCACCAATTAAAAATCATAATAATCAACATATCATACCTTCAGTTTTCGGTCCATATATAGAATTTGATATCATGCTTGATTTTGTGATATAATTATACTACATGCTTAATAACATCATATAAATACAATATCTAAACATATTAACACGAGTCACATAATTTTCGAAAATTACATGAACAACATAAACTTATAACATAAATTCTAACCTTTTATCGGATTCGATCGGCGTTGGCGGCGTATTTCTCTCTATGATCGAAGAGTACTTGAAGAACACTATTTATCCTTTCCTCTCTATTTTCTTTCTTATTTCCCACTTATTTTCGGTTATGTGGTTATGGGAGGGTAACCTCCTATTTATAGGTTTTATAAAGTGGGTTTAATCATTATTTTATAAAATATCTTACCTTATCAAATCTTATCATATCTTATCTTATCTTATCAAATCTTATCATATCTTATCTTATCTTATCAAATCTTATCATATCTTATCTTATCTTATCAAATCTTATCATATCTTATCCTTATCCTAAAGTTTGAATTTTATACCTTTTGTTCACATTTGTTCATACTATTTTTCAAACTTTTAGCCTACTACATGACAAAGGTCTTAGTTACTTGTTCAAATTGGATACATAATCTACCTTATCCTATAATAATATCTTATCCAAATAATAATGACATAGCATTAATTAAAGCATGATATTTATATCCTTTTCACACATATAATTGATATTTTCGGCCCTTTAATATTAATAAGCCAAATATTTTATTTTCTCCAATTAATAACTATATGACATAATAATAATCTTAGATGATAAAATAAATCATAGGAAAATTAATTAAGGTCATCTCTATGTACTTTAGTAAAGTTATCGGCAAATAATTTGAAATTATGAATAAATTATCAAACTATGATTCTTTTCATAAAAATATTATTTTTATGAGTAATTATATCAATATAATGATATTATATCATAAAATATATTTTTGGAATTTTTCTAAGCTATTTACAAATTTTCGAAAATTAGGGTTTCTTAGGATTTTATTTTTATAAAATCCTATTCTTACATTATTTCATAAATTTCAAAATTTTTATATTTCCTATGAGATAAGATTGATCTAGAATCATGATATTTATCAATTATATAATTAAATAAATTATTTAATACATTTATCACATATATTGTGATTTTTATAAAATCATACCTATAATTTGAAATTTATATGCTTCTAGAACCAAGATATTATTTCCTATGATACTTATCACATTTCTACATATTTATAAGAGATAAAAATTATCTCTTAGTCCATCATGATCTTATCTTATCTTTTAATAAAATATCTTAACAAGCTTATCTTATCTACAATGTCATTATCAACCTTATCACTTACACCTCATGCTTGGGTGTTAAAGATAATTATCTTATCATATAATATAAGATAAACATGACAACTCAGCACATAAAATCAAGTGATCACATAATAAATCACAAATTAATCCCTTTTATATTAAATTTTGAAAATCACTATTTAAATAAGGAAAAATATTTCTTTTTCTTCCTAAATGTAAATAATATCCCAAATATACTTAAAACATATTTAAAAATTATTTAGTTCAAATTTTCAAGAGAAATTTCGATTTATTCAAAATCGACAATTACCGACGTTCACTTTCATACTCGTTTCTATCGTACTGTTCCTTCTTTATTTTCGAAATTTTGAAACCCAGAAATTCGGGGTATTACATTCTACCCCCCTTAAAGAAATTTTGTCCTCGAAATTTGTGTATCCTCATAACGTTCTCGATTTCTTCTTCATATCAATTCTCAATTCCAACGTTGGTACCTCGTACTCTTTTCTAATCATCGTATGATCCTTAACTTTCATTCGTATCTACTCAACTATCGATTCTTATAGACAGTGAATCCTATGTCCAAATCTAAGTTTAAGCGAACTTACGCTAACGTCGTACCTCCTGCCTTTGATGAAGGAGATTCGTATTCCTTCATTTCGTTTCGTGCTAAGTTCTAAAATACTTGCGTATAATCTCATAATATCGTAGTCTTGAAATTGCCTCGTGCTTATTTATCTCACCGAGAACATTTCTTTATCATGACTTGTTGTATCTCTTTCTAATTGGATAAACATATCACTCTACTAATCTGAGAACTTAGGTGCTGAGATAAGTTAACCTATTTCATACTTCTTAGCTTGAGGTTGGAGAAGCGTATCATGACAACTTATAAGTGGGTAAGGAAGATGACATCTTTTGAAATTTGAATCACTTTGAAGCGAATATTTGGAATATAGGGTGCGAAGACCGAATGGCGACCAACGAGATGTCTTTGGTCATATGGGTGGCGAACCGTCACAATACTTCTCAACACTGAGCGCTTGGTTTTAAAAGGACATTTTATAAACTTTGGGTTGTAAACTTCTTTGCGAGAAAAGTGAGAAATCAAGTGATATCTCAATCGAAACTAGGTCGTAGAGTTAAACTCGATAGACGAACTTGGGTAACGAATAAAATTTGAAACATCGTATACCTTGTACTAGGTCATCATAAATAGTAAGGTTTCTCAAAATGTGATACATATCGAAACTTAAATCCACATTACTAACTATAGCTCTTTAACATTTTATATTTTACCGTACCGGAATCCTTTTACTATGGATATTATTCTGTGAGTTCCAACTAATAATTCGATCACGTCTCTACTAAGTTCTAATAGTCAACTCAGAGTTTCATTGTGTGTGAACATCTACAGAGAAAGACTATACTCATGTTACCATCGCATAGTGACATTTGTCATTTCAAAATCATCTTTCCATTTCTACCCTTTTAGTCTTTTCTACTTGTATTTATTCTTACTTCCATCCTTGCTTGTTATGATGGACTAAAATTCTCTTAATTTATATTTCTATGTTCTTTCATGAGAGGGATTATACATCTTAAGCGATCTACGTTCTTTTGGGATAACCTACTAACAACTTGTAATTGAACTTTAACCCGTTCATACTAATACATCTCATTGATTTCTCAATTTAAACATTTCACTCTTGACATATCATTGTCAACTCCTTCTCATATCCCTTTCCTTTTCACAACCTACAAAACTTTTCAACTACTTTCAACTTTAAACTTCCATTTCCGTACTTGTCGTTTCAATCCGTATCATTCTCATTTCTTAATAAGACAATTGCTACTTATAAACAATACTTAGTACATAACTTCAATAACATCTCATAGATACTTTTATTCCTCACTTAACATTCTATACCCCAATTCCTATATTGTTCTTAGATTAATTCATGTAAGCAATAGTTGATTTAAAATTCTTTCGCGTAGAATTTCAAATGAAGATACCATGCCCATTGTCACAAGTGACATTCGTTTATCGAAGCTTCCATTCCTTCACGTAGCATTCCAATTCACGTTCGTCAAGTCGAACTTAAAAGCGTTCTAAGTTCTCAAGTTCTCGTGTTTCATCAAACACTACGTTATACATAGAAGAGAATTTCCTATGATCTCGTTCAATCTAAGTTCTTCGTGAAACTTAGAGCTCATCTACGTTCTTTTGAAAATCAAAACAATTTCATAATTCAACTTCGTTTCATAAACATATTTTACTGACATATAACTCTATATATGTCCTTTCATCAATACTCACATACCAACCGGGTATGAGCTTTAACTTCTTTCAATTTCAAAATGATCGCATACCAACCGGGTATGAACTTATACTTCTTCAGACAAACCACTTGTTTGCCTTATGATCAATGAATTATCAAAATTCAAAGCTATTCACTTTCTCTTTCAACGGCATGTCCACTTTAAAAACATTTTTTACTCAACTTTCTCTAAACATAACTTTTCAAAACTTTTAAACCCATACCTTTCTTATCAGAACTATCTTTTCCTTGCTGGTTGAGCGTGATGAACAGGAGCGTTAAGCGGTGATGACTGCTTCATAAAAGTCTAGTGATTCAAGCCAGACTTTGGATAGAAGGAATATTTTTGGTTCAAAGCAAACGAACTGCTCTGATACCACTCTGTCACAGCCCGGTTTGGCTAACCCTTACCGGACCGTGACTTGGGGTTCGGGTTAAGTGAATATGAAAAGAATAAGGTTTTCAACTCATTTCATCTATGAAGAAATATAGATGTTTCAAATAGAGGCGAGAATCGATGGATCAAAATAGCTTATATATATATATAAAAATGGTTCCAAGGTTTCAACAAAGCGGCTTTTACAAAGCTTTAACATAGTAACAAAGATATGAGTCTCAAGAGTTTGACAATGAAATCGTGTGAGACATGCATGTGAATGCATTCTCAAGGCGAACCAAAATATTTCATACTTGAAAAGATTCCGCTCAACTCTCGCTCTGTTCCATCACTGCTCACTGCACATTTAAAACAAACATGCGGTGAGTACAAAATTTGCACTCGATGGACACATTGCGAAAACATTTTACTTTACGAATATTGTCTTGCTTACTTCACGATGAAGACACAAGGGTTTTGTTTGAAAAGGCCTTGTGCTTACTAAATACATTTTCATTTTCTCAAAACATCGCTGGCGGGCATTTTCACATCTAGCGTATATTCAGTCGGCATATGGATTAGCGGCGGGAGGGAGGCCTCACTTGACCGGACGCACGATCGATCGCAACCGCGATTCGAGGTGAAACAACCGATCGCAACCGGCGATTCGAGTGAAGTGTACACAACCCTAAGCTAGGATTCCCCTTCACCTCCGACAGGATCCGAATTAAATAATACTTTTCCTGTTGCCCGTGCAACCCGAATGGACATATCTGAAACATAAAACATTTTTGGCGAGACAATATCGTACTTTATCATTTCTGAGAAAAAGCGATTAAAGTATACTTTTGTAAAATCATTTTCAAAAAGCTCATAAAGGGTTTTGGTAAGAAAGCCCACCTCGAGAACTTATAGTTCTTCGTCACTAATCTTAATTATCGTCTTCTTTCTCCTCCGAAAGCGGGACCCTTTTCAATGTGAGAAGCGAGGTTTAGTACATCGCTATACTTTTCGATGAGGCGAACATCGTCTATAACGTCCTATGCATCAAATAAGGCTAACGTCGGACTTATATTGGCGTTTCTAATAAAATGATGTCGATTATGACATCGCTCATCATATAAGAGATATTCTATCTCTTTAGTATATAATATGCGTTTTAATGTACTTACATAGCGTAAGTTACATTGTTACTAAGCGTATTCGTCACATAGATCACATTTTATCGAATTTCGTGCCCTTTGACCTTGGTCGACGTTTTTGTCCACGATTTTGACTTGGTCGACATTTAGTCGACAATTTTGACTAAAGTCGACATTTGACTTTTAATTCCTTTTATGAAATTCTATTATTTTATGTGCAATCCTTGTTCTAAAAATTCCTATAAAATCATAATATGTTTAAAACATCATTTTTGATCATATTATGCAATTATATCTCATAAAATAATTTTATAATATTAATACTTATAACCTATAGTTTTTGAAAACCCTAATTAAACTAAGCAAACAATCTCCAAAAATTTCAATAAAATCACATAACACATACTCATCTATAAGCAACCTTACTACAACATAATTTTTATTTATTGTGAACTATTGAATTTAATCTTCCTAAGTCACTTTTGAAAATTTGGACTTAGGTCGATAAATTTTAACAAATCGATAAATTAATACATCACTATTTTATGAATCTACACTATCAATATGCTATGATAACACTCAAATATGGATTATATCTCAGCGTAATATCATGTACTAATATTTTCGAAAATCATAGACTTAGGTACCAAAGTTTTCCAAAATTTTACATAAAATCATATAAACATAATTAATACCTAGATCATGATTCCATGCTTAAATCACCAATTAAAAATCATAATAATCAACATATCATACCTTCAGTTTCGGTCCATATATAGAATTTGATATCATGCTTGATTTTGTGATATAATTATACTACATGCTTAATAACATCATATAAATCTGATATCTAAACATATTAGCTTAATCACATAATTTTGAAAATTACATGAACAACATAAGCTTATAACATAAATTCTAACCTTTTATCGGATTCGATCGTATATAAATTTAGAAAAAAATTGAAAACTATTTGGTAATTTTGTGAAATTACCGAGCATATATATATTTATAAGGGTTTTAAATCCTTTTAATTAAGTTTAATAATATATTATATGTCTAAATATTATTTTAGACATATTTGGATTTTAAAATTTTATAAACATAGATTACTATGTTTGGGATGAAGCGTTGTATTTAATAACGTTATAAACGAAAATATATGGTTAATGATTAAAAGGATTATTATTTGAGAAAATATTATATAAGTCCATCGATTTACATGAAAAATCGAGAATTAGGATTTGACGAAATGAAATCGATTGAAGATCGATTTATAAAATGAATTAGTAAGAAATTACTATTGAAAAGTCAAAATTGTTGACTTTGTTGACTTTTAAAGTCAAACGTACCAAAATACGTTCGATAAATACGCTAATACGTGTATTACGTACTAATTAGGTAAGATACCTCATTAGTAAGAAAAGATTTCAATTGAAATCCTTATATCGAGAAACGTATGGATACGTTGAACGTTTAACCCGGAAAGGTTAAAACGATATGGTTGAGCGTGTCTCGAAGAGCGAGCTGTTCGATTGAAATACGTAATTGAAAAGCGTATTGAATTCGTTAAGAATTCGGTTTATATCGATATTGAATATCGAAGTTTATCTTAGACCTTGAAAGTCTCGAGAAACATGAACGACGTACTAAAATATCCCTTTTACGTAAAGGTGTGGACGCGAACGTGACGACCGGACATTGACGTGGAATCAAACCTAGGACTCCATTTAAGACGAACCATAGTCCGGTGGGGCTTCTTATCGAAAATAAAATCGAGCTTTCTCATTTAAATTATTTCCAAATGAATTTATTTACAATGCTTATTCAACTGTTGATAAAATGTTTACAATATTACACCGCGAAAATATTTACATTTTGTGTATGGATCTATCTTGAATGAATGATGTGAAATGTTGTGAAATGATATGATGATATGAAATGTTATGAATTTTGTTGGGTCGCGCCCAACCCAGTTATAAAATCGATATCGGATCCTATCTTGGGAAGGCGATGCACAGCTAGGATTAACGTGTACACTTGAGTATTTGTGTCTTTGTAAGGACAATTCACGGCGATTCTGGCGTCGTTGAGGAGGCCTCCTTCACGGCGTTTGAACTATGATGTTATGATGAAATGAGATTATGGGATACGGATCATACAACGAAGAAAATGCTCGGCGGCGACTTTTCTGAACGAAAATGTTTTATTAAGCCAGGCATTTCAACTAAAACCCTTGTGTCTTACCATGATATTAGCGATGTAATTTAATTACGATAAAATGTTTTCGGCATGAGCCCACCGAGTGCATTTCGTACTCGACCTGCATATTGTTTTAAATGTGCAGTTGAGCTCTGACGATGGTGATGGAGGAGTGTTGAGGAGTTCAGTGTCCTTGTTACTTTATTAAGAATTGGGTTTTACCTTGAATGCATATCGTCATATATGTATTCACACACTTTCCTCTGCAACTCTTAACTTATTTATGTTATGTATGATGTTAAGCACTGTTGAGGTCCGTCAGACCATTGCTGACCTTTGGGTCTGATGGCCTAAACCACACGATTTGTTTGATATCACCTTATGTTATGTTCAAGCATGTTAGTTTACTTTTGATATGTACCTTTATATTAGCCGTGAACCCCAAATACTATTCTAGTATTAGTCACCCTCCATCGGGTTATCCGCGGTGGGGCGTGACAAAACACATCATGAACGCCAGCCAAATCTGGAGGTAAAGCTAATCGATATGCCACATTTCCTATCCTTTCAAGTATTTCAAAAGGCCCTACATAACGAGGCTGTAACTTTCCTTTCTTACCAAATCTGATTACTCCTTTTATCGGTGCTATCTTTAAAAATACCTTATCACCAACCTCGAAGTGTATGTCCTTTCGTCTTTGGTCGACATCGATTTCGGCGATCTTGGGCTGCCTTAATTCTTTCTCGATCTTTGTGATAAATCCATTGTCTCTTGATTAATTCGGGCCCTAAGATCCGTGTTTCTCCAACCTCGTCCCAATGAATTGGTGACCTACATTTTCTCCCATACAGTGCTTCAAATGGAGCCATTATAATAGTAGCTTGATAGCTATTATTGTAAGCAAATTCCACCAATGGTCGATACTTCTCCCAACTTCCACCCATATCTAACACGCAAGACGGAGCATATCTTCCAGAATTTGGATAGTTCGCTCTGACTGTCCATCTGATTGAGGATGATAAGCCGTACTGAAATTTAATCTAGTGCCTAATGCTGTCTGAAGACTTTTCCAAAAATTGGAAGTAAATCTAGTGTCTCGATCCGACACAATTGACACCGGCACCCATGTAACCTTACAAACTCATTAATATAGAGTTGAGCTAAGCGATCCATGCCAAAAGTCATCTTCATGGGAAGAAAATGAGCTGATTTTGTCAATCATCGATAACAACCCAAATAGCATGATTGCCTCTAGCATGCGAGGTAATCCAACTACAAAATCCATAGAAATGTGTTCCCACTTCCACTCGGGAATCTCAGTGGATTTAGCAATCGAACGACCGTTGATGTTCGAATTTTACAGTTGACATGTAATGCATTTTCTACAAACTCTCAATGGATCTCTTCATATTACGCCACCCGATGGCGATTTCAAATCTTTGTACATTTGGTTCCTCAGGGATGCGGAATATGGAGTGTTATGAGCTTCTTCAAGTAGTTCTTGTCTCGATTCCTCATTATTCGGCACACACAATCTCGTTGAAAACAAAGTACCATCGATCGTGATAGCAAATCCTTGAATTGTACCCTTTTACGCTCGTTTCTTCATTTTGCACAAAAATGGATCATTCTTCAGTGCCTCTCTAATTCGATCTTGAATTATCGGACGAACCACAAGGGTAGAGATGATTCTGTCGTGGTGTTTGGTGGTGTCACCACTTCCAAATTCAATTTCTGAAATTCTCTAATCAATTCTTTTTGTTTGGTAGGTAATGCTGCCATGTAACTCTTTCGGCTCAATGCATCAGCAACTACGTTTGCCTTTCCAAGATGATAGTGAATAGTGCAGTCATATTCTTTAACCAACTCTAACCATCTTCTTTGCCGAAGGTTTAACTCTTTGTGCGTAAAGAAATATTTCAAACTTTTATGGTCAGTGTAAATGTCACACTTGCTCCCATAAAGATAATGTCGCCATATCTTCAACACATGTACCATAGCTGCAAGCTCAAGATCGTGTGTTGGATAATTCTGCTCGTGTGGTTTCAATTGTCTTGAAGCATAAGCTATCACATTTCCATGTTGCATCAATACACATCCAAGTCCTTGCTTTGAAGCATCACTGTAGATAACAAAACCGTCGGTACCATCGAGCACGATTAGAGCAGAGGCGACATGAGACGTTGCTTTAGCTCTTGGAAACTTTGCTCACACTGTTCATTCCATTGAAACTTCTCATTTTTACGTGTCAACTTTGTCAATGGACCAGAAATCTTTGAAAAACCTTCTATAAATCTTCGATAATATCCTACCATTCCCAGAAAACTTCTAACCTCATTCACATTAGTTGGTCTTTTCCAATTGCTTGTCGCTTCAACTTTTGATGGATCTACTTCTATTCCTCTCGAAGTAATCACATGTCCAAGAAAAGCAACTTGTTCTAGCCAAAACTCACATTTCTGATACTTTGCATACTACTTTTCTTTTCTTAATATTTCCAATACTGTCCTGAGATGTTCAGCATGTTGGTCTTTATCCCTTGAATACACTAGAATATCATCAATGAACACAATAACAAACCGATCAAGATATGAGTAGAAAACTCGGTTCATTAAGTCCATGATGACACCTGGTGCATTCGAGAGACCAAAAGGTACAACAGTGAATTCAAAATGACCATATCTTGTTCTAAAAGCTGTTTTTGGAATGTCACTCTCTTTGATTTTTAGTTGATGATAACCCGATCTCAAGTCAATCTTTGAGAACACACTAGCACCTTTAAGCTGATCAAATAAATCTTCGATCCTTGGCAATGGATACTTATTCTTAATCGCCAATCTATTCAGCTCTCGGTAATCAACGCACATTCTCAAAGTCCCATCTTTCTTTTTCACAAACAATACCGGAGCACCCCAAGGAGATACACTTGGTCGAATAAATTCTTTGCTAAGCAAGTCTTGCAACTGAACTTTAAGTTCTTGCAATTCTCTTGGTGCCATTCGGTATGGTGCTTTTGAAATCGGTGCTGTCCCAGGTACCAGATCTATTGTAAACTCAACTTGACGGTCTGGTGGAATCCCTGGTAATTCCTCAGGAAACACATCTAAATATTCCCTTATTACCGGCACCTCCGTGATCTTACTCTTGTCAAATTGTGTTTCGGTCATGGTAACTAAATACCCATGGCAATTACTTTTTCTTAACATTTTCATTGCACTTATAATCTTTGATGGAACCTTTGTTCTTGCACCATGAAAACAAAATTTTTGCTCTCCGGGATATTGAATCTCTACTTCCGCTCTCGACATCCGGTGTTACATGATTCTTACCCGTCAATCCATTCCTAGGATTATATCAAAGTCTTGCGGATCTATAACATGAAGGTCGACTTCTAGTTTCTTCCTTCTAAATCTATTACTATGCCTTTTATCATCCTAGAAGTTATAATAGTTCTTCACGAAGGAACACTAACTTCTAGTGCATCACAATCAACATAGCAAAGCATTTCAAGATGGGAACAAAATTTTGTAGAGATAAGCAGATGTGTAGCTCCAGAATCAAATAAAACCAAAGCTGGATTATTAGACACTTGAAGAATACCTGACATCGTGTCTTCTCCATCCTTGGAGTTATCTTCCCCTTGTGTCATAGCAAAGACTTGGGGCTTCACTTTGTTTTCAGGTACTTGCATTTTCTTTTCAGGCTCTCTCATTTTACTGGGGCAGTTATATGACACATGCCCTGGTTTTCCACAAGAGTAGCTCACATTCTTTCCTAGCCAGCATTCACCTTTATGATGTTTCTTGCAATTTGGGCACAGAGGCTTGTCAGTGCTTGTTGCAATGTTTACCGAACCCATCGAAGAACGTGATATTTGTTGCCATCTCTTGCCTGACCGCTCACTTCCACTTTTCCCCAAATTATCCCTTTTTCTTTTTCCATAAAATTCACGTTTCTCATCTCGGGTTTCTAGTTGCAGACCACTAGAAATCGCTTGTGCTCGTTCAATTATTTCCCTATAAGTTGCTAGTTTCAGGCCAGCTAATATTCCTCGAATTTCTGATCGCAACCCTTGTTCAAAACGGCGTGCTTTCTTTTCATCTGTATCAACCAAATACGGTGCAAATCGAGACAATCTATTAAAATTCCTCTCATATTCAACCACTGTCATATTACCCTACTTTAAGTTAAGAAATTCGGTCTCTTTCTCCGGTCGATATGATTGAGGAAGTGTGATCCTAATCAAATCTTTGAAATCATTCCACGTCAAAGCTTGGCGTTGTTCAACGATCATTGTTACGGCATGCGACTCCCACCAATAACTTGCTTCCTCAACTAGTTGGTAATAGCACATGAAACTTTTTGCTCTTTAGAGCAACCCATCAACTCAAAAATACCCTCAAGAACTCGAATCCACTCCTCAACATTTTCTGGTCTTTCATGTCCTAAAACTTTGGTGGATCCATCCTTCTAAACTGATCTATAATTTCATAAGTTCTCGATTGGGTGTTCATGCCTACACCTCGATTTGCTTGCTGCTGCATAAACCCTTGCAGCGTTTGTAGAAACTGAGCAAAATCTACACCATTATCTGGGTTTTGTGGCCCATTTTCTTGGCCAGGATTGCGTCTTGGTGGCATACTTCAATTTCTAAATCAAGAAATATGAGTCATTTACTTTCAGATCTACAGGTAATATTTCGAGGACTCCTTTCTCATAACATGAAAATAATTTCTTTACTTTCTTTCTCATAGCATAACACATAGTTCTTAACTTGAATACAAAACTTCATAAGTTAAGAAACACTTCATAGAACTTTCATCTTTAACTTTATAAAGAATATGTCGGAAAATTGCATAAATCTTTAATTCGTATCAAACATATCAAATCAATATACTTTGTCCCTTGTGGACACTTCTTAACCTTTCTCATTTCTTTCGATACGAAAACTTTTAAACATTATCCCAACATAATCCTTCTTTTCATTTCACTTCATTGCATACTCACATCATAACTTTGAAAAACAATTAAACATTTTTCATAAACATAAATTACCTGAGAGTCGACGTTGAGCAACGGTAATGACCCACACATTCTCTCGTCTCATTCAAAAGTTCAAAATCTTTCAAACACATATAATACATTCATACTATTAGCAAGTCTACAGGAATGTAAACCTTGCTCTGATACCAAACTGTAACGCCCACATTCTTGTAACAGATACATTACTAAAATCTTTATTTCTTTAACAATAATAATAATATAATAATAATAATAATAATAATAATATTGGTAATTATATATATATAAGCAGCGGAGGTAAAAATTTGACGAACGGACGGCATATACCCTGTAAATACGTATATGCCAACCTGAAACAACAACACCAACAAAGTAACAGCAATTACGACAATAACAAAAACAACTAGGGACACAGCCCTCAACAAAATATATATATGTATTTATTAAACATCATTGCATTTCAAACATAATTTTCGTTAAAAACCAGTTAAGTTTGTTTGTGAACACACTTGAGTACTAATATAGTTTGAAACATATTTACATAAAACATGATCCTGAGAGAATGTATGTGTGAAGCTCATTCCCGTCAGCATCAACCGTCAACTTCTCAGCCTGCAAAACATATATCAAAATAGGGGATGTGAGCATGTAAACATACTCGATGGGAATACTGCATGCGATTATAACCAATTGCGTAATGCACACAACATAATGAACTCTTCTTTATGATTACCCTTGCGGGTACTCATTATTTATCTCATTGGCGATTACCCTTGCGGGTACTCATTATTTATCGCATTGGTTAGCCCTGCATGTGGGCCATAGGGGTAATTCTTTAACATTGAGCCCTCAGGGCCTCCCGAGTGTAGATCGCTACACTAGACCCCTTGTGGGTCTCCTCGAGGGTACTTCTTTAACATTCTAGTTCACATGCATGCACAAAACACAACAATGATTATAACAATACAACGTACTTACGGATCGAGTAAACCCCACTCGTGTAGGCGTTTGAAATAAAGCTCTTCTTTGGTTGTCCGTCCTCGAGCTTGGATGTCACGCCACCTAGCACTTTAACATTACTCTTAACTAAGTTTTATATGTCCAATTAATTATATAAGGCTCATCAACATGTACAAATGGTCTAGTCTTAACTAAAAATCAACAATAGCTTATGTACACAACTTATGTCTAACGTGAAAATTTGCACAAGATGTCGTCTATCTTAGATGAAACTTTATATATGCTTAACTATCATCAAAGATCATAAATCAATCATCAAAATCCAAAGATTAAAGCTTTAGCATTGAAAACCCTAATTCGACGTCAAACTAAAATTTTCCAAATTTTGAATCGTCGGTAAAAATCGAATAAATCATTTTAAGCTTTATTCATAGCATAGAATCCAAATATGAAGTCAAAATGATCAAATAAAATCAAAAATCCAACATTATATGAGCTAGGGTTTTCGGCCAAAAGGGGGACTTTGCATAAGTTCGATTTCAAACGTTTTTCTTGCTCAAAAATATATTTATATCAATCCAACAAGACATATATGAACAAATATCAAGCATATAAACAACATAAATTCAAGATCAAGACCTCCAAAATTTCGAAATTCACCAAATTCCAAATAATGCACATATGTTAAAAATTTCAACGTTAAACAACTTATCGGCGATTAACATAACATAAGATCAAGAAATAATCAAACAACAACACATCCTCTTTATAATTCACAAAATGACCGAAAATACATCATGTTAATAAGTTCATGTTTTTCAATTTTTCAAACCATAGATAGGTTCTAGAGATTGAATTATACCTGAATTCGAAGACCGATCGAAAATTTAACGGTTGGATCTTGAAATTTTGGAGCATGAAATTTTCAAAAAAATTGTGTGTGTGTAGTGTGTGAAGCACGAAATTGGGGAAGAAAAATGATGAAAATGATGAATAGTAGCTATTTATAATCTAATCCACAAATTTTTCTTTTATTTTTCAATTTATTTAATAAGGTGATTAGTCACCATTTTCTAGAGAAATCCACAAAACTCTACACTTTTCTTCATACTTAAGGCATAAGATGTATATTTACATATATGTACATGTATATCCATTTATTACTTCTTCACAAATTTTAATCTAATGCATAACAAATAAACATTTTAATCGATTCATATATCGAATCACTTAATATCATCAATTAATCACCAATGCATAAAAATTAAACTTTCATGCTAAATTTATAATTATAATTTACTAAAACATTAAAACTTATAACATCAAACTTTACATTTTCGCTAGGGCGCATCCTCGCTCTTGGCCGAACAACCTGTATAAACGTTCAAAACTCAAATTTTCATTAGTTCACAATTTAAAGAAAAATAATTCACTCTTAAAAATATAGATATATATATATATAAATATAAATATATATTTCATACTTCTTTAAGAAAATTTCTTGGGGTATTACAGTGGGCGCTGGTGAGCTAGCGTCGGCTATCGGGGAATGCGGCTGCAAGCAACTGTCGACGGTGGAGAAAAAACGACGGCGGATGGCGGTGGAGCTGGAGGAGAGCGTCGGTTTAGAGATAGGCGCGGCTGAAAGTTTCTATTAGAATGAAAATTAGGGCACGGTGCCCTAATATAAAAAACTTTGAGCACCGGTTGAGAGTGCTCGCCGGTTTACGGGACATGAGAGCTGGTTCAGATGGGAGCACCGGTTCTTTTTTTTGGTTTGAGCACCGGCTCGAGGTCGGCGCCGGTTCGGGAGGCGTTCGTAAGGATACTGAGTGTCGGCTCAGGGATTGAGCACCGGTTGGGAATTTTTTCTTTACATCGAGCACGGTTCACCTTTGAGCGCCGATTAGGGTTAGTCTTCTATCCTGATACTAAGCGCCGGCTAAAGGATTGAGCATCGGTTGGGATTTCTACTTTACACTGAGCGTCGGTTCAAGGATTGAGCGCCGATTTTAGGGGATGTTCTGTATGACTCATGAACCGGCGCTTTATTACGAAAGCCAGTTTACCACCTGATCCGGCATAAATGTTTAAATGCCGGATGACTTCACTCATAGCTCGAAGAACTGACAAAATAAATACAAAGAAAGTCAGATAAATCAAATAGATCAAGAAACAAACGAAAAGAGAAAGAAAATAAAAGAAAAATCCGTGGATAAACTTCCATGTAGTACTCAGTTTAACGTCATGAGCACGACGTAGTCAAATCAGAGATAACTAGGATCGATGAGAATGACGTTCTCCACTTTTTCCAAAATCCTCTCGGTCAAAATAAGGTTTCACTCGCTCTCCGTTCACAGTAAATGATCCGTTGGTGTTAGGATCGCGAAGTAAAACAGCTCCGTAAGGAAACACCTCCTCAATAATGTAGGGAGCACTCCACCTAGCATTGAGCTTTCCGGGGAAGAGTTTCAAGCGGGATGTTGGATTTGTATCTTGGCAGCGCTTTGGTTGAGCTTGTATACAATGTTTCTGTTACCACTATTACAATCTCCTATCTGAATTGAATACTTGATTGCATATATCGTGTCCCTTATCTCATATATAAGTTAGATCATACGGTGTGTAGAAGATCACGAAGTGCGTATGATTGGTCAAGCTTAATGAGATATAAAAGTTTCCTGGTGAGACAACTTAAGGACGAGTTGTCGGTTTAGGCTGCAGATAGATATAAGTGACTTGACTTAGTTGCTTGTCTATCTTTGATGCGTCTCGGCGTATTGAAGGATCACGATGAGATGTGTTCTTCTATCGACCGTCGTGAAGAACCAAGATCTCGGTGACTTACGATGATCTAAACCTCGATAAGGTATTAGGTGAGTATGAGTTCTTGACCATCACTTTGACTTGTTATGGGTGAGGTTATATGTTCTAACCAATTCTCGCATCTTGGGTGGTGGCGTCTTGTATGTCACGCTAGTTATCATGTCGAGTCACCGTATCCGTTTAGGATGATGGCGTCCCTTAAGGAGCTCAAAAGGTTTATTGTACTAAACCCCGCAGTTGAGTTAGCTCAAGTACAATAATAAGGTTGAGTGGTACTACTTAAGGAAATGAAGTTATTAATCGTTTTAAGCGATCAGTTGCTATAAATGATTAATGGACGTTCGATATCTTAAATCTGGGATTCGTAATGTCTAAGTGCAAGCCCGACTCAACTTGGTAATAAAGGGTAAGTCGGCATTTATTCTCTAGTGGCATGAACAAATGTTTATAAATTAATTTATGTTCGGGTGAACATAAGATAATTAATTTATTTGAGGCCCATCTTTATTCCTTGCATTTGATCCACAGGTGGCCCGTCAGGGCCCGTAGCAAGAGGAAAATCGGCGCCTTGATGCTCCATTGGCAAGATTTTATTCTCTTTATCCCACAAGGATATTATTATATTTATGGTATGTGCATAGATCCTTTCCATATAAGATTATGGTAATAATCACGAGTATGGAAATAATCACGAGTATGGAAATAATCCACGAGATTATGGTATTTTTCCATATAGGATTATGGTAATTTCCATATAGGATTATGGTAATTTCCATATGGGATTAAGGTAGTGCATTATAAATATAAGGTATGAGATAAAGTCTGAGGTTAATGCTCGCATAATTAACAAAATTTTCGGCCCTCATATTGTTGAGAGAGTTTTGAAAATTGTGCAAGAGAGCAAGGGTGATTTTCGAAGCATTCTCCATAGATCATCCTCGCTCGGCGTTGGAGATTGGGCAATCGGGATACAGTCCGGAAGGTCAAAGCACGAGTCCGATCCGTTCGATCCATTCATCTCGTTCCATCGACCTCTTGGATCGAAAGGTAAACACGAGAAACCCCTACGTGTTGCAATTAATTAAATAGGCGCATGCTAGGATTATAATCAATGTATGGTGAATTAAATATCCAAGATAGATCCTCGGGCGAGGGGTTAACACATGATTTCCCTACACGGGATTGTATAAGTAAAACCTTCATTATTGGCTTTAAATCCTTACGAATTATCCGCCGATCATGAATCCGCTTAACTTTATCCTTGTAAATACGGGCATTCTCATATGCTTCGCCCCTTCAAGTTCGATCATTTGGAAAGCTCTACCCTTGCCTGCTTCTGTGATGTCAAGATTCATGGCCTTTATCGCCCAATAGGCTTTGTGTTCAATCTCAATAGGTAAATGACACGTTTTTCCATACACAAGCCTATATGGACTCATTCCCAAAATGCTCTTAAAAGCAGTACGGTATGCCCAAAGTACAGCATTCAACTTCATTGACCAGTCCTTCCTGGATGGTTGGACCGTCTTCTCGAGCACACCTTTGATCTGTTTGTTTCTTGTCTCAGCTTGTCCCGAAGTTTGTGGATGATATGGTGTGGCCACCTTGTGGGTGATGCCATTTTTCTCCGTGAGCTTCTTGAACAATTTATTATAGAAATGCGCCCCCCATCACTTATGATCGCTTTGGGAAAACCGAACCTACAAAGAATGTTCTCCTACACAAACTTCAAGACAACATTAGCATCACTAGTCCGTGTGGGAATTGCTTCAACCCACTTGGACACATAATCAACAGCAAGCAAAATGTATTCAAATCCGTTAGACTTTGGGAAAGGCCCCATAAAATCAATACCCCATACGACAAAAATTTCAACGACAAAGATATTGTTTAGCGGCATCTCATTTCTTCTCCCCACATTACCCACTCGTTGCATCTGTCACATGAGAGGTAGAAGGCGTGGGCATCCTTGAAAAGTGTTGGCCAAAAGAGAACACTCTACAGCACTTTAAAGGTTGTCATGCGCCCACCAAAATGACCTCCGCAGTGAGCCTCATGACACAACCTCGACACTTGGCCTTGTTCCTCATTAGGAATGCATCTTCTAACCACCTCGCCCTTCCCGAGCTTGAAAAGATATGGGTTAGCCCAAAAATAATTCATGCACACACTAAAAAATCTCTTCATTTCTTGGGAAGTCAAATCAGGTCTCAAGGAGCCACAGGCTAAATAATTAACAATATCAGCATACCAAGGCGATGAATTAATTTCCAATTCATGCTCAAAAGGATAAGACTCAACAAGACTCTCATGTGCAGGTAAAACAAATGGGGACTCGAGACGAGACAAATGGTCAGCTACGCCATTGTCACTACCTTTCCTGTCTACAATTTCTAAATCAAACTCTTGCAAAAGTAGAACCCAACGAATCAATCTAGGTTTGGCCTGGGATTTTATCAACAAATATCTCAAAGCAGCATGATCACTGTGAACAATTACTTTAGAGCCAATGATATAAGAATGAAACTTATCCAAAACAAAGATAACAGCAAACAACTCTTTTTCTATAGTGGTGTAATTAACTTGAGCAGAACTTAAGGTCAAGCTAGCATAATAAATCACACGCAACATTGTATCCACTCGTTGACCCAAAAAAGCACCCATCACACATTATTTCAAAAGGTAGAGACCAATTTGGAGCAACAACAATTGGGGCACTAGTCAATTTCTCCTTGAGCAAATTGAAAGCATGCAAGCATTTATCATCAAAATTGAAAGGAACATCTTGAGCAAGAAGATGACACAAAGGTTGGCTTATCTTAGAAAAAACTTTTATAAACCTATGGTAAAAACCCGCATGTCCTAAAAAACTCCTAATGCCTTTAATATCAGCGGGTGGAGGTAACTTTTCAATTACACCCACCTTAGCCTTGTCGACCTCCATGCCCTTTCTAGACACAATATGCCCCAAGACAATCCCACTCTTTACCGTAAAGTGACTCTTTTTCCAACTCAGAGTGAGATTGATCTCCACACAACGTTTGAGCATGCGATCAATATTATCTAGGCAATCATGAAAGGAAGACCCAAATACCAAAAAGTTATCCATAAATACATCAAGGAAGTATCCAAACATCTCGGAGAAAAGCGACCTCATGCATCGCTGAAAGGTGCCCGGTGCATTACTGTAATATCCCAAACTTTTAATTAGTAATTAATTAACGATTAAAGTTAAACATGGCATTGCATCCTTAATAAGAAAGTAAATAGACATGCTTTAGGTCTAAATTACTTAATTTCACTTAGTAAAATAAAATGTGATTGATAATCGAACTCTAAAAATTTTTGAGTAAAAGATTTTGTTTAGAAATTTAAAGTATTATGTAGATTGATTATTTGATCTTAATGATCAAATAAATGCTACATTTTCATGTTATGTAGTAATAATGATTTTATGGATATAAGAATGGTATGTTATTAATTTTACTTACTAAAGTGAAGAAAATGAAACAAAGTAAGTAATATACATATACATATTAGCATTTAATAAAATACATATGTCTATTATATATTAAAATTAGTATAGATAAATATAGTGTGAAAGCATTTATGAAAGTAAATTCTAGAAATGGTGAATAAGCTAAGCATGCATTAAATTAAAACTTGGTGACCAAGCATGCATTAAATTAAATGTGATGAATAAGCATGTATTTAATTAAATCAAAAATAAAATAAAATTTGATATATAAATACAAAACCTCCATATTATTCATCATTTATCCTCCATTTTACTCCCAAGTTTTCGAAACACACACTAACACACACACTTGGAGAAAAAAATTATCAAGCCATTTTCTTCCAATTCTTCTACTTTCAAGCTTGATTTCAAGTTGAACAAAGGTATAATTTTATCTTTTCTTCAAATTTTGAGCTTAATTATTGTTAGTAGATATGTGAAAATGTTGATGGTATGAAACTGAAGAATTTAAGTGATATGTGATGAATATTAATGATATATGGTGGTAATTGATGGATTAGTAGTAAAATATTTAAATATTTATGGTTTAGTTGTAAGATTTAAGTTGGAACTTAAAAACCCTAGTTCATGAACTTTGTGTTAAAGTGATGGTATGTTGGTGTTATGTTGGAAATTAGTTGTAATTATGTGCTTAAAGCATGTTTAAGGAAGTAATTTGAAAGAAAATCTAACAAAAATAAATTTATAATGTATATACATATTTTCGAAAATTTAAAAAATATTGAGAAATATTATGTTAATTTATTTTCTTCAATTAGCTTGATATATGAGTTTAATATGACGATTTAAGCATTATGTGAATTAATTAGAATTTTCTAAGTTAATATGTTGAAGGTGAAAAATTTTAGTCTACATGTTTAGTTAGTATGTTCATGCTAAAATGGATATATGCTATTGTTATTGTTGACTAAGGTTGATACATGATAATTAGATGAGAATTAGAAAGAATGTTGAAGAAAAATATAATTTATACATGATTTCATAATTTTCGAAAATTATGAGGAAAAGGGGAAAATTAAATTTTGATGTTAATATTTATAAATCTTATGGATTATGAATATTCTATTATGTAAGTAAGGCCTAATGAAGCTTATTTGGGATTTATAAAGTTAAGAAGGTGAAAATCTAAAGCTTATGTACATGTTCATGTTGGAATGGATTCATGTTTTGAAAAGTTATATTATGTGATATTGATTGATTAGAAATTATTTACAAACCTAAAGTATGATAGTAGTAAGATGAATGCCATTAAAGTATATTGATGACTTATTGCTCAAATGGTAATGAAAAAGTTTAAGTTAGGCGATTAATTGAAAAGTTATGCATAAATAACTTAAGAAAAGAAATAAAGTATTTACGTAAAGAAAAGAATATGAATTTAGTCCATTAAAGTGTAATTGTTAAATAACTATAAATCATTCCTTCAATACTAAAGTAGACTCATGAGAGTCGAATAAGATAAATATGTAAAGAAAGTTTAGAGAATAGAAGGATGCAATGACCCGAAAGATTTATAATTTTTATAGGCGAAGGTTTAGACAAAAGTGTCTAAACAAGGCATAAGAAAAGAAAAAGAATGATAAGAAGAATTCATGAATGTTGAAAGAAGAAAAATGTCCTTTATGCGAGTACTGATTTTATCGATTAGTCAAAGGTACGTCGAAAAAGGGCAAAGAGATCAAAGAAGAAGAAGAGGAAAAGAGAAGGAAGTTGATCAAACTTATTGACTAAGGTCTACATGTGGGCTTTCTAACGAAATATGGCACGTGCTAAATTCTATAATTTCATTATATGTTGCATGGCATTTGAAAAATGTTGACTTGCGAAATGTTTGAGCATGAGCATGATGCATTACCTATCCACGGAAACGAAAGAAGGAAAAGAAAGAAAAGAAAGAAAAGAAAGAAAGAATGAAAAGAAAGAAAGAATTAAAGAAAGTATGTACCGACGTCGGGTATGGAACATCGGGTCAATGCGTTTTAGAGAATGAGGCCTACTTCTCAACACAAAAAAAGTACGTGGATATGAGAATAGATAGATGTCTGCAGACAAAGATCATGCATATGCATTTGTTTTAATGTTATGAAAACGAAAGCAAGTAAGTGTTTTATTACGAAAAGCATGCACAGGTTTTTCATTAAAACCCATGTGTATTGCAAAGTTACGACAAGTCAATCTTATAGCTCTAAGAGCAAAGTTTTAAATGTTTTTGGCATGTGTCCACTGAGTGCTTATGTACTCACGCCCTACATGTATTTCTAAACATGTAAGTTGAGCTGGGATCTTGGAGATGGAATTAGAAAAAAGAACACTGTGGTTATCGTGGTTTATGGTTTATGTCTTATATGTTCGAAACATCTCTTGTTAATCTGTTTGTTTCATACGTTTGGTTGTGGTTGTTGAGATTTAACTCCTTGATATCACATGTTGTTGGAAATAAATATGGTATTGGTTGGTAGTCATGGATTGGAGTCGACCTCCTTGATATCTTCTGTTACTCGAAGGAGACTCGGTGGGTTGTTCATTATAAGGTATGTTTGAGAATGTTGGAGTCAAACTTGTCATGGCATTATGTTGTTTAAATGCTGCTTGAATGAATGTTGATATTCCCTTCGATTTGTAATTACTTGAAAATGTCACATGAGCCGTTGTATTTTGTTGCCCAGAGTTATATGTCCTCATACATATAACTCAACTACCCTTTTTGTTGCCACACTCTGACTTGAATGATCGTTATGTGATTGTTGTAATTGTGGAAGGAAAACCCCTTTTGGAGAACAGTCGATTGTCGTTGATTATCCTATCTCCGTTATTCCTTTTTTTCATTCGAATTTATGGAAACGAATTATGTTGTCCTGACCGAAATTAATACCTCATTTGATGTCACTCATTGTTCAGTCTCCATATATATCGTTATCACATCCCTTATTGAATTCTTTCTATCGTCATTAGTCCCAATAGTTCGTGAAGAGTCATTAGTTACAGCCTAATCTCATGATTAAGAAGTTGGGTTATGACAGATTGGTATCAGAGCAATGTTTTTACTGGGTCTGTGTATATTTGAAGTTTATTTCAATTCATAACGTAATTAGAGTCAGTAAAGCACAGTGTTCCAAATCCATCTCCGCCAGCTCAACCAGGTAAGTAAGATGAAATTTTATTATGAGCATTGAAAATGTTTTCATTTCAAGAAATTATTTGACAAAGTCATGCAATTGAGAAAGCCATGCACTTGATAAAGTCATGCATTTGATAAAGTCATGTGTATGAAAAGTGATGTGAATTACTTATTGAACTGTGCTAAGAGCAAGATTGTTAAGTTTCGAGCATTTTAAGTACATTAAGATAAGAATTTTAGTTAGTATTTAAGTTATGTTCTTACTCTAGAATGGTAAGGACTCGATCTATGGCAACGAGACCTCTAACAATTGGGCGAACTGACCAATTCTACGAGTATCAGATGGAGGAACATCTGAGTCTAGCAGAATTTCTAGATAGATTCTTGGAGCTATGGATGCAAGTTAGGGGATCAGCGGTAACGGACTGGGATGGTATTTTGCAACTAGTACGTGTTCTACCTTCTAGATGGCAAGAATGGGCCGATGTAGTTGCTCTAGACTATATTGCCGAGTATCGTAGTTTCGTGGAGTTTCCGAGATTTGTGGATATTATTCGTAGACAGTATCACGCTACCCAGAGTCCTCTCCCGGGTACTTATCCTCCAGTGGAAGGTTTTGTTTTCGCAGTTTATAATATCTTATCATCAGATATTTCTATTGTGAATGATGAGCCTCAGTTTGAAATAGGCGAATCTAGTACTTCTGCAGTAGTAGATTCGGCCGCTTCTGAATCCTTGATGGATACCTCTGATGCTTCTATTTATGAACATCAGCTTGTACCAGTTGATACTATTACATCATCTGACCAGCTTACCTCTGTTGATATCACTACTTCTTTTGAGCTTAGCCCTATTATCCTAGATGACCATCTGACTCTCCTTGAAGAAGAGTTTCCTCTTGAAGAGCCCGAGCATTTTGACCTTGATTTTGATATGGATGCCATCGATTTAAGATGGTATGATCAACTAATTGCCATAAATGTCTCCCCACTCCAGTCTGTACCCTATGAGTCTCCACCTGGAACCTCACCCACTTTTCTTTTCGAAGAAACCGAAGCTGGATCATCCAGACCAGCTGGAATCACGCGATCTTTCAAGTATGAGCCTGAATTTTTACAACCTGTTGGTACTACCCAATTGCAACTCCTTCAGCTATGCGATATGCCATTTATTTCGGATCCTTCTACTCTTGATACTGAGATCAGCTATTCCCATTCTACCTCCTTTGCTAATTATTCTTCTGAACCACCAAATGAGGATGAGTGTCTTGAGGAGGTATCAGATGTAGAAGATATGGAAGACATACTAGATGCAGATATAGGAGTAGAAGGAATGAATGAAGAGAATGAGATGTCTGACCCCAGTAATGGAGATAGTCCAGCACCACAGGTGGATTAGGAGTTGGACAGGAATAGATGAGCAATGTTGTATATATGTGGATAAATAGTTGGGTAGGACTGATGTAAATAGCTATGGATGCATAAAGTTTAACCTAGTTAGTGAGTAGTATAGTAGACTAACCAGAACAGTTTTCTGATGCCTACTCTATTAAGGCAAAATTTTCCCTTATGTAAAAAGTCCTCTAATAGGCAATTTTCCATGATATAAAAACAAAAATCTAAAGTTACTTATATTTTGATTGATTGTTGTTTTTCTTGCTTACCTTCGAGCCTATTGTTTATACAATAGTGCGAATTTATTTACATGTAAACCTATTTGCTAAACATGACATTTTATCCACTTTCTTCTAAATTCCTTATTTACATACTACATATATTGTTCTCATTAACCTGAAATGCAGTATGCCGCCATGACGTCGAAATCAAATTCCTATAGTAGAAGAACAAGAAAGTTAAAATATACCTCAACCTACCCCTGAACCTACCCCTCCTCAAACAACTTCAAAAATTTCTGAATTATTTCTTCGACAAAATCCACCATCTTTCAGTGGAACTGGTAATCCTACCGAAGCAGAGGAATGGATTTGGACTATGGAAATAATCTTTAAATTTTTGTGCATTTCCTTTCAATTAAAGGGACCAGCTGACTTCTGGTGGGAATCACGCCAGAAGACCCTCACTCCTGAGAGATTGGAGAATTTCACTTGGGAACAATTCAAAGAAGAGTTGTTGGCTAAATATATCCCTCGAAGTTATAGGAAACAAAAGGAAATTGAGTTTGTGAATTTGAAACAAGGAAAGAAAATAGTAGCAGAGTATGATAGAGAATTTTGCAATCTATCTCGTTATGCTCCATACAAGATTGAGACTGATGAAAAGATGGTTGAATTGGTTCGTTCGGGCTTACGACAAGAACTTAGAGTCATTTTGGCAAGCCAACCTGCCCTATCGTATGCTGAGACGTTGAATAGGGCTTTGGATATGGAACTAGAGATGCAATTGGAAAAGATGGCCCCTGAATTAAACCCGAACCAATCTCAAACCCAAACTCCACAAAAGATGATACCCCAAAATCAACGGTTTAAAGAAAAACGAAGATGGGAGACAAGAGATTTTCCAAATAAGAAACCTTGGCAAAAACCACACCAGCTTGTATTAAGATCTTTTCGACCACCCTTTCAAAATCAACCACAAATGATTCCAATTCCACCTAGGATGCCTTTACGCCCGAGATGTAATAAAGCTCATGCCGGAGTTTGTAGATGGGGTGCTAATAGTTGATACAATTGTGGCCAAGTAAATCATTATGCTAACAACTGCCCAACTAGATAAAGATCGACAGAAAGTGGAAGAAGGTCAACTTCTGCTAAACAAGTGCCACAAATGAAAGCTATAGGTGGTAATTTTCAACAGCAAATCCGGTCGACGTCGTCACCTCAATATCAGATGATTTTACCACCTCAGCCTCAGTAAACTCAACCTCAATATCAGAGGGCGTTCGCTTTGAACCCAAGACGACATGAGCAGAATGCTAAAAATTTGGCAGGTATGGATACGTTAAATGGCATACCTATTATAATTCTCTTTGATACTGGAGCTTCGCATTCTTTCATCTCTACAACATGCGTAGATGTTTTTAAGCTGAATATAGAGCGAAGTGATCAAGATTTAAAAGTGATGACTCCTTTAGGTAAATCCACAATAATTTCCCATGTATTTTCCGACTTAGAATTTGAACTGGGAACTCTTAAATTGAAGCAAGAACCTTACGAGTAATATCAATGTGGGACGTGGATATTATCTTAGGAATGGATTGGTTAACAGAAAATTTTGCTGTAATTCAATGCGAACGACGGGAAATTTTGTTCTATCTTCCAGGAAAAGAACCTATCCGTTTTTATAGTGTTGAAATGAAGGGAAGAAGAGTTCCCATAATCTCAGCATTACGTGCTGAGAAGCTGATGAGAAAAAAGGAAACTTGTGCCTATTTAGTATATTTGAACATTGATGATAAGAAGGAAAGACGGTTTGAGGATGTGCCGATAGTTCAGGAATATCCAGATGTTTTTCCTGAAACATTACCGGGATTACCTCAAGATAAACAATTGGAATTTACAATTGATCTAGAGCCCGGATCGGCACCTATTTCAAAGGCGCCTTACGTATGGCACCCAAAGAGTTACAAGAGTTAAAAATCCAACTTCAAGAACTCTTGAATTTGGGATTTATCCGACCCAGTGTGTCTCCATGGGGAGCACCTGTCTTGTTCGTGAAAAAGAAGGATGGTACCCTAAGAATGTGCATAGATTATAGAGAATTGAAAAAGCTCACCTTGAAAAATAAATATCCGTTGCCCCGGATAGACTATCTGTTTGATCAATTGAAGGGAGCTAGTATTTTCTCTAAGATTGATTTAAGATCAGGGTACTATCAGTTAAAAATTCAATCAGAAGATATTCCTAAGACTACTTTTCGAACACGGTATGGTCATTACGAGTTCGTAGTGATGCCTTTCGGGTTAACAAATGCCCCTGCGGTATTCATGGACTTAATGAATCGTGTTTTCCATGATTATCTCGATACATTTGTCTTAGTATTTATCGATGATATTCTTGTATACTCGAAAGACGAACAAGTACATGATAGGCATCTAAGAGTTGTATTATAAACGTTAAGAGCTGAAAAGTTGTACGCCAAATTTAGCAAATGCGAATTTTGGTGAAGACGGAATTTCCTTGGACACATTGTGTCGTCGATGTTGGATTTGTATCTTGAAAGCGGTTTTGGTTGAGCTTGTATACAATGTTTCTGTTACCACTATTACAATCTCTATCGGATTTGATTACTTGATTGCATATATCGTGTCCCCTTATCTCATATATAAGTTAGATCATACGGTGTGTAGAAGATCACGAAGTCCGTATGATTGGTCGAAGCTTAATGAGATATAAAAAGAATCACTACCGAGACAACTTGAGGACGAGTTGTCGGTATAAAGTGCGGTATAGATAAGTGACTTGACTTGGTTGCTTGTCTATCTTGATGCGTCTCGACGTATTGATGGATCACGGTGAGATGATTTTTCTATCGACCGTCGTGAAGAACCTAGATCTCGGTGACTTACGATGATCTAAACCTCGATAAGGTATTAGGTGAGTATGAGTTCTTGACCATCACTTTGACTTGTTATGGGTGAGGTTATATGTTCTAACCCAATATTCTCTGCATCTTGGGTGGTGGCGGTGCTTGTATGTCATGCTAGTTATCGTAGACGAGTCACCGTATCCGTTTAGGATGATGGCGTCCCCTTAAGGAGCTCAAAGGTTTATTGTACTAAACCTGCAGTTGAGTTAACTCAAGTACAATAATAAGGTTGAGTGGTACTACTTAAGGAATTAAAGATATTAATTATTTTAAGCGATCGAATGCTCTAAATAATTAATGGACGTTCGATATCTTAAATACGGGATTCGTAATGTCTAAGTGCAAGCCCGACTCAACCCGGTATTAAAGGGGTAAGTCGGCATTTATTCTCTAGTGGCATGAATGAATGTTTATAAATTAATTTATGTTCGGGTTTGAACATAAGATAATTAATTTATTTGAGGCCCATCTTTATTCCTTGCATTTGATCCTGGCTGGCCCATCCAGGGCCCGTAGCTCTTTGGAAAATCGGCGCCTACTACTCTATTAGGATGATGATTTTATTCTCTTTATCCTATAAGGATATTATTATATTTATGGGATATGCATGGATCTTTTCCTTATGGGATTATGGTAATGTATTATAAATATAAGGTAAGAGATAAAGTCTAGGTTAATCCTCAATATTACACACGCGGAGACACACGCCCTATCACCCTATGGACCATTGGCGTTCCTCTTCAACCATATTTTCGTGAGTCTCCATAGTGTTTGGGAGAGTGATTCTCGAAAATTGGGGAGAGGATTAGGGTGATTTTCTCAGCATTCTCCATAGATTATCCTCACTCGATATTGGATTTTGGGCAACCGGATACGATCCGAAGGTCAAAGCACGAGTCTCGATCCGATCCACCTCGGCAGTTCGCGGTAAACATGAGAAAACCCCTACGTGTTGCAATTTATTAAATAGGTGCATGCTAGGAATATAATCAATGTATGATGAATTAAATATCCAAGATAGATCCTCGGGAGAGGGCTAAACCTAGTTTTCCCTACAAGCAGAAGGAATAAAAGTGGACCCTACTAAGGTACAGGCTATACAAGAATGGAAATCACCTACAACGCCGAATGAAATTCGGAGTTTCATAGGTCTAGCAGGCTACTATCGGAGATTCATTGAAGGATTCTCTAAAATTGCAAGACCAATGACTCAATTACTCCGGAAGGGAGTAAAGTTTCAATGGACCAAGGAATGTGAAGAATGTTTTCAAGAACATAAGAAGCGATTGACTTTCGCACCGGTATTGACGGTACCAGAACCAGATCAAGGATTTACTCTTTATACGGATGCGTCAAAGAACGGATTAGGATGCGTACTTATGCAGGAAGAAAATGTTATCGCTTATGCTTCACGAAAGCTAAGACCGCACGAACTTAATTATCCAACACATGATTTAGAATTAGCTGCGGTAGTCCATGCACTAAAAATTTGGAGGCACTATTTGTATGGCTCGAGATGTGAAATTTTCACAGATCATAAGAGTTTAAAGTACTTCTTTGAGCAAAAAGAATTGAACATCTGTCAAAGAAGGTGGCTTGAACTCGTCAAAGATTATGACTGTGAAATCAAATACCATCCTGGAAAAGCGAACGTGGTAGCAGATGCTCTGAGTCGAAAAAGTCAAGGGCAATTCGGAATGATTCTCACCCGAGAACAAGAATTGGTCAAAGATTTTGAGAAATTGAAGATAGAAGTAGTATTTCCACCAGATACTACTAAGAGTATCATATCTACGCTAGTGGTTGTACCAGACTTAAGGATGTGGATCATAAATGCTCAACGACAAGATGAACAACTATAAAAGTTGTGAGCTAAAATCACAACGGAGGGATTACAAGATTATTGTGAAGCTCGGGACAATGCAATCATGTTCTGAAATAGGATCGTGGTACCCAACAACCAGGAACTGAAGGATGAAATCATGAGTGAAGCTCATAACTCGCTTTATACGTCGCATCCAGGAAGCACGAAGATGTATCAAGAACTTAAACAACAATTCGTGTGGACTGTCGTGGAGTGATGTCTAGCATGCCAACAAGTTAAAGCTCTACATCAACGACCGTATGGGAAGTTGCAACCTCTAGAGATTCCTGAATGGAAATGGGACCACATAGCCATGGATTTTGTAACAGGACTACTAAGATCAAAGCGTGTAAACACTGCTATATGGGTAATTGTGGATCATCTTACCAAATGCGCCCATTTTATTCCAATTCCTGTTACTTATGGAGCTAACAAGTTAGCCCAAATATATGTTCGCGAAATAGTACAGTTATATGGAGTACATGTATCTATCACCTCAGATAGAGACTCCAAATTCACCTTGTGATTTTGGTCGAGTTTCCAAGAAGAATTAGGAACGCAATTGAATTTTAGTACAGCCTTCCACCCTCAAACGGACGGTCAAACAGAAAGAACTATTCAAACGCTTGAGGACATGTTCCGAACTGTAGTACTAGATCGAGGCGAACAATGGGAACAAGCCTTACCGTTAGTTGAATTTGCTTATAACAATAGTTACCAAGCTATAATTAACATGGCGCCATACGAAGCTCTCTACAGTAAGAAATGCAGATCGCCTCTCTATTGGGACGAGGTCAGAGAAACAAAAGTGTTGGGACCGGAAGCCATCGAAGAAATGATTGAAATCATACGACAAATCAAGAAGAGAATTAAAGAAGCTCAAGATCGCCAAAAATCGTACGTGGATGTTCGCCGCACAGACCTCAGCTTCAAAATTGGAGACAAAGTTTTCCTAAAAGTTTCTCCAACCAAAGGCGTACATCGATTGCAATGAAAGGGAAACTGAAACCGAGATTCATAGGATCATACGGAGTTTTAGAAAGAATCGGACAGGTAGTATACAGGCTCGCATTGCCACCAAATTTTGGTAATATACATAACGTGTTCCATGTGTCGCAATTACGAAAATATGTGTTTGACCCAAAACACATCATTCATCAAGAAGAAATAGTTCCTGAGCCCAATCTAAGCTACGAAGAAAGACCAGAGTGTATCCTAGATCGGAAAGAACAGCATCTAAGGAATAAATCTATTCCTTTAGTAAAAGTACAGTGGAAACATCATGGCTCAAAGGAAGCGACATGGGAACTAGAAGAACAAATGAAACAGAAGTATCCCGAACTATTTACCTAAGGTACTAAATTTCGGGATGAAATTTCTTTAAGGGGGAGGGAATGTAAAATACAAAACTTTTAATTAGTAATTAATTAACGACTAAGGTTAAATAGGGCATTGCATCCTTAATAAGAAAGAAAATAGACATGCTTAAGGTCTAAATTACTTAATTTCACTTAGTAAAATAAAATGTGATTGATAATCGAAATGTAAAAATTTTTGAGTAAAAGATTTTGTTAGAAATTTAAAGTATTACGTAGATTGATTATTTGATCTTAATGATCAAATAAATGCTATGGCAATATAAAATTTGAATTATGTTATTATGTATGCTATATTTTCATGTTATGTAGTAATAATGATTTTATGGATATAAGATTCAGTATGTTATTAATTTTACTTATTAAAGTGAAGAAAATAAAACAAAGTAAGTAATATACATATACATATTAGCATTTAAAAAAATACATATGTATATTAAATATTAATATTAGTATGGATAAATATAGTGTGAAATCATTTATGAAAGTAAATTCTAGAAATGGTGAATAAGCTAAGCATGCATTAAATTAAAACTTGGTGGCCAAGCACACATTAAATTAAATGTGGTGAATAAGCATGTATTTAATTAAATCAAAAATGAAATAAAATTTGATATATAAATGCTAAACCTCCATACTACTCATCATCTATCCTCCATTTTACTCCCAAAGTTTTCGAAACACACACTAACGCACACACTTGGAGAAAAAAAAAAAATTATCAAGCCATTTTCTTCCAATTCTTCCACTTTCAAGCTTAATTTCAAGTTGAACAAAGGTATAATTTTATCTTTTCTTCAACTTTTGAGCTTAATTATTGTTAGTAGATATGTGAAAATGTTGATGGTATGAAATTGAAGAATATAAGTGATATGTGATGAATATTAATGAGATATGGTGGTAATTGATGGATTAGTAGTAAAATAATGAAATATTTATGGTTTAGTTGTAAGATTTAAGTTGGAATTTAAAAAACCTAGTTCATGAACTTTGTGTTAAAGTGATCGTATATTGGTGTTATGTTGGAAATTAGTTGTAATTATGTGCTTAAAGCATGTTTAAGGAAGTAATTTGAAAGAAAATCTAACAAAAATAAATTTATAATGTATATACATATTTTCAAAAATTTCAAAAATATTGAGAAATATTATGTTAATTTATTTTCCTCAATTTGCTTGATATATGAGTTTAATATGATGATTTAAGCATTATGTGAATTAATTAGAATTTTCTAAGTTAATATGTTGAAGGTGAAAAATTTTAGTTTACATGTTTAGAATTAGTGTGTTCATGCTAAAATGGATATATGCTATTGTTATTGTTGAATAAGGTTGATATATGATAATAAGATGAAAATTAGAAAGAAAGTTGAAGAAAAATATAATTTATACATGATTTCATAATTTTCAAAAATTATGAGGAAAAGGGGAAAATTAAAGTTTGATGTTATTCTTTATAAATCTTATGGATTATGAATCTATTATGTAAGTAAGGCCTAAAGAAGCTTATTTGGGATTTATAAAGTTAAGAAGGTGAAAATCTAAAGCTTATGTACATGTTCATGTTGGAATGGATTCATGTTTTAAAAAGTTATATTATGTGATATTGATTGATTAGATATGATTTACAAACATAAAGTATGATAGTAGTATGGTGAATGCCATTAAAGTATACTGATGACTTATTGTTCAAATGGTAATGAAAAAGTTTAAGTTAGACGATTAATTGAAAAGTTATGCATAAATAACTTAAGAAAAGAAATAAAGTATTTATGTAAAGAAAAGAATGTGAATTTAGTCCATTAAAGTGTAATTGCGAAATAATTATAAATCGTTCCTTTAATACTAAAGTAGACTCATGAGAGTCCAATAAGATAAATATATAAAGAAAGTTTAAAAAATAGAAGGATGCAATGACTCGAAAGATTTATAATTTGTATAGGCGAAGGTTTAGACAAAAGTGTCTAAACAAGGCATAAGAAAAGAAAAAGAATGATAAGAAGAATTCATGAATGTTGAAAGAAGAAAAATGTCCTTTATGCAAGTACTGATATTATCGATTAATCTAAGGTACGTCGAAAAAGGGCAAAGTGATCAAAGAGGAAGAAGAGGAAGAGAGAGGGAAGTTGATCAAACTTATTGAGTAAGGTCTACAGGTGGGCTTTCTAACGAAATATGGCACGTGCTAAATTCTATAATTTTATTATATGTTGCATGGCATTTGAAAAATGTTGACTTGTCAAATGTTTGAGCATGAGCATGATGCATTACCTATCCACGGAAAAGAAAGAAGGAAAAGAAAGAAAAGAAAGAAATAAAGAATAGAAAGAAAGAATGAAAGAAAGTATGTACCGACGTCGGGTATGGACCTTCGGGTCAATGTGTGTTAAAGAAGGAGGCCTACTTCTCAACACAAAGATAGTACGTGGATATGGGAAGAGAAAGATGTCTGCAGACAAAGATCATGCATATGCATTTGTTTTAATGCTATGAAAACGAAAGCAAGTAAGTGTTTTATTATGAAAAGCATGCACAGGTTTTTCATTAAAACCCATGTGTATTGCAAAGTTACGGCAAGTCAATCTTATAGCTCTAATAGCAAAGTTTTAAATGTTTTCGACATGTGTCCACTGAGTTCTTATGTACTCACGCCCTGCATGTATTTCTAAACATGCAGGTTGAGCTGGGATCTTGGAGATGGAATTGGAAAAAGGAACACTGTGGTTACCGTGATTTATGGTTTCTGTCATAAATGTTCGAAACATCTCTTGTTATTCTGTTTATTTCATACGTTTGGTTGTGGTTGTTGAGATTTAACTCCTTGATATCACTTGTTGTCGGAAACAAATATGGTATTGGTTGGTAGTCATGGATTGAGTCGAACTCCTTGATATCTTTTGTTACTCGAAGGAGACTCGGTTGGTTGTTTATTATAAGGTATGTTTGAGAATGTTGGAGTCAAACTTGTCATGGCATTATGTTGTTTAAATGCTCGCCTTGAATGAATGTTGATATTCTATTCGATTTGTAATTACTTGAAAATGTCACATGATCCGTTGTATTTTGTTACCCAGAGTTATATGTCCTCATACATATAACTCAACTACCATTTCTGTTGCCACACTCTAACTTGAATGATCGTTATGTGATTGTTGTAATTTTGGAAGGAAAACCCCTTTTGGACAACAGTCGATTGTCGTTGATTATCTATCTCCGTTATTCCGTTTTCATTCGAATTTATGGAAACGAATTATGTTGTCTGACCGAAATTAATACCTCATTTCATGTCACTCTTTGTTCAGTCTCCATATATATTGTTATCACATCCCTTATTGAATTATTTCTATCGTCATTAGTCCCAATAGTTCATGAAGAGTCATTAGTCACAGCCTAATCTCTTGATTAAGAAGTTAGGCTGTGACAATTACAAAGGCCAAAAGGCATCCCTCGGTAAGCATATGTCCCGAAAAGGCTGGTAAACGCCGTCTTGGCCTGATCCTCTAGAGCAATAACAACCTGATAGTAACCAGAAAAACCATCAAGAAAACATAAATATTCATGTCCAGCTAACCTATCAAGCATTTGATCAATAAAGGGGAGAGAAAAATGGTCCTTTTCCGTCGTGACGTTCAACTTTCGGTAGTCGATGCACATGCGCCAACCGGTAGTAGCCCTTGTAGGAACCATCTCCCCCTTCTCATTCTCCACCATTGTGATGCCTCCCTTCTTGGGCACCACGTGTACCGGGCTAACCCATTCGTTGTCCGAGATTGGGTAGATAAGTCCCTCCATAAGTAGCTTCAATATCTCCCTTCTTCACCACTTCACTGAGGATGGGTTTCAGTGTCCTCTGGGCATCAATAATAGGCTTCGCTCCATCCTCGAGTGCGATACGATGCATGCATGTTGCTGGGCTGATTCCCTTGATGTCGGCTAGACTCCACCCAAAAGCAAGCTTATTCTTTCTCATAACCAAAACCAATTCTTGTTCCTCAACATTTGATAGCTCAACGAAAATAATCACTGGATTCTCATTCTCATACTCCAAGAATACGTACTTCAAGTGTTCTGGCAATTCCTTCATTTCCAAAGTGTGCTTTGGCATGCTAGCAACTTCACGTGCCAACTTTTCCTCGTCAGCCGACCCTGCAAAAACTTCCTCGAGGCTGTGCTCCTGCAACAACACATTCTCGGCCAATGGATCAATGGTATCTATGAAAGCACAATCATCAATAGAATTAGCAGATGGAAACATCACACTATCACGTATGAAAAAAGACACAGTTTCACCAAGCACAGTCATTTTTAATGTGCCACTCTTAACGTCTATAAGCATGTTGGTTGTGGCCATAAATGGCCTCCTCAACAACACTGTGTGTTCCTTCCCATCTTCCCTAAACTCACCAATTTCCAGAACAACAAAATCAACAGGTACAATCAACCCACCCACCTTTACTAATATATCCTCAATAATACCCTTGGGATATCTGACGGACCTATCAGCTAATTGTAGACACATCTGAGTAGGTTTAAGTAGGCGTGTTGACGGGCGGAACCGCGGTTTAGGGCGGGACCGCGATCGGCGGTTCAAATGTGACGGCCCTAGCCCGGCCCTACATACTAGTTGGCGGTTTAGGGCCGGGCCTGAGCCAGCGGTCCCGGTTCGGGCTCGAACCGCGGTTTAGGGCCGAGCCCGGCGGTTCGGCCTGTTCGCGCGCAGCGATTTTGTATCGATCCGTTCTCTCGTCCGAGCTCCGATGTTCGATCCGTTTGCGCTCACGAACTCGTATCGCGATATACTTCAACTCTTATGAAGGGTAAAATCTCCAATTCTATCTCAATTTTTCTGAAAATTCAATCAAATATGCAACAAGTATCAAAGTCCAAGATTTTAACAAACTTTTAAGTTTTAACTTTTAACTTTTAAGTCTAAAGTTTAATAAACTTGTAAATATTTTAAAGTTGTAAAAATTTGTAAACTACTAAACTTGTAAATATTTTTAAATTTGTAAGTGATTTTTTTATGTTTGAACTTGTAAATACTTTGCATTTGTTAAAATACGTATAAATATAAAATATGTGTCAACACTTTGCATTTTAATAAATGATGAGTAAAATTACATAAATCCGTTTATGACTTTTACATAGGGATGAAAAATAATAATAATAAAGGACTTGAGCTCAATTTAATTTCTAAAATTGAGTTGCCTACATATCCTCATAATCATAGAGAATCAAAGTCCATGTAGTTCTTTTAATTTCTAAATGCTCTACTCCGTCTCCGCACCCGATTCCGATCGATCCGTTTGGTGAAGGCCTCGTCTTCGCTCTCGTTACCATCTTCCCATTGTGGTTCTTGAGCTCTAAGGTCGGCCTACACCAATCATCGAGCAACATTGTAGCTTCAATGTTCGCCGCTTCATGTTCTTCTTCTTTGATCAAGCATTAGTCCTCCAATGCTAAATGCTTGTTCAGCGGATCTGATGGATGCCGGGACGGCAAATAACTCCTTTGCCATGATTGAGAGGATTGGGTACTCCTCTTCTTCGACCACCACTTCAAGACATCGATCGAAGGACCGCTATCTTCAACACCAAAGACAAAAGGAGTTTGCAAATATATATCTAATTCACTATTACCTTGTCCTCTCGGCCTTTCGAATGTTCTATTTTGGTACATCGAAGTCATTTGTTGCACCAAAGGATCAAACTCATTCATATCAAAAGGAAAATTAATCGAAGACATCATAGAAGAAGGAGGTGGAGTTTGAATATCATCATCACTACCATATTTCGACCTATATTCTTGAAAAAGACTTCTTAAATTCTTTTCAAGATTATATTTGATTTGATCTACATCCGGGAGATCAAAATAAACTAATTCTCCTTCTATACTAGCACCTTGAAAATCCATTTGCTAAAAGCATCATAATAAACATTAAGCATTTGACAAGTACCATCATATTTCCATTTAGGATCTAAACACTTAGCAAGCAAAAAATTGTAGGTATCTCCTAAAATATTTTAGCCACTTTTGAACCATAAAATAAATTACACCACATAAAGATGGTTTACTAAAACAACTACGAAAAGACATGGCAATATGCATGCAATGTTCTAAAACCATAACGAGTGCAATAATAAACTCCGATAATTGTTTCGTTGCACCATGAAATACCTTTAACAATCGATATAAATCCATGCAAGCATCCCAATGAGACTCATTAAGATGTAATTGAATAGATGTAAACTCTTTTCTAAAAATCACATAAATGACCCTTATATGAAATAGTACTATTAAGCATTTCATAAGTAGAATTCAACGATGAAAACATCCAATTTGAAACATGTATAAGCAATATTTTTATACGACAATATTTTTGCCATTTCTTCCCATAAGTTTTTGAAGCATGCAAACATTTGATAGCATCTCTAATAGGACTAACGGTTCTTGAAAATACTAAGTGCATCTTGAACACATAAATTTAAAATATGACAAATGCATCTAGAATGAAAGTATTTTCCTTCAAAAGAAGGTGCGCATGCTTCAATAAGTTGAGGAATACTAGCGGTGTTTGCCGAAGCATTATCAAAACCAACGGAAAAAATTTTATTAATCAAAGAATACTCATTTAACACACCAATTATAATATTAGCAATACCTAAAGCATTATGAGGCTCTTCAAACTCTCTAAAAGCAATTAAACGTTTTTGCATAACCCATTTCGAATCAATCCAATGACAAGTAATACCCATATAAGAATTCTTATTATAAGCATCCGTCTAAACATCGGCACAAATAGAAACTTTATGACCTAAACGAACCAAATATTTCTTTAAATCATGTTTTTTTTCCATGCATTGTCTCCTAATCTTCTTAAGCATAATACTTCTACTAACTTTGCATGCATTAGGACCAAGTCCCTCTTTATAACATTCTTCATACGTAACTCTATCGGCATAATTAAAGGGAGTTTTCCATAGCACAATATCTAGCCATCGCATCTTCATATTTTCCTTATCAAATTTAAATAAAGTGGGCGTACCGTTGTAGAATATTGAGAAGGGTTTTAATTTGAGCTTGGTTCGTTGATATTCCATACTCATGAGGATGAGAACCTCCATGTGCTATTGAGCGTTCCGTAACCTCCTTTCTCGATCCATTTGTAGGTTTTCGTGCAATAGTTGCAATAAGCAACGTATCTCTTTCGACCAAAGATATTGTAAGAACTATGAACATGAAATTAAAATTGTGAAACTAATTTGTAAGAAACGTAAAAATTTACGTACCTAAAGTGCTTCACAAAAACGTCGGACTTAAGTTCCTTTGATTTTGGTGGTTGTGGCGGCGTATCTTGGTCAAAGTCGTCATATTCTTCGTCGCCTTCTTCGTCGTCTTCTTCATCGTCGTCTTGGTCGTTCGAGCCTACGTCACCGAAATTGGGACTTCTTTCCATTCGATGCACCATTTCATAAAATCGAGCATCTTCTTCGGCTTGTAACCTTTCGGCAACTTGCCTTGAGATTTCCTCCGCCGCTAAGGCCCTTCGTGAACGTTGAGTTGGAATGTTTCCTCCCTCACTTGGAGCTCCTTCATCGGTGGCCTTTCCCTTTCCCTTGTTTAATCGTTTAAAGAAAGACATGATGATTGATGAAGTGAGAAAGTTTGAGAGTTTAGAATAAGAATGAGAGATTGAGAGAGCTTGAGAACTTGAGAGATTGAGATTGAGAGTGAGAATGAGAGCTTGAAAGCTTGAAAATTAGATGTAAATGAGTGAATTAAGGTTGAGAAATGAGAGATTGAAGTGAGGATAGAGTTAGGATGATGGATATATTTATAGAAGTGATTTTGGGGTGAAATATGAAAATAGCCGTTTTCTAGCCGTTTTAGCCGTTGGGACCGCGGTTTAGGGCGGACCGCCGGTTCAAACGGCTCTAAAGCCCGCCGGTTCGGCCCCGGCCTGACCCATGTTCGACCCTAGGACCGCGGTTCCAACGGCTATAACCGGACCGGCGGTTCCATCAAAGCCCCGCCGGTTCGGACCGGCGGTTAACCGTCGGTTCGGGCGATTTTATTGAACGAGCCGGCCTGAGCCCTAGCTCACGGTTCGGTTCAGGCGTTGACGCGGTCCGGGCCGAACCGTTGACTTTAGGGCGGGCCTAGGGCCGGCCCGGCGGTTCGGAAAGCCCGTACACGTCTAGGTTTAAGTTCACCTAATTCTAATTGTTTAAAAATTGAATAAGACATAAGATTAAACTGTCCACCAAATCAAGCATGCCAGAAGCTTCCTTACCATTACTTAAAGCAATTTTAATAATAAAACTACCTGGATCCCGGAGCTTGGGAGGCAAGCGGTTACAGGGATGGAATTAGCTGCTTCGGAGACCACGACTTTCTCGTACTCTCCAAACCTTCTTTTCTTTAAGGCTAGCTACTTGAAAAACTTGACGTAGGCCGGTACATTTCTGATCATGTCCAACAGTGGCAAATTAACATTCACCTTGGACAGGAGTTTGTAGAACTCGTTGAATTGCTGGTCCTGCTTCTCGTTCTTCAGCCGGTGTGGGAAAGGTATCGGTAGAATATAAGGCTTTGCTGCCTTATGCAATTTAACCTCGGTCTCTTTCTCATTTTCCACCTCCTGTGATTGCATCTGCTTATCTGATGTCTCTCCCACCTTATTATCAACTACCCGACCACTCCTTAGAACAGTCACCGCCTGAGCTTGATAGGGTTGGCTTGGAAGTTTCCCCACTGTTCCTTGCTGCAATAGCTCATTAAGCTTGCTTGCAATCTGTCCCATTTACGTCTCTAAACGCTTAATTGTGGAGTCTTGAGCATCCATTCTTTGGGCGAACATATCCTTCAAAGCTGACCTCTGAGGTGGTGGTGGAGGTGCCCACCGATCTTCTTTGTTGTGGGAATTGCTCTTGTGGGGCTGCTTCTTCTTGGCTATTCTTGTTGTGGGGTCTTCGGTATGGGGCATTCTGATTTGAACTCTGCCCTTGATTTTGATTCCTCCATCCCATGTTAGGTTGATTCCTCCACCCTGAGCCAAACTGTTGCTGATTAGGCTCGAACTGCTATCGGGGTTGGAATCCTTGCATAGCATAAGCTTCGCCTTCGCCTTGAGTAAGCTCTCTATCCTGGGCCACATATCAACATTATGCCCTGGTTCATTGCAGATTCCACAAGGTTTCATGAATTCCTCGTGCTGGGCTGGTGGATTTGGTTTCCTCATCTTAAGCTCTTGCACCTCCCTCATTAGTTAAACTTATTCACGTCGAAAGAAGGAGTGAAGGCATGTGCTTTGGCTCTTCCACCTCGACTGGATTTCTGCTATGAAGTAGCAGCCATAGCCTAAAAAATGTCAACAATATCTGCTGCCGTTCGAGAACCAATATCTCCACATGCAACATTGTCCACCATGTACTGAAAACTCCGAGTTAACCCGTCATAGAAGAACTGATAAAGAATCTCATCCGCGAGGCATGGTGAGGGCAACTTGATAAGTCCTTGAATCATTCCCAAGCTTCATGGAATGGCTCGTCGGCGTCGATTAAAGGTCATGATCCGTGACCTCAACTCCTGACTCTTCTTATTTGAGGAGTATTTAGTCATAAACTTATATACCACGGCATTCCAATTCTGCAGAGAGTTGGCGGGGAGTGCCAGAAACCAAGACTTTGCCCTATCCTTTAGGGTATATGGGAAACAGCGCATCTTCAACTGGTCTTCATTTAGTCCTCCCGTGAGGAAGGATGCAATACCGAACAAAATTCCCTGATGAATCCTAAAGCATCCTCACTAGCAAGCCCATGAAAAGTAAGCATGAGTGAGAAATGATTCGGCTTAAGCTCATAGACACGGGTTGCTGGTCCAAGAATAATGGGAAAGGTAGCGGCCCCAATCACTGGTCTGTAGAAATCACGCAGAGCTCGTGCATTTTTACCCATTCTCTCAGCGGGGGTGTATTCTCAAAAGAAGGATGTTATCGATTATCAGCTCCGACTTCTCACCACTCTCAGAAGTGGCACAAAACTCGTCGATTCGAAAGAAGCGATCTCTTAAGCTTACGAGTCTTTGTCTACGGGGTATGGCGGTCTATTGAGACTGCAGCGACCTAGCATAAACAACACTCAAACAAAACAGATCACACGCAACTGGAGTATACCAAAATAAAAACAAAAAGAAACACAGAAAATAATCAACACAAAAAAATACGCCTAAAGTTTTCCCCGGAAACGGCGTCGAAATTTGTTTAAACTAAAAACACTATTTTAATTGACTCATAATCGAATGAGATAATCTTAGAGGGAAAGTTAACCCAAGTTGTCTCTCAAGGAAAACTTAACAGGGCTTATTGTTTGTGTCACACATAAAAACGGTAAATCCTAAACACTCTAATACCAACGGGGGTTTTGGAACAAACGAAAATTGAAATACGGAAAAGTAAATATAAGTAAAAGCAATCTAACAAGGAGTTGTCAATCCCTAGTTAATACCTAAAGAAATCACCAATACGGAAGCTAAAAGCGTCAAATAAAACTAAACTAAATTCATCAAACGGAAAGCAATAAAATACGATGGAGAAAGATTTAACATAATACTAAATTTTAATATCAAATTGCGTGAAACTTAAATTATAGAATGCAAAAGAAAAATAGAATTAATAGGAAAAGCAATAATCCAGCATCTACTATGTGTTCGAATTCTAAAGAACTCACAAAGGATAATATGCGTAAATCGAAAGGAATGAAAAGCAAGAAATAAAACTCTGATCTGTAGTGTCTGTCTCTGTTGTCGGAAGCTCCAAATATCAAACTGAATAAATATGGCTGCGTAAAAAATGAACGAGAGCTTGACCTAACTCAGCGTGTGCGCTTATATATATAACAATAAGTGAGCGCCCGTTTACGCTAAGCGAGTGATAAACGCACTTTTTACTCGTTTATTAATGATATATTAAGATGATTTTAGATCAGTTTAAGTGCGTTTATATAGTTGATTTAATGCTTTTAGCTATTTTTGGAAGATACTGCTCTTGGGTTCCTCTTTGGTGTTTTGTAGGCTTTTAAGGTGATAATCGATGCACGAGGTAAAAGAACGAACCAAAGATGAAAATGAACAGAGGCTAGCGGCCACCCTAGCGACATGAGCTCGGGCGAAAACATGCAGGTAAAACTAGCGACCATGATAGCGACCGCTAGCCTGCCCACTAGGCACGCCTAGCGACCGTAAGCCATGGCCTCGAGAAGTCCTGGAGATCTTCTGTATTAGAACTAGCGACCACTAGGCCGGCCCGCTAGGCATGTCACGCGACCGCGAGCCTGGCCGCGAGTTCATCGGGGAAAAGTCTTGTCTCTAGCTAGCGACCGACCTACGACCATTAGGCCCGCCGCTCGACGCTGCGGCCTGACGCGAATTAGGGCAAAAAAGCCCATCAACTATAAATACCCCTGGACGTGCATTGACGCCTCTATCCCGTTTTTTCCTGTTTTTACCTCTATTTTTAGCATATTTTCACATTCTTTCATTCTAGCTTTGATTTTCATTCAACTAGCTTTAGATTATTGTTATTCTACGTTACATTAACGCTTTGTAATCGCTTGTGGAGCGAATTCATCCGAACGAATTCAGTTTTTCCCATTTTATACTCGGGTTTGGATTCAAACCCTAGATTGTTATTCAGACACTACATTACGGGTTTGATCTATTCAATTCTTATTTCTATGGTTAATTCGTATTTTATTTCGATTTCTATGTCGAGCTAAATTTCTGTTCTAATCCTAGGGTTTGTATGATTTTATCCTAAGTGTGGAGATTCCTGGTATTTGCTATTTACCTTCCAGTCATTGATTTGTGATTCTTAGTGCTAAATCTTATGCGTTAATTTCGATCAATCTTGATGCATATATAGTTGCCAGTTGAATACTTAATGATTTTAATTATCAATCGATCTTAAATACTGTCTGGGTAAGCCTTGAGTCGTGGTGAGATAGGAACATCCGTAGGAAGCATATTCTTTGTGATCCTTTTGGAGTTGCTAATTTACACCTTGAGATGTAACAGTAATAGGTAAATTAGTAATCTACTACCATAATTGTTGTAACTGAAATTGTTAGTTACTTATGTGATCTTTAATCTTGGCTGGATTAAAAATTGGTTAATATTAAACAGGATAAACACATGGTGTGGGTAGAATTAATACATCCCTAGGGTTAGTCTCTTTGTCTCATTGATTTCTATCGTTATCGTTTTATTTGCTTTGATTCTATTGACTTTGAATTACATATTTGAAGTCCCAAAACCTTTCAAAACCAAATTTGTTGCTTGGATAATGATGAAAGATTATTGAGTTAGCTTCTGTATTTTGGAGTTACAATCCCTGTGGATACGATACTCGACTTACCTATCCACTAGCATGTTTTCGTGCTAGAAAATAGTGTGATTAAATTTTGGCGTCGTTGTCGGGGATTGTTAAGATTATATAGGAATAACTTGTTGATTTGGAATTATTAATTCAAGTGGTAATTTCTATTTATTTTTTTATTGCTTGCCATGACTAATTTCTCCCCTTTTTCTCCAGGTAGTTTATGATCACAAGATCTCGGGGACAACCTGAACAACCTTTAGATCCCGAGATCGAAATCACCTAAAGGAGAAGGAGACGCGATAGGATATAGCAAGAGATGGCAACGAATCCCAACAACGGAGGTGTACCTCCCGAGCATGCTACGTCTTACGGCGAGTTCTTGAGATCTGACGCGGATGGCGAATATGGAACTCCTCCCTGCTCCAGAAACATGACCATTGAATTACATGTACCGACCTCCTACTGAACAGTTTCAAGGAGGTGGATGGGGCCCCGAAGTGAATACGAACAATTTCGAACTGAAGTTGGCCCTAATCAGTATGGTACAAGGAGAACAGTTTGGGGGAGGAGTGAAAGAAGATCCAAATGCTCATCTGGAGACTTACTTGGACATAGTGACACCATCAAGCAGAATGGGGTGCCACTGGATACGATCCGGATGCGTATGTTCGGATTTTCTCTGCGCAATCAGGCAAAAGATTGGTTTAAGAGCCTGGACCGCACTAGAATCAACAGTTGTGGAAAACTTTGGGAAAAGTTTCTTTCGAAATATTTTCCGTCGGCTAAAGCGTAGAAGATTATAGCCGAGATCTCCCACTTCTCCCAACAGGGAGATGAGTCATTGTTCGAGGCATAGGAGATTCGGGGTTTATTGAGAAAATGCCCTCGGCATGGATTCTCCAGAGCAACGAGATAACGTATTTCTGATGGGACCCGACACTTCACACTAGAAGCACGGTGGATACGTCAGTAGGAGGATGCTGTTGAATCGGCAGTGGAAGATTGTAACAGCCCCTAAATCCTAAGTGCGATTTAGCGTGGTTAATACTTGGAATAATAATCGAGGAAACTTTAATCATTATATATATCAAGACTCATATGTTGGAAATATTTAACTAATCAACATCATAAGATAAATTAATTCGATTACGGTGAAAACGTGTGAATACACATATGACGATGTGTATTCAAGGTTTCTAATATATTGTATTCAAAAGGGTTCCATCGCTCCGACATATCTCCGTCCATCATCGCTCAACTGCGCATTTAAAACAAACATGCGGTGAGTACAAGATTGCACTCGGTGGCTCATGCCAAAATAATTTATCACATTTGAATTACTCTACCCCATCACAGTAACACACGAGGTTTTAATTTGAAATACTCGTGCTTACTAAATATTTTCTTTCATTTTCCATAAAGATTAAATGCAGTGGGACATTTTCCATGTATGTATGATCCATATCCACCACAATAATTCATCCAACAATAATTCCTTGTACCGGAGAGGAGGCCTCCTCTCACAGACGCCGACCGACCGAGCACTCTTTCAAAGACACAATACAAAATAATCGGTGCACAAAATTCGAGCCATCTCAAAGACGGATACTGAATTCTCCATCATCCTTGGGGTACTTCCAAGAATACGAATTCAAGCATGTCATAAAGTGGGAGCTACCCAACATTATGCATCAATAATTATGGATTGGATACATACATAAAACATAAACATTTTAGGCAGGTAATTGAATAAATCATTTCATAAATATTTGCTTGCAATAAAGCATCATAAATAAATCATTTGCTAAATTCTACCAGTTTGAGTATAGTAAAGCCCACCTTTACTTTTGAACTTCGAATTTCGATACGCGTGTTCTCCTCTGGTTGCGTGTGAGCCTTCACGTCCCACCTTTACGCAAAAATTTACGTTTAGCACGTTGGCACGCTTTTTGAGATTTTCAAAGTTCATTCAACTTTGATAAATAATATAATAATTCGAAGTTTTGATAATCTTAATACGTCGTTTCAACACGTATTTTAATAAAATAATTCTCGTATCTCGAGAGGCGTAATATGATCTACGCCTCATTTTAACCTTTTAGGTTAAATAATTAACGATATAATAACGTTATTGATAAAATGATTTCAATTCTAAAATCTTTTCTCACAATTGAGATACTCGGATAAAAGTAATCGTTTTCACGTATTAGCGTATTTAACGAACGTATTTAAATGCGTCGATTTCGAAAGTCAACCATTTTGACTTTTCTTTATAAATCTTAAATAAATCCCATTTTAAAGAATAAATTCAATATAAATCGATTTTCAATCGATTTCTTTTCAATTCTCGATTTTTACGCAAATCGATAAATCGATTAATATTTTCTTTCAATATTAATCTTTTAATACTTTAAGCATTATTTTATGCTTTTAACGTTATTTAATATAACGTTTAGTCTTAAACATAATATTCTATGTTTAATAATTCTCAAAATTTCACTTATGTCTAATAAAATTTTTAGACATATAATAAATTATTATTCTTGATTAAAAGGAATTAAAATTCCTTATTTCCACAATATAGCTCACGGCTATATTACAATTTCTCAAACTTTGTTCCAAAATTCTTCTAAATTCATATAGTGTATTATTTTACACTATGATCATTATCGTATTAATATCACTATAGAAAATTTGGAACACACCTATATATACTATAGGCTCACGGTTTTATCACAAATAAATCGATAAATTTCCAAAATTCTAATAAATTCCTACAACACCTAATCAAAACCCTAGATCAATAGTATACTATTATATCAAGCATATAAAATTATACATCATAGTTCCAACCTAGGTTCATTTTGGCGGTTCATAAAATTAAGTAAATGGATTCCAAAAATTCTCAATTTAATACCATGCACTCCTACAACACTATAGATCAAATAATGCAACATTAAAACATCCTAGCAAAAATCAAGCATCACTAGAATAATTTAAATATATTGCTAAACTTAGTAAATAAATAATCTATGCACATATTAACATATGTAACATAATTTCTAAGCTTATAACATGCTAGCATGATTTATTGCATAATTAATACATGCTAAAATAATAATTTAAACCGTAGGATTATTGAAAAAGATAGGTTTTATCGAAGCTTGTTCGATATCTAACCTCGTTATCGGAGTCGATCGGTTGTAGGATGAATCAAACTCAAATAAATTGAGAAGGAAAGAAGAAGAAATGGTTTGGTTTTTCTTCTTGGAGGTGGTTCACGTGAGAAAGAAATAGGAAGAAAAGAATGAAATGTTTTAAGTGTGTTATGCGAAGTTTCAAGACTAATATATATTCAAGCAAACAAAACAAATGAAAGACACAACCATACCTCTCGGCTCTCTCAAATTACAAATTGAATAAAATTTTTGGTCAAGGGTGATGTCATGATAAAAAATATCTTCAACCTATTAACTACATTTACTACTTGTAATAGCTTTATTAAAGGTATTGGTAGAAACAAAATAAAATTTTGTCTCTTGCACACAATCAAGTGCCGTCGACTTTCATGTTTGTGTGGGAAGAAAATTCAGATTTTGTGATGTATCTTACAAGTGTATTTAATACACTCTATCCCAAAATAATATACTCAAGCGTATGAAAAATCAAGACTTAATTTTGTATAAAATAGCCAACAATTTCGGCAATTATAAGAATAAAATGCTAGTGTATTTTTCATCTACACATTTTACTTGGTAAGTGTGTATTAATACTACACTTAAGAAATAACACAAATTGGATGATCAAAATTAAATAATCCTATGTTGAAAACAATAGGAAGTTCTCGGCATTTTCAATAAATTAATGCCCATAAATTCATTTTCATGCTATAAGTAGATATATAGCATAATATATATCTAGATGATAAATTATATCATAGGAAAAATTATTGGAATCAATCCATAGGTAGAAAACCCTAATTCTCGATTTAGGGTTTTCGAGAATCTTAAATAATCAAAATATAATTCCAAAATTTTCTAGCATTATTTCAATGCTAAATAATATTCTAATAATATAAAATAATCATAGGAATTTAAATATCATAATTCCTTTATCGTTAGACTTGATTCTCAAGTCATCTTAAAAGTTAACGTTTGAAACGTCTCAAACGTTTAAATATCGACTCATATCAAAATGGTCGAAATAAAGCTGATTATGGCTCTATTAAATATATTCCAATAATAATGGAATTAAATTCTAAGCTTAAAAACTTAGAAAATATCACGAGCATTTAAGCATCGATCGTGTCGGCGTAAAAATAATAATCTTGTTGAAATCGTTACATATTCGTATTTCTCAATTCACATTCATTTGTGAATAAAATATAGAATTTATTATTCCAAAATAATCGAAATCATTATTCGATATATTAATAATCAAATTATCATAACAATACTCTAATTTACGAAATTAATATCGTAATTAGGTGTTTAAATATTCGGGTATTACATTCCACCCCCCTTAAAGAAATTTCGTCCTGAAATTTACATACATCAAAAAGTATGGGCATATTAGTACCATAACATCTTAAATTTCCACGTGATTTTCTTTTGTCCATGGTTTCTCCATTGGACTTTCATCAAAGACCCAATTTAATCCTCAATCATTGAATCATACGATCAAATAGTCGTAGATGTTCATCACAACTCATCTTGAGTTAAAGATCACGTCATATAATGAATTACGTGATTTGGGTCATATTCATATTTCTTTAGCTGTGGCATGTGGAAAAACATTTTGTACATTCCCCAAATTTTGGTGGAAGTACTAATCTAGAGGCTACTTGCCTATTATTTCTAGGATCCTCGTAAGGTCCTATAAATCTTGATCTCAATATTCCTTGTACTTTGAACTTCATAATTTCCCTCGATGGAGAAATCTCAAGGAACTTTATTTTCGCATTCAAAATACGGTTCAGATCTACGCGCATCAACAGAAGACTTTTATCCATCTTGAGCTTCTCTCAGTTTTTGCCTTATTTGGCAAATATCTTAATCATTTCATTTACGTTGTCAAGACCTTATAATTTCTCTCACCTACTTTATTACAATAAAGTGGTGGTCGATATTTCTTTCCGTATAATGCCACGTGTGGCTATGTCAATCGTTGCTTGACAGTTATGGTCGTACGTAAACTTAATAAGTTGTAAAACATGTTCCCACTTGCACCTCGATTTAACATTAATGTTCTCATTGTATCTTTAAACATTCATATTGTTCTTTTTATCGTCCATCTGTCTGTGATGGGACATCTACGATAAGGTTCAATATCGTGCATAACCCCTTTTGGTGAGCTAGCCCAAAATCTAGGGGTAAACTTGGAATCTCTATCCAAGTGATAGGTATTGGGACCCCTGTAAAGATACAATTTCCTTTATGTACGACTGAGATAAATTATCAGACCTCTGAGTCATCTGAATAGGTAGAGATGAGCATATTTGGTGAGTCAGATCACTACTACCCATATAGTAGTGTTACATCTTTATGACTTTGGCGAAACTTGTCATAAAATCCATTGCTATGTCATTTCATTCTCATTTGTATCTCATTAGAGATTATAACCTCTTATAAGGTCATTGATACAATTCCTTCACCTCTTATAACCGAGACAATGCTCGTCAATGAGGTTATAGCTCATTTCATTCTTTACTATCTAATTTTTATTTTTTTTTATTTTTTTATTTTTTTCTCGTAAATCATAATATACCTTAATGCTGCTTGGGTGGGCGGTATGAGGAATATCATGAGCTTCATTCATGATTTCATTTCTAAGCTTATCATTGCTTGAAATATATATATAACCTTTCCTTAGACAATATGACATTGTCAGGCGCCTCTTTAAAACCCTTCAGCCCTTCATAGGTGATAGTTTATATCACAATTGGAATCTTTTACTGATTCGAGCCATCTTTTCTATCTCATTTTTAAGTTTCTTGCTCGAAGAAAATAATTCAAACTTTTATAATTTGTGAAGATCTCACAACTCATTCCATATTGGAAATGTCTTCAAAATTTTGAGTGCGACATTACGTTGCTATTTCAAGTCATGAGTTGGGTGATTCTATTCGTGAGGTCTAAGTCATCGTGGTGCTTTGACTATTATCTTTCTCACTTTAATAAGTGGCCTCACATTCATTTGTCCATGTAAATTTGATTCCTTCGGAAGACATCATGTGTCTAAGGAATTTTCCTTCTTTAAGCCGAAATTCATATACTAAACTTGGCAAAATTTTGCTCGACTCTAAAAGTCCGCAATACCGTCCTTTGATGTTCTTTATGTTCTTTCTCGTCCTTCATATGGATAAGAACATCATTCATAAGGATTTAGACAAAATTGTCTAAGTACATATGGAACACTCGATTTTTGAGGTTCATGAATAGGGCTGGTGTACTAGCTTGTCCGATTGGCATGACTATAATCTCATAGCAACCATATCTTATTCGGAACCATTCATCTTCGTATTTTGGATACTATTCTACGAGGATCATATAAAATATATATTACATCAAAATGCCTCAGTGAGGACTTTTCATACATTAATTACAAGGGTCGGTCTATCAGCCGACCAATTTCATGGCATCTAGTTCTTTTTACACTCATAATTTTGACACCACTTTAACACATTTACTACATACTCCAAACTATGTTTATTTTACATATTCTAACCACACCAATTTCAACATAAACCATTATTTACTTATAAGTCTCATATCATCATGAGATTCTACGTCTCTGAGTGGCCTTCATCGGAATCGTACTCCTCACTTGGAAACTTGCCTTTCTCCTGGTATGTTTCTGCCTCATACCCCCGATGATCTATTCCCTTTAGAGAGCCGGGGTCAAGTCGCTCCCGTTTCTTCTTGACACGAGTGCATGTTGCTTTTATCGTAAAGTATGGTTGGGTTGGTAGAGTAACTCCCTAGTCCACGAGGCGGTATGATCTGTCCTCTTGCCATTCTCATCCCTTTCGTATAATCCATGCACACGGGGCGTGGGCGGCGTTTGGGACATCGTGTACAACCACTTTTGTACCATCTTGGGTGACTTGCCGAGGACCGGACAAATGCTAGTAGGTGCAGTTCCATACGCATAATATGTATGCTTGAGTCGGTCGACAAATCCTGGTAGGTCTGCCCAAGTCTTGGAGTTTTCTGCATGCAGAAAATATTCTCTTGATACTTCTTTTGCAAACTTCTGCCATTCCGTTGGCAAACGACGAATAAGCCTCTGGATACCATCCTCATCCGTAACTCCATAGTTATGAGCATCCTTCCAACGGTGCAGAAATTCCTCCAAAAACTGTCCTAAATTCATGCCCAGATTATAGTAAAAGAGCCGATATGCCTGTGTGAGTTCTAAGCTTGTAGGCCTTGTGGTTATCTTCTTACCGTATTATTCCATTTTCCTACCATCGTAAGCGAATGATATTGCTAGATAAGTCGGACTTAAATCAAAGCAATAGATGGAATTTTAAACAAGAAGGATCTCTTAAAGAATTAAACATTTTAAGGCATATATAACTTATATACAACTCACGACCCGACTTATGACACTTACTTTATTACTCATTTCGTTTTACACCTTCAACAGATATCGCTCTAAATTTATTCGCATAAGCAAATAGTGGTACTAATATCTTGTCGCGTAACACCTCTAACGAAGAGACTAGGCCCAGGTCACTAATCACGTGACTGACAGCCATTTCCGAAACTTCTGTTTCTTGAATTATATCTACGTCCCACATAGATATTATGATCTAACTCATTTGTTAGAACCTTAGGCGACCCTAGGTCCAATTCTAAACTCGAGCAACACCTGCGATGGCCATAATTCTCATATAGGTGAGGAAATTTTTCATTTCTTGATTCGTTTACCCTGAATTGGGTTCTATCGTTTCTACGCATACTTGTGCGATGTTAGAAAACGAAGCACCTATATCGAATGAAAAATTATAGGTATTCGAGAAATTTTCTCATATATATCGGCCTTCCTGATTTCTGTTCTTCCTGTATTCGGTGCGAAGTATAGGCTCTGGTCTACGGTGTTCTCGTGCTTCAAATAAACATCTATTTCATACATCATTGTCATTTCCTTGGGACATTATGCTTTCTTGCTATGGCCTTCATTGCTCGTCAATCATATCCTTCCGATGTCGATACTATTATGCTTTTATCAATAGCATTCGTGGGTAGGTTTATATCGACCTATTCTTGATATTAATATCTCGATAACTTAATTTCATCGTAGAGATCGTGATGTTCCTGACACTATCATTCATTTCTGATCCAGTATGAATGATTCAATTCCCTTTTTCACATTATCAATCTTAGGAATATATATCTCTCATATATCCTTACCTTAAACTTTTTTCAAGATAAATTCTTATACCGGCATTTAGTGCCATCGTTTGTAATATCCCTTTTTGGATATACGTCATTTCTTCTTAATCTTTATTGATTCATTATGCAATTCTGCATAGGATAAAATCCTTTGTCCACTGGGGACATATTATACTTTTGCCTTGACGTCAAATATCTTTACCATTTTCTCGACATTCGATGAATGCTTCATTCTCATGTCAGAGATACTTAATATCTCACTTGATTGCTCGTCACAAAAGTATGAGGGGTAAGATTTACAATTAGATTCACTTTAAGATTCTTCCAGGTGAATCTTTTCATTCGTTCTCTTGAAAACATTTCCTTTGCAAAAGTCTAAAGAAGCTATCGTGCTTGTTAATTTCTAAGACACGCAAAACCAGCGTTTTGTGTCAATACAATTTAGAGCACTAAGATCCATTTCAAATAATGAATCTGCTTCTTACTCTGCTTCTTTACTTCAAAGGAATTACTTTACTTATCGAAGTCATAAAATCGCTGAAACTTATCTCATATTGTGGCTATCTCATAATTGTATAGCTCATAATTTCTTCAGCTATTTTGGACTTTTGTCCCTTTTTCTTGAGCATGGTGTCAGAAAGTAATATTACTTTCATTATACTTCGGTTCTTACTCTCAGGGTTAGAACCGTCATTATTGTCATATAGCTTGGTAAGGTAGTACATTTGTACACCATAACTTAAATTCCAAACATCTCATTACCATGTCTTCATTTTGGAGATAATTCTCCATACTTGATTTACATGCTAGGGCTATCCTAGCTGTTCACACATCTCAAGGATTACGATTCCTCAATCTCATTATCATTGGTTTAACCAAGTCTCAATTACTTGGAATTGATTATGCTCAAGCATAATCTCATTGATTGAGGTATAAAACGAGAGATTCGTTATCTGAGATGCTATCATTTCTTTACATATATATATATATACTTTGAAAAGAATATTGTGCATCTCCATTCTTTAAACATGTCCAACCTACTAAGGAGGTTTTAAGGACAGTCAACTATCTTAAAGATAAGTTGTAATCTCTCGTTATGTCATAATAAGGGAAATTATATCTCAAGGATATCATGCATTTCCCTTTACTTCAACTCTTGCATTCTATGCTAAAGAGTATCTCATTCATAACATTTCATTATCATTACAGTCACATGAAGATATAACTTCATTATTATCAATATCTGGTAAGCCCATCAGGAGTTATTGCATCCATGTGCATCATAGGGAAAATATCTCGTCTCATCGAGATCTTATTTACATCATATCTCCTTGATGTCTGTCACCTTACTGATCTGCAACCTTTAGGTTATCAAAATAAGTCAACCTACATCATTCCTGATGTTTATCACCTTACTAATTCAAAATTTAGGTGACAAGATAAGTCAATCTTTATCTTACTTATTGGTCTCCAGGATTGAAGAAAATTCGTCATATCGACTTTCAAAAGATATGGGTTCGTAAACAAAAATAACATTGAATTGAATCCATATATTCTTTGAATCGAATAATTTAGGATCTAGGTCCAAGACCGAATGACGACTCTTCGAGATTTCTTTGATCATATGGGCTAGCCAGACCCGTCACAAATATTTCCTCAGTCACACAAGGATTTGGTTTCAAAGGAACATTTTGTAAATTCTTGGGTTGAAAATTTTCTTGAAAAAAGTGAGAAACTCATGTGATTTCTCAATTTGAACTAGGTCGTAGAGTTAAACTCAATAATAGAAATTGGGTAATGAATGGAATTTAAAACTTTATATACACATTATAGGTCATCATCAAAGGTTCATCTATATGTCATAGCGCCTCTTGTACTATTGGGAATACTACTTTCTAGTATCATTCTAAAATTCTAATCGCACTGTAAAATTCCCATTCTATAAAACTATAACTAACTTCAACTGACTCTTGTCAATTCTAGAGAAGGAATCAGGGCTTTGGTTCTTCATAATAAGTATAGTACTCTTTGATAGGAGTACTTAGGCGAAAACCGTTCGTAAATCGGAGTTCTAACGAAGGAGAACGGGCTAAAACAAAAACATTGCGCAAAAATAGTTTTGCTGATGACGAGCTCGGGATGCCGAGGTCGTATGTGATACCGATGTCGAAGTTGTTGCCGAAGTCATTTGCCAATGCCGAGGTCATTGCCGAGGTTATTGACATAATGACGAAGTCATTAAAGCCGACTTCGAAGCCAAAGGCGTACAGGTCGACGCCGAGGTTGATTTCCGAGGTGGAGGTGATCTGACCGAGGTCAAGATAAATTGGCGAGGTGGATGTCACACCCGCCATTGCCGAGGTCAAAAGCCGAGCTCATACCCACCGGGCTCGCTTCTGCCGAGGTCGCACCTACCGAGCTCGAAGCCGAGGTGGACTGACAAGGTCGAACAGTCGAGGTCAAACAACCGAGGTCGCACTGCCAAGGTTGGACTAGACTTCCGAGGTCGGACTGAACTGACCGGAAAGTCAAAAATTATACATGCTGGTGCCGAAGCCGAAGTCGAAGTCGAGTTCAAGGTCGACTGAGCATGATCGCGAGTTCAGTATTTAACTGACTCTAACGAATTTTTTTGATCATATCTTTACTTCGTTTTCAACGAAGAGTCATAGATGATTTGGAGTTCCGTCATGCGTGAACTTCCAAATAAAAGGATCATTCTCGTGTCACTTATCGCATAGTGACATTCATTTTCTTGACATCTTTTCCAATTCTGAGCTTGAATTTTCTTCTCGTCTATCAATTCGAGATTCTCAGGATGGAATAAATTCTAATAATCCATCTTCCTATGTTCTTCGCAATTGGGATCATGCGTCTTAAACAGTCTACGTTCTTTTGGAATGACATACCCATCATCGTAAACATCTTTGGGATTGAAATAAAATTTTCAAATATTCATATCAATAAATTTCTATTGATTTACATGAATTCAAACATTTTATCCAAAAAAAAATTATCCATACATTCTCGTATGACATTATCATACGTTGGTGGCGAGCCAAAAACTTTCATTATCAATTCTCATAACTTCATTTGGATAACAATAGTCATTAATCAAAACAATATGGAGAATTGAAGAATAAAATTTCAATATGACGAACATAGTTCGTTTTAAACATACGCATTTCTTGCGAAAAAAATTTCAATCAATAATCCATCAATCAATAAATCATGGTTATTTACAACCTTTTTCATTTCATTTGTCGATAATGTTCTATCGACAACAAATCAAATTCATAAATCATTTGTCGATAATGTTCTATCGACACCAATCATTTGTCGATAATGTTCTATCGACACCAAATCAAATTCATAAATCCCAAATTTTTCTTTGCAAAGATGAGAAAATAATTTACCTTTTCCCAATTGAGCTTGATGTGATGGAGTCTCGAGCAGTGTCGGCTGACCTCTAGAAGTCTAGTGACTCAATCTAGACTTAATTTTGAAATGGGGTTTTGGATTCAAAGAGCGAACCGCCTCGATACCACTTTATAATGACCCCTAAATCCTAAATACGATTTAGCGGGGCTAATACTTGGAATAATAATCAAGGGTGCTTTAATCATTATATATATACAAGAACTCATATGTTCCTAAATATTTAACTAATCAACATCATAAGATAAATTAATTCAGTTGCAATGAAAACGTGTGAATACACATATGACGATGTGTATTAAAGGTTTCTAATATATTATATTCAAAAGGGTTCACCGCTCGACACATCTCCATCCATCATCCGCTCAACTGCACATTTAAAACAAATATGCGGGATCGAGTACAAGATTGCACTCGATGGCTCATGCCAAAATAATTTATCACATTTGAATTACTCTGCCCCATCACAGTAACACACGAGGTTTTAATTTGAAATACTCGTGCTTACTAAATATTTTCTTTCATTTTCCATAAAGATTCGTCTGGCCAGACATTTTTCATGTATGTATGATCCATATCCACCACAATAATTCATCCAACAATAATTCCCGCGCTGGAGAGGAGGCCTCCTCTCACAGACGCCGTGACCAGCCGAGCACCCTTTCAGCACATAGTCACAAAATAATCAGTGCACCAAATCCAGGCCATCTCAGCACAGGATACGAATTCTCCATCATCCTTGGGGGTACTTCCAAGAATACGAATTCAAGCATGTCATAAAGTGGGAGCTACCCAACATTATGCATCAACAATTATGGATTGGATACATACATAAAACATAAACATTTTAGGCAGGTAATTAAATAAATCATTTCATAAATATTTGCTTGCAATAAAGCATCATAAATAAATCATTTGGTAAATTCTACCGGTTTGAGTATAGTAAAGCCCACCTTTACTTTTGAACTTGAATTTCGATCACGCGTGTTCTCCTACGGTTGCGTGTGAGCCTTCCGTCCCACCTTTACGCAAAATTTACGTTTAGCGTTGGCATGCTTTTCGAGATTTTCAAAGATCATTCAACTTTGATAAATAATATAATAATTCAAGTTTTGATAATCTTAATCGTCGTTTCAATGCGTATTTCAATAAAATAATTCTCGTATCTCGAGAGAGCGTAATATGATCTGATCTCATTTTAACCTTTTAGGTTAAATAATTAACGATATAATAACGTTATTGATAAAATGATTTCAATTCTAAAATTTTTCTCACAATTGAGATATTCAGATAAAAGTAATCGTTTTTCACGTATTAGCGTATTTAACGAACGTGTTTCAGCGTCGATTTGAAAGTCAACCATTTTGACTTTTCTTTATAAATCTTAAATAAATCCCATTTTAATGAATAAATTCAATATAAATCGATTTTCAATCGATTTCTTTTCAATTCTTGATTTTTCACGCAAATCGATAAATCTGATTAATATTTTCTTTCAATATTAATCTTTTAATACTTTAAGCATTATTTTATGCTTTTAACGTTATTTAATATAACGTTTCGTCTTAAACATAATATTCTATGTTTAATAATTCTCAAAATTTCACTTATGTCTAATAAATTTTTTAGACATATAATAAATTATTATTCTTGATTAAAAAGGAATTAAAATTCCTTATTTCCACAATATAGCTCACGGCTATATTACAATTTCTCAAACTTTGTTCCAAAAATTCTTCTAAATTCATATAATGTATTATTTTACACTATGATCATTAATATGTATTAATATCAATTTAGAAAAATTTGGAACATACCTATATATACTATAGGCTCACGGTTTTATCACAAATAAATCCAATAAATTTCCAAAAATTCTAATAAATTCCTACAACACCTAATCAAAACCTGTAACAGCCCGCCAACCCAAAGTACGGATTAGCAGGAACTGTTACTAATGACGGGGATTAACAACAGGGACAAAGACTAATTATGGAACTGCGAAGTATATGATAGACAAATTTCCAAAAACTTCATACCATTTAATGTGACACATATATCGTACATACGAAACTGAATCAATATACTCTTATCGAAAGGTTCAACTCAAAACATAACTTAATTGACTTTGCAGCGGAAAGGCATGTGATTACATATATGACGATATGTAATCAAGGTTATACTTATCAGCGACAAAAGACTTCGACTGCTCAACACTTCAACATCCAACATCAACTGCTCAACCTGCACATTTAAAAACAAATATGCAGGGATAAGTACAAGAATGCACTTAGTGGGCTCATGCCAAAACATTTTCTTTAATTACACTGCCCCATAAGTAAGACACAAGGGTTTTAGTTGAAAATGCCTTGTGCTTACTAAAACATTTTCTCATTTTCAAAAGTCGTCTGGCCAGACATATTTTGTCTGTATGATCCATATCAATTCTCATATAGTAATATCATAACATCATCACAAAACGTCATCACATAACATCATCACACGTTGGTAGCGAACCAACAACTTTCAATATCATCATTCCAACCGCTTCTCATGTAATATGATATCACATCAGGATCATCATACGTTGGTAGCGAACCAACAACTTTCAATATCATCATTCCAACCGCTTCTCATGTAATATGATATCACATCAGGATCATCATACGTTGGTAGCGAACCAACAACTTTCACTATCATCATTCCAACCGCTTCTCATGTAATATGATATCACATCAGGATCATCATACGTTGGTAGCGAACCAACAACTTTCACTATCATCATTCCAACCATCACCACAAATAATAATATCATCACATCGGATCAATCTGGCGGTATAATCCTTGGCTTAGGATCGATATCGATTTCATGGTTGGCTTGCCCAACAACATGATAGGATCATACGTAAAACATAAACACTTTGGGCGGTAATCATCATTTCTCAACCGAAAGCTTGTAAATAAATACTTTGCATTTGGCAAAATAAATAAAGGGTTTTCGAATAAAGCCCACCGGCACGTAGCTTTTCGATAACGTTCCTTTCTAAGTCGGCTCAAGTCCACGTCCCACCTTAACGTAAGAACTGTTTTAGTACATTGATCACGTTCGAGAGAGCGAACATAGTCTATAACGTTCTCTGCGTCGAATATAAGGCTAACGCCGATCTTATTTTGACGTTTCCTAATCGATTAATGTCGATTATAAATTTTCTCAATTTATAAGAGATATTCTACCTTTAGTATATAATGACGTTTTAATGTACTTACGTAATGTAAGTTACATTGTTACTAAGCGTCTTCGTCCACATAGATCCCAGACATCGAATTACGTGCCCTTTGACCTTGGTCAACGTTTTTGATCAACTATTTTGACCGAGTCGACAAAAAGTCAACAATTTTGACTTTGGTCAACAAAAGTCAACATTTTGACTTTTTCAATTATTATGAAATTTTGTTATTTTGTGTGCAATTCTTGTTCTAAAAATTCTCATAAAATCATACTATGTCTAAAACATTATTTTAGATCATATTTTGTAATTATACTTGATAAAATAAATTTATAACATTAATACTCATAAAGTATGAGTTTGGTCATTCTGAATAACCAACTAAACATTTTCAAAAATTCGATAAATTCACATATCACTCAATCATCCTTAACTATGCTTACTATAACATAATTGTTATTTATTATGAACTATTGAATTTAATTTACCTAAGTCATATTCAAATTTTTGACTTAGGTCAAATAATTTTATAAATTTGATAAATTCACACAACCATATATTATGAATCTACATCATCAATATGACATGATAACACTTAAATATGGATCATATCTCAATATCATACCATATATTATAATTTTTTAAATTTATGAACTTAGGTACTAAAGTTTTCCAAAAATTCAATATAAAATCATATAAGCTTATTTAATACCCTAGATTATTATTTCATGCTCAAATTAACAATTAAAAATCAAAATCAACCACATATCACACTTACATATTTTCGGTCCATTTAGTAAATTTAATAGCATGCTTAATTTTGTGATATAATTATAATACATGCTTGATAATATCATACAAACATGATTTCTACACACTTTAGTATAAGATCTAAATTTTTTGAAAATATCATATATAAACTAAGATCATAACTTAAAATTTAACGGATGAAAATTAATAATTCTAGCATGTATACGAAGATTGGAAGAAATCTAACCTTTTAATCGGTGTCGATTTTATTCGGCGACGTTTATTTGCTAAAGGTTTGGGATTGAAATTAAAGAACTCTCTCTAAACTTTTCTCACTAGGTTTCGATTTTTGGGGGTTCAAAATGGGGAAATGAGGAGCTTACCTTATATTTATAACATCAATCCACTTGTAGGATAATTATCACATAAGATAACAATTATTACACCTTTAGCCTAAGTCAAATAAATCGGCCACCACTTGATGCAAATGGACAAAATTTTATCTTATCCAATCCTTATCAAATTATCTTATCTTATCATGTAATGATTTAATATAGATCCTTATCAAATTAAAATATCCATCCATACTCCTAATTGTACACGGCACTAGGCCATCAAATATAAGAATTTTATCAAATATTTAATGTATATCCTTATCTATTATTTTCGTATACTAGCTAATGCTTAAAGACAAGATTTTTCTTCTTCTTTTTTTTTTTTTTAGTACACGGCAATCTTATGAAATAAAGGAGAAAAACATTCCTTCCAATCATACCTATTCTCACGGTAATTCCAAGTTATTAAATGAGAGAAATTCTCATTCCATCTATACCTTATGTTCACGACAATTCTCAATTGTGTAGTAGTTTAATTATTATTTTTATTTTATATTCTCATATATAATAATAATATCTTAGGATAAGGTCACATTTGAAAAGTCAAATATTTACACTATGCTTTTAATTAAGTTCACATTTGTTCACATTAAGGTCAACATTTGCAACCACTAGCAAACAAATCCATAGTTACTTGTTCCACTTGAATACAACTCTATCCTTATCTCTTAATAATATCTAGGAAACATAATCTTATCCCATAATTAATAGGATCGAGATATTTTCAATTTATCACATAAAATACTACAAATTTTCAAGACTTTATGTACAAGTGGCCTCCCTTGTATAAATCATGATAAACCTTATCTTATACATTTATTATGTCTCACTATAATAATTAATGCATAGCACCCTCAAAAGATAAGGATTTTATTTATTTATACCTTAGTAATTAGAATTTTCGGTCACCATGTAGACTTAATGCTACATATTTTATTTTCCTCCATTTAATAGATATATGACATAATATATGTCTTAGATAATAAATTAAATCATAGGAAAATATTTAAAACAATTTAGACCTTAAAACCCTAATTGAAATTTTAGGGTTTCAAACCCATAACAATAGGTACATTGCATTCTTAAATTTTCTAACATTATTTAATAAAAAATAATGCTCTTATATCATAAAATAATCATAGGAATTTGAATTTTATAATTCCGTGATCATTTGGTTGAGTTATCGACTCATCTCTAAAAACCCACGTTTGAAACGTCTCAAAATTCCCATAGACGAATTATCTCTAAAACGTTCAAAATAAAGTTGTAACAACTTTACTTATTCCTATAATAATAGGAATTTCGAAATTAAGCTTAACTGCTTAATAATACTGTAAGACGTAACTGTCGAATTTATTCGACGTTAGAAAATTACGTTCGAAGGAATATTGGAAGTTATATTCCTTAATTCACTAAGCATCAGTGAATCTCACGCAGAAATTATCCAATTATACTTGGTCAAAGTCAAGTATTAACTAATCAAGATTTTAATAATCGGGATTAATTTCTAAATTATGATTTTAATTATCGTAATTAACCACTTAAAATGTGGGATATTACATTCTACCCCCCTAAAAATAAATTTCGTCCCGAAATTTGCATACCGTAGAAAAAGTACGAGTATCCTTGTACTATAACAATCTTAAGTTTCCACGTAACTTTCTTTTGTCCATGGTCTCTCCATTGGACTTTTACCAACGGCGTATACTTCTTTCTAAACCGTAGAATCTAACGATTTAAATCAATCACAGATTCTTTCTCGTAATTCATCTCTTGATTCAATATAACGTATCATGATGGTCATGTTTTGGACCATAACACACTTTCTTTAACTGTAATACGTGGAAAACATTCTGTATATTCCCAAATTTTGATGGAAATACGAATCTATAGGCTGCAGGCCTTATCTTTTCTAGGATCTCGCAAGGTCCTATAAAACGAAATCTCAACTTCCTTTTTCTCTACACATTGAAATTCTTTCAATGGAGAACTTTAATACACTTTATCTCTGCATTCAAGATGCAGCTCATATCTCACGATATCGGTAAGACTTTTGTCTATCTCAAGCTTCTTTCATTCTTTGCCTATCTTGGCAAACATCTTAATAGTTTCACTCACAATACCAGCTTTAAAAACTTTCCTCTTACTTTCATTACCACCATAAAGAGGTGATTGACATTTTCTTTCGTACCATACCTCATATGGGTTATATCAATCGTTGCTCGACAGCTATTGTCGTAGGTGATCTTAATAAATGGAAAAACGTATTTCCAATTAGTACTTTCATTTCGACCCTAATATCCTCAACATATCATAGAATGTTCATATCGTTCTTTTCGAACCGTTCATCTGTCCGTGAGCGAAAGTTATGCTAAAGTTAAATTTCGTGTCGAACTCCTTTTGTGGCTATTCAAAATCTAGGAACAACTTAAAACCTCTATCAAATATGATAAATTTTGGTGCTCGTATAAGCGTATGATCTCCTTTATGTAACACTGAGCTAACCTATTAAATCCACGAGTAATACTGCATAAGCGAAATTAGGCCTTTTAGTAAGTCCACCACTACTACCCATATAGCGATGTTACCTCCTTTCGATTTTGACATTTTCTTACATTCCTCTATTATCCTTTTCTTATGTCGACGTTAGAGTGAATACATCTCCGATCGTCTCGGTTGCTCAACCATCTCTATTCTCATTCTTTTAAACTTTTCAGTGAGTTTCTCTATCCTCGCACTGTTTTAACCCTTTGCTAGGTCCATGTGGGTTCCTTTGAATGACCTGACGTGTCGAAGGAATATTACCTCTTAAGGCCGAATTCTCCTTAAATAAACTTGGTGAAAATTTATTCGACTCTTAATGTCTGCAAGAATAGTTCTCAGGAGTTCTTTATACTCTTCCTTGCCCTTCAAAATAAATGAGAATATCATTTATGAAGGTTTAAGAAAATTTTGTCTTAGTATGCGCGGAACACTCAATTTCTTGAGGTTTGTGAACATGGTTGGCGCATTTGTTGGTCCGAACGGCATAACTATAAACCCATAGTAGCCGTATCTTGTTTGGAAAGCCATTTTGGATACATTGTCACTGCACCTTAAGTTGATTATAGTCTATTGAGATCGGTTCTCGGGACTACTCTTACTCTTTCCACCGATTGAACACTTATTTATCCTCGGTAATGGATTATCCACTTTCGATAATCTATACACTTTCTTAATGGCTATCTTTCTCTTTTGACAAGCGAATTGGGTGCTTCTTAAAGTGATACTCTAGGTCGGTGAAACTTAGATTTTATAGCCTCTAAATTTGAATATTGATCCTTTCACTTTCCTTGAATCCATTTGATAAAAGTACTTTGGCATGGTTTAATAATGGTTCTAACTTAATAGTGGAACTTTAGTCGCTTATCAAGGGTAACCTTGCTAAGTTGTCGAGAAATATCTAGAAATTCTCAAACAATTTCCACATCCTCTATCTTTATTTCTCTGCTTTTCTCTGCTTAGATAAGCAGGGAATACTCGACATTCCTTCTTTTTAATAATCCCTTATTTGAAGTGTGGGTATGGTTAGAATTTCCTTCCTATGTGGATTCCATAGAAATTAAGTAACTTCTTATTCGGAGAAATGGAACGAAATTTCCTTTTCCTTATGCGAGATTGTGGAATGGTTTCGACTAATCAATTCTTTCTTAGGATTATCTCTATGTCTCATATAGGTACTATGTTCAAGTTCTTTACTAAAGTCTTAAGTGATTCTAAGTTCAATTCTAAGTTCGAGTAAATACGTTATGGCGACCATGATCCTTCTTTAAGTGAAGAGATTCTCATCCTTTGATTTGCTTATTCGATTTGAGCTCTAACGTATCCACGCATGCTTTACTATTCTTGTGATAATGAAATGTGAAGCACTTGTCTTGAACCAAAGTATCTTAGGTATCTTGAGAAGTTTTCTCATCCCTACCATTCTTTCTGGTTTTTGTTTATTACGTCATTATCATACTTTCTTAACCAAGATGAATGATTCTTCCTTTTTCCTCTTTATCGTTCCTTAGAATATATCTTCCATATTTTCTTTCTTTTATAATTCTTTCAAGAAGAATCCTATATTAGCATTTATTATGCTATCATCGTCATATCCTTTTGGATATCGTCATTTCTCTTAATCTCCATTGGTTTGACTAAGTGGTTTCGCCTAAGTTAAAATCCCTTGTTCTTTGAGAACGCATCATACTTTTGCCTTGATGTCATATATCTTTATCATCTTCTCGACATTCTATGTTTACTTTGTTTCATTCTTTGAGGTACCCATATTTCACCTTACGGGTCATCTCATAAACATGAGGAATAACTTCTCAATTAGATTCTCCTTAAGGTCCTTTCTTATGAATCCCTTCCTTTGCTCGCTTGAACGTATTTCCTTCGCAATTGTCTTTAAAAGGTTATCTTGCTTAATTACTAAATCACGCATAAGATGAGCGTTCTGTCTCTATATACTTAGAGGATGTCGGTTTCATTTCAAATAACGATCTACTTCTTAATCCACTTCTTTCCTTCAAAGGATTTACTTTGCTTATAGTAATCAAACTGTTTGCAAAAGTTATCTCATGTTCTGGCTATATCATAACTGTATAGCTGGTAATTTCCTCAGCTATTCTCAACTCTTGCTCTTTTTCTTGAGCATGATATCCGAAAGTTATATTACTTTTATACTTTGATTCTCACTTTTAAGATCAAGACCGTCATCTTTACAATCTAGACTGGTAAGGTAGTATGTTTGTACATTATAACTTATATTCCAAGTACCAATGTCCTATTGTCAAATCTCAACTTCGGGGCATCTCTCTCTTTCTTGGTTTAAAACTAGGAATAGCCTAGCTGTTCACATATCTCACTATTTGATCCGTTGATCATACTATCTTTGGTTTAACCAAAGTCTCAAATTCTCGGAATAAATTCCACTTAAACATAATCTTATTGATTTAGGGATGAAGCGAGAGACTTATTAATGGAGATGCTTTCATTCCTTTATATCCATCAACTGTGTCTTATTCATCTCCATACTTTTAACAGGTCCGTCCTTCTAACGAGGTTTTAGGGACAATCAACTATTTTAAAGATAAGTTGTATTCTTTCTTATTATGATATAATAAGAGGAGGCATATCGAGGATATATAATATACTTCTCTTTGCTTTTACTCTAGCACTCAATGCTATAAAGTATCTCGTTCATAACTTAATCATCATACCCTCCGTGGAGGTATAACTCTCTTGTTATCCTCAATCTCGTAAAGCCCGTCAAGGAATCATTGCATCAATGTGCACCATAGAAGAGAATATATCTCGTCCTTTGAGAACTTCTTTACATCATAACTTGATGTCATCACTTCTTGATTTGAAAACTTAGTTGACGGAATAAGTCAACTTGTCTCATACTTACTGGTTTCAAGCTTTTGAAGAAGAATTCGTCATGACAATTTAAAAGAAGTATTGGTTTACAACTCCTGATGACAATCTCGAAGATTTGAATCAATATACTTTTTGAACTTGAATAATTGGGATATAGGGTCCGAAGACCAGAATGACGACTACTGAGATTTCTTTGGTCATATGGGGTGGCCAGGCCCGTCACAAATACTTTCTCAGTCACATGAAGGTTTGGTTTCAAAAGAGCGCTTTATGAAATTTTTGTTTTGTAAACTTCTTTCCGAGAAAAATGAGAAACACAAGTGATTTCTCAATTGAAACTAAATCATAGAGTTAAACTCAATGACAGAAATTGAGTAGATCTTGAAACTTTATACGGCTCATAATAGGTTATCAACAAAAGTTCTTATGTACGTCATATCTCTTCTTGTACTACTGGGAATCTTATTTTCTAACAGCATTCTAATATTCTTGCTATACTGTAAGGTTTTCGTTTCATGGACATCATAGGACTAGTCTTTAACTGATTCTCACGAATTCTGAAGAAGGAATCAAGGATTTGGGTCTTCATAAGAAATATAGTACCCTGTGATAGGAGTACGTAGGCGAAAACCGTTCAGTAATCGGTTTCAAGCGAGGAGAGCGAGCTAAAGTCAAAACACTGCAAGAGACAGTTTTGCTGGCGCCGAAATCGAGCGACCAAGGTTGAATCGAATTGCTAATATCTAAATTAAAGAGGTCGACGCCAAAGTCGAAGTTGGCAAGGTCGATGTTAAAGTCGAGCATAAAAATGCCGACGTGGTTCACCTTATATCTCTTTCTTCTCGTTTTGGAAAACTCGTAATGTTTTCACTGATCTTTGTTCTCGTTCTCATGTCAATACTTACTTTCGTATTCGTAAAGAACTAAAGTTCTCAGATTCTTACTTCTATGTTCTCGCGATAGTGATCATGCTTCTTATCATGTCTATGTTCTTTTGGGATATCATACCCATCAGTGAAATAACTTTGAACTTTGAAATAAACATTTCAAAACTGTAACATAACTCATGCTTTCTTTGAATTTCAAGAATTCAACATATAACACTTTTGACATATCAATGTCAACACTTTCTCATATAACATCATCACAACATAATCATAACATTCTCCTTATAACGTCATCAAACATCATAATATGTTGGTAAGGATCCAACAATTATCACAACAAAAATCCTTATTGAATTTCACGAATTCAAAAACTTCTCTTTTGACATCTCAATGTCAATACTTTCTCATATCACTTTCAATTCTTCTCAACATCAAACATTATTGCACATTCGCAATTACTTTCACTTTCAGAAATCTTTATTCATAACTTTCATTCACGTAACATTCTCTTTATATAACATTTCTCCTCATAAACATCCTTTCTCATCATTATTCACTACTTCATTCTTAAATACCTTTCATAATTTTTATTTCTTTGGAAACATCATTTTCCATGTTCAAACTTCTTGTTCCAAAATTTTGAGAAAGGGCATGTACTTTCAAACTTTTCATTTCCAAAGCGAGAAAATCATTTACTCAACGCTTATTAAATCTTTTAAGTTTTCCATGAATATGTAGTCCCATATCTACATATTCTTGGAATCACTTCGAGTTTTCCTCGAATATGCGGTCCATACCGCATATTCTTAGAATCTCTCCTAATTCTAACTTTCATTTTCTTGAAAATTCATTTCACTTTAATAACTTTCACTTTCCAACTTCGATCCTTATTCTCAAAGCGGTGAGAAAATCATTTACCTTTTCCCGGTTGAGCATGATGTGATGGAGTGTTGAGCATAGTCGGTGATCTCTGAAGTCTAGTGACTCTATCTAGACTCAACTTTTGAAAGAAGTTTTGGGTTTAGGTACAACCTCGCTCGATACCAATCAGAACACCCCGCCACCCAAAGTGCGGATTAGCGAATCTGTTACTAATAGTGGGATTAACAACGAGGACAAAGACTAATTATGGAACTGCGAAGTATATGATAGACAAATTTCCAAAACTTCATACCATTTAATGTGACACATATATATATACATCTGGCCGAATCAATATACTCTTATCGAAAGGTTCACTCAAAACATAACTTAATTGACTTTGCGGCGGAAGGCGTGTGATTACATATGGCGATATGTAATCAAGGTTATACTTATCACGACAAAAGACTTGTTGCTCAACACTTCAACATCCAACATCAATCGCTCAACCTGCACATTTAAAAACAAATATGCGGGGATAAGTACAAGAATGCACTTAGTGGGCTCATGCCAAAACATTTTCTTTAATTACAACGCCCATAAGTAAGACATGAGGTTTTAGTTGAAAATGCCTTGTGCTTACTAAAACATTTTCTCATTTTCAAAAGTCGTGCGGCGGACATATTTTATCTGTATGATCCATATCGCCTCATAAAGTAATATCATAACATCATCACAAAACGTCATCACATAACATCATCACACGTTGGTAGCGAACCAACAACTTTCAATATCATCATTCCAACCGCTTCTCATGTAATATGATATCACATCAGGATCATCATACGTTGGTAGCGAACCAACAACTTTCAATATCATCATTCCAACCGCTTCTCATGTAATATGATATCACATCGGGATCATCATACGTTGGTAGCGAACCAACAACTTTCACTATCATCATTCCAACCGCTTCTCATGTAATATGATATCACATCAGGATCATCATACGTTGGTAGCGAACCAACAACTTTCACTATCATCATTCCAACCATCACCACAAATAATAATATCATCACATCAGATCAATCCTAGCCAGGTATAATCCTTCCGGCTTAGGATCCAAAATCGATTTCATAGTTGGCTTGCCCGACAACGATAGGATCATACATAAAACATAAATACTTTGGGCGGTAATCATCATTTCTCAACCGAAAGCTTGTAAATAAATACTTTGCATTTGGCAAAATAAATAAAAGGGTTTTCGAATAAAGCCCACAGTGCGTAGCTTTTCAATAACGTTCCTTTTCTAAGTCGGCTCAGTCCACGTCCCACCTTAACGTAAGAACTATTTTAGTACATTGATCACGTTCGAGAGAGCGAACATAGTCTATAACGTTCTACGCGTCGAATAAGGCTAACGCCGATCTTATTTTGACATTTCCTAATCGATTAATGTCGATTATAAATTTTCTCAATTTATAAGAGATATTCTACCTTTTAGTATATAATGTTGGTTTTAATGTACTTACGTAACGTAAGTTACATTGTTACTAAGCGTCTTCGTCACATAGATCCCAGACATCGAATTACGTGCCCTTTGACCTTGGTCAACGTTTTTGGTCAACTATTTTGACCGAGTCGACAAAAAGTCAACAATTTTGACTTTGGTCAACAAAAGTCAACATTTTGACTTTTCGATTATTATGAAATTTTGTTATTTTATGTGCAATTCTTGTTCTAAAATTCCCATAAAATCATACTATGTCTAAAACATTATTTTAGATCATATTTTGTAATTATACTTGATAAAATAAATTTATAACATTAATACTCATAAAGTATGAGTTTGGTCATTCTGAATAACCAACTAAACATTTTTCAAAATTCGATAAATTCACATATCACTCAATCATCCTTAACTATGCTTACTATAAAATAATTTTTATTTATTATGAACTATTGAATTTAATTTACCTAAGTCATATTCGAAATTTTTGACTTAGGTCCAAATAATTTTTATAAATTTCAATAAATTCACACAACCATATATTATGAATCTACATCATCAATATGACATGATAACACTTAAATATGGATCATATCTCATTATCATACCATATATTATAATTTTTGAAATTTATGAACTTAGGTACTAAAGTTTTCCAAAAATTCAATATAAAATCATATAAGCTTATTTAATACCCTAGATTATTATTTCATGCTCAAATTAACAATTAAAAATCAAAATCAACCACATATCACACTTACATATTTTCGGTCCATTTAGTAAATTTAATAGCATGCTTAATTTTGTGATATAATTATAATACATGCTTGATAATATCATATAAACATGATTTCTACACACTTGAGTATAAGATCTAATTTTTTTGAAAATATCATATATAAACTAAGATCATAACTTAAAATTTAACGGATGAAAATTAATAATTCTAGCATGTATACGAAGATTGGAAGAAATCTAACCTTTTAATCGGTGTCGATTTTATTCGGCGACGTTTATTTGCTAAAGGTTTGGGATTGAAATTAAAGAACTCTCTCTAAACTTTTCTCACTAGGTTTCGATTTTTGGGGGTTCAAAATGGGGAAATGAGGAGCTTACCTTATATTTATAACATCAATCCACTTGTAGGATAATTATCACATAAGATAACAATTATTACACCTTTAGCCTAAGTCAAATAAATCGGCCACCACTTGATGCAAATGGACAAAATTTTATCTTATCCAATCCTTATCAAATTATCTTATCTTATCATGTAATGATTTAATATAGATCCTTATCAAATTAAAATATCCATCCATACTCCTAATTGTACACGCCTTTAGGCCATCAAATCTGAGAATTTTATCAAATATTTAATGTATATCCTTATCTATTATTTTCGTATACTAGCTAATGCTTAAAGACAAGATTTTTCTTCTTCTTTTTTTTTTTTTTAGTACACGGCAATCTTATGAAATAAAGGAGAAAAACATTCCTTCCAGTCATACCTATTCTCACGGTAATTCCAAGTTATTAAATGAGAGAAATTCTCATTCCATCTATACCTTATGTTCACGACAATTCTCAATTGTGTAGTAGTTTAATTATTATTTTTATTTTTATATTCTCATATATAATAATAATACCTTAGGATAAGGTCACATTTAAAAAGTCAAATATTTACACTATGCTTTTAATTAAGTTCACATTTGTTCACATTAAGGTCAACATTTGCAACCACTAGCAAACAAATCCATAGTTACTTGTTCCACTTGAATACAACTCTATCCTTATCTCTTAATAATATCTAGGAAACATAATCTTATCCCATAATTAATAGGATCAAGATATTTTCAATTTATCACATAAAATACTACAAATTTTGACACTTTATGTACAAGTGGCCTCCCACTAGATAAATCATGATAAACCTTATCTTATAATTAATTATGTCTCACTATAATAATTAATGCATAGCACCCTCAAAAGATAAGGATTTTATTTATTTATACCTTAGTAATTAGAATTTTCGGTCACCATGTAGACTTAATGCTACATATTTTATTTTCCTCCATTTAATAGATATATGACATAATATATGTCTTAGATAATAAATTAAATCATAGGAAAATATTTAAAACAATTTTAGACCTTAAAAACCCTAATTCGAAATTTTAGGGTTTTCGAAACCCATAACAATAGGTACATTGCATTCTTAAATTTTCTAGCATTATTTAATAAAAAATAATGCTCTTATATCATAAAATAATCATAGGAATTTGAATTTTATAATTCCGTGATTATTTGGCTGAGTTATCGACTCATCTCTAAAAACCCACGTTTGAAACGTCTCAAAATTCCCATAGACGAATTATCTCTAAAACGTTCAAAATAAAGTTGTAATAACTTTACTTATTCCTATAATAATAGGAATTTTGAAATTAAGCTTAACTGCTTAATAATACTGTAAGACGTAACTGTCGAATTTATTCGACGTTAGAAAATTACGTTCGAAGGAATATTGGAAATTATATTCCTTAATTCACTAAGCATCAGTGAATCTCACACAGAAATTATCCAATTATACTTGGTCAAAGTCAAGTATTAACTAATCAAGATTTTAATAATCGGGATTAATTTCTAAATTACGATTTTAATTATCGTAATTAACCACTTAAAACTGTGGGATATTACATTCTACCCCCCTTAAAATAAATTTCATCCCGAAATTTGTATACCGTAGAAAAGTACGAGTATCCTTGTACTATAACAATCTTAAGTTTCCACGTAACTTTCTTTGTCCATGGTCTCCATCGACTTTTACCAACGGCGATACTTCTTTCTAAACCGTAGAATCTAACGATTTAAATCGGTCATGATTCTTTCTCGTAATTCATCTCTTGATTCAATATAGCGTATCATGATGGTCATGTTTTGGACCATAACACACTTTCTTTAAGCATGTACGTGGAAAACATTCGTATATTCCCCAAATTTGATGGAAATACTGAATCTATAGTGCTAGGGCCTTATCTTTCTAGGATCTCGCAAGGTCCTATAAACGAAATCTCAACTTCCTTTTCTCTACACATTGAAATTCTTTCAATGGAGAACTTTAATACACTTTATCTCTGCATTCAAGATGCAGCTCATATCTACGCATATCAGCGTAAGAATTTTGTCTATCTCAAGCTTCTTTCATTCTTTGCCTATCTTGGCAAACATCTTAATTGTTTCACTCACAATACCAGCTTTAAAAACTTTCCTCTTACTTTCATTACCACCATAAAGAGGTGATTGACATTTTCTTTCGTACCATACCTCATATGGGTTATATCAATCGTTGCTCGATAGCTATTGTCGTAGGTGATCTTAATAAATGGAAAAACGTATTTCCAATTAGTACTTTCATTTCGACCCTAATATCCTCAACATATCATAGAATGTTCATATCGTTCTTTTCGAACCGTTCATCTGTCCGTGAGCGAAAGTTATGCTAAAGTTAAATTTCGTGTCGAACTCCTTTGTGGGCTATTCCAAAATCTAGGAACAACTTAAAACCTCTATCAAATATGATAAATTTTTGGTGCTCGTATAAACGTATGATCTCCTTTATGTAACACTGAGCTAACCTATTAAATCCACGAGTAATACGCATAGGCAGAAATTAGGCCTTTTAGTAAGTCCACTCACTACTACCCATATAGCAGTGTTACCTCCTTTCGATTTTGACATTTTTCTTCTGTTCCTCTATTATCCTTTTTCTTATGTCAGACGTTAGAGTGAATACATCTCCTGATCGTCTCTGGTTGCTCAACCATCTCTATTCTCATTCTTTTAAACTTTTCAGTGAGTTTCTCTATCCTTGCACTGTTTTAACCCTTTGCTAGGTCCATGTGGGTTCCTTTGAATGACACAACGTGTCAAAGGAATATTACCTCTTAAGGCCGAATTCTCCTTAAATAAACTTGGTGAAAATTTATTCGACTCTTAATGTCTGCAAGAATAGTTCTCAGGAGTTCTTTATACTATTCCTTGCCCTTCAAAATAAATGAGAATATCATTTATGAAGGTTTAAGAAAATTTTGTCTTAGTATGCGCGGAACACTCAATTTCTTGAGGTTTGTGAACATGGTTGGCGCATTTGTTGGTCCGAACGGCATAACTATAAACCCATAGTAGCCGTATCTTGTTTGGAAAGCCATTTTGGATACATTGTCAGCTCGTACCTTAAGTTGATTATAGTCCTATTGAGATCGGTTCTCAGGACTACTCTTACTCTTTTCCACTGATTGAACACTTATTTATCCTCGGTAATGGATTATCCACTTTCGATAATCTATACACTTTCTTAATGGCTATCTTTCTCTTTTGACAAGCGAATTGGGTGCTTCTTAAAGTGATACTCTAGGTCCGGTGAAACTTAGATTTTATAGCCTCTAAATTTGAATATTGATCCTTTCACTTTCCTTGAATCCATTTGATAAAAGTACTTTGGCATGGTTTAATAATGGTTCTAACTTAATAGTGGAACTCTAGCTGCTTATCAAGGGTAACCTTGCTAAGTTGTCAGGAAATATCTAGAAATTCTCAAACAATTTCCACATCCTCTATCTTTATTTCTACTGTTCTTTCTCTGCTTAGATAAACAGGGAATACTCGACATTCCTTCTTTTTTAATAATCCCCTTATTTGAAGTGTGGGTATGGTTAGAATTTCCTTCCCTATGTGGATTCCATAGAAATTCGTAACTTCTTATTCGGAGAAATGGAACGAAATTTCCCTTTTCCTTGTACAGGATTGTGGAATGGTTTTCGACAAATCAATTCTTTCTTAGGATTATCTCTATGTCTCATATAGGTACTATGTTCAAGTTCTTTACTAAAGTCTTAAGTGATTCTAAGTTCAATTCTAAGTTCGAGTAAATACGTATGGCGACCATGATCCTTCTTTTAAGTGAAGAGATTCTCATCCTTTGATTTGCTTATTCTGATTTGAGCTCTAACGTATCCACGCATGCTCTTACTATTCTTGTGATAATGAAATGTGAAGCACTTGTCTTCGAACCAAAGTATCTTAGGTATACTGAGAAGTTTTCTCATCCCTACCATTCTTTCCTGGTTTTTGTTTATTCTGTCATTATCATACTTTCTTAACCAGTATGAATGATTCAGCTTCCTTTTTCCTCTTTATCGTTCCTTAGAATATATCTTCCATATTTTCTTTCTTTTATAATTCTTTCAAGAAGAATCCCTATATTAGCATTTATTATGCTATCATGCGTCATATCCTTTTTGGATATACGTCATTTCTCTTAATCTCCATTGGTTTGACTAAGCGGTTTCGCCTAAGTTAAAATCCCTTGTTTGCTGAGAACGCATCATACTTTTGCCTTGATGTCATATATCTTTATCATCTTCTCGACATTCTATGTTTACTTTGTTTCATTGCTGAGGTACCCAATATTTCACCTTACGGGTCATCTCATAAACATGAGGAATAACTTCTCAATTAGATTCTCCTTAAGGTCCTTTCTTATGAATCCCTTCCTTTGCTCGCTTGAACGTATTTCCTTCGCAATTGTCTTTAAAAGGTTATCTTGCTTAATTACTAAATCACGCATAAGATGAGCGTTCTGTCTCTATATACTTAGAGGATGTCGGTTTCATTTCAAATAACGATCTACTTCTTAATCCACTTCTTTCCTTCAAAGGATTTACTTTGCTTATAGTAATCAAGCTGTTTGCAAAGTTATCTCATGTTACGCTATATCATAACTGTATAGTGGTAATTTCCTCACTATTCTCAACTCTTGCTCTTTTCTTGAGCATGATATCCAAAGTTATATTACTTTTATACTTTGATTCTCACTTTTAAGATCAAGACCGTCATCTTTACAATCTAGGCGGTAAGGTAGTATGTTTGTACATTATAACTTATATTCCAAGTACCAATGTCCTATTGCCAAATCTCAACTTGGGTATCTCTCTTTCTTGGTTTAAAACTAGGAATAGCTAGTTGTTCACATATCTCATTATTTGATCCGTTGATCATACTATCTTTGGTTTAACCAAAGTCTCAAATTCTCGGAATAAATTCCACTTAAACATAATCTTATTGATTTAGGGATGAGCGAGAGACTTATTAATGGAGATGCTTTCATTCCTTTATATCCATCAAGCGTGTCTTATTCATCTCCATACTTTTAACGGTCCGTCCTTCTAACGAGGTTTTAGGGACAATCAACTATTTTAAAGATAAGTTGTATTCTTTCTTATTATGATATAATAAGAGGAGGGCATATCCCAAGGATATATAATATACTTCTCTTTGCTTTTACTCTAGCACTCAATGCTATAAAGTATCTCGTTCATAACTTAATCATCATACCCTCCCGTGGAGGTATAACTCTACTGTTATCCTCAATCTCTGTAAAGCCCGTCAAGGAATCATTGCATCAATGTGCACCATAGAAGAGAATATATCTCGTCCCTTTGAGAACTTCTTTACATCATAACTTGATGTCTATCACTTTACTGATTTGAAAACTTAGTTGACGGAATAAGTCAACTTGTCTCATACTTACTGGTTTCAAGCTTTTTGAAGAAGAATTCGTCATGACAATTTAAAAGAAGTATTGGTTTACAACTCCTGATGACAATCTCGAAGATTTGAATCAATATACTTTTTGAACTTGAATAATTGGGATATAGGGTCCGAAGACCAGAATGACGACTCTTGAGATTTCTTTGGTCATATGGGGTGGTCGGGCCGTCACAAATACTTTCTCACACATGAAGGTTTGGTTTCAAAAGAGCTTTATGAAATTTTGTTTTGTAAACTTCTTTCAGAAAAATGAGAAACACAAGTGATTTCTCAATTGAAACTAAATCATAGAGTTAAACTCAATAGTAAATTGAGTAGATCTTGAAACTTTATACTGACTCATAATAGGTTATCAACAAAAGTTCTTATGTACGTCATATCTCTTCTTGTACTCGGGAATCTTATTTTCTAACACATTCTAATATTCTTGCTATACTGTAAGGTTTTCGTTTCATGGACATCATAGGACTAGTCTTTAACTGATTCTCATGAATTCTGAAGAAGGAATCAAGGATTTGGGTCTTCATAAGAAATATAGTACCCTGTGATAGGAGTCGTGGCGAAAACCGTTTGTAAATCGGTTTCAAGCGAGGAGAACGAGCTAAAGTCAAAACACTGCAAGAAGACAGTTTCTTGGCGCCGAAATCGAGCGACCAGGTTGAATGAATTGCTAAGATCTAAATTAAAGAGGTCGACGCCAAAGTCGAAGTTGGCAAGGTCGATGTTAAAGTCGAGCATAAAAATGCCGACGTGGTTCACCTTATATCTCTTTCTTCTCGTTTTGGAAAACTCGTAATGTTTTCACTGATCTTTGTTCTCGTTCTCATGTCGATACTTACTTTCGTATTCGCAAAGAACTAAAGTTCTCAGATTCTTACTTCTATGTTCTCGCGATAGTGATCATGCTTCTTATCATGTCTATGTTCTTTTGGGATATCATACCCATCAGTGAAATAACTTTGAACTTTGAAATAAACATTTCAAAACTGTAACATAACTCATGCTTTCTTTGAATTTCAAGAATTGACATATAACACTTTCGACATATCAATGTCAACACTTTCTCATATAACATCATCACAACATAATCATAACATTCTCCTTATAACGTCATCAAACATCATAATATGTTGGTAAGGATCGACAATTATCACAACAAAAATCCTTATTGAATTTCACGAATTGAAAACTTCTCTTTGACATCTCAATGTCGATACTTTCTCATATCACTTTCAATTCTTCTCAACATCAAACATTATTGCACATTCGCAATTACTTTCACTTTCGTAAATCTTTATTCATAACTTTCATTCACGTAACATTCTCTTTATATAACATTTCTCCTCATAAACATCCTTTCTCATCATTATTCACTACTTCATTCTTAAATACCTTTCATAATTTTTATTTCTTTGGAAACATCATTTTCCATGTTCAAACTTCTTGTTCCAAAATTTTGAGAAAGGGGCATGTACTTTCAAACTTTTTCATTTCCAAAGCGAGAAAATCATTTACTCAACGCTTATTAAATCTTTTAAGTTTTCCATGAATATGTAGTCCCATATCTACATATTCTTGGAATCTTTGAGTTTTCCTCAATATGCGGTCCCATACCGCATATTCTTAGAATCTCTCTAATTCTAACTTTCATTTTCTTGAAAATTCATTTCACTTTAATAACTTTCACTTTCCAACTTCTGATCCTTATTCTCAAAACGGTGAGAAAATCATTTACCTTTTTCCCGGTTGAGCATGATGTGATGGAGTGTTGAGCATAGTCGGCTGATCTCTAGAAGTCTAGTGACTCTATCTAGACTCAACTTTTGAAAGAAGTTTTGGGTTTAGGGTACAACCTCGCTCTGATACCAACTGTAACAGCCCGCCAACCCAAAGTACGGATTAGCGAGGCTCATACTAATGACCGGATTAACAATGAGACAAAGACTAATTATGGAACTGCGAAGTATATGATAGACAAATTTCCAAAAACTTCATACCATTTAATGTGACACATATATCGTACATACGAAACTGAATCAATATACTCTTATCGAAAGGTTCAACTCAAAACATAACTTAATTGACTTTGCAGCGAAAAGGCGTGTGATTACATATATGACGATATGTAATCAAGGTTATACTTATCACGACAAAAGACTTGTTGCTCGACACTTCAACATCCACATCAATCGCTCGACTGCGCGTTTAAAACAAATATGCGGCAAAGTCAAGAATGCACTTAGTGGGCTCATGCCAAACATTTTTAATTACAACGCCCGTAAGTAAGACACAGGGTTTTAGTTGAAAATGCCTTGTCTTTACTAAACATTTTCTCATTTACAAAAGTCGTGCGGCGGACATATTTTATACATATGATCCATATCGGTTCTCATATAGTAATATCATAACATCATCACAAAACGTCATCACATAACATCATCACACGTTGGTAGCGAACCAACAACTTTCAATATCATCATTCCAACCGCTTCTCATGTAATATGATATCACATCGGGATCGTCATCGTTGGTAGCGAACCAACAACTTTCACTATCATCATTCCAACCGCTTCTCATGTAATATGATATCACATTAAGATCATCATACGTTGGTAGCGAACCAACAACTTTCACTATCATCATTCCAACCATCACCACAAATAATAACATCATCACATCGGATCGATCCTGGCGGTATAATCCTTGGCTTGGATCGATATCGATTTCATGGTTGGCTTGCCCGACAACTCGATAGGATCATACGTAAAACATAAACACTTTGGGCGGTGTCGTCATTTCTCATTGAAAGCTTGTAAATAAATACTTTGCATTTGGCAAAATAAATAAAAGGGTTTTGAATAAAGCCACCGTGCGTAGCTTTTCAATAACGTTCCTTTCTAAGTCGGCTCAAGTCCGTCCCACCTTAACGTAAGAACTATTTTAGTACATTGATCACGTTCGAGAGAGGCGAACATAGTCATAACGTTCTCTGCGTCAAATAAGGCTAACGCCGATCTTATTTTGACGCTTCCTAATCGATTAATGTCGATTATAAATTTTCTCAATTTATAAGAGATATTCTACCTTTAGTATATAATGTGCGTTTTAATGTACTTACGTAGCGTAAGTTACATTGTTACTAAGCGTCTACGTCACATAGATCCCGTATTATCGAATTACGTGCCCTTTGACCTTGGTCAACGTTTTTGGTCAACTATTTTGACCGAGTCGATAAAAAGTCAACAATTTTGACTTTGGTCAACAAAAGTCAACATTTGACTTTTTCATTATTATGAAATTTTGTTATTTTATGTGCAATTCTTGTTCTAAAATTCCCATAAAATCATACTATGTCTAAAACATTATTTTAGATCATATTTTGTAATTATACTTGATAAAATAAATTTATAACATTAATACTCATAAAGTATGAGTTTGGTCATTCTGAATAACCAACTAAACATTTTCAAAATTCGATAAATTCACATATCACTCGATCATCCTTAACTATGCTTACTATAACATAATTGTTATTTATTATGAACTATTGAATTTAATTTACCTAAGTCATATTCAAATTTTTGACTTAGGTCGAATAATTTTATAAATTTCAATAAATTCACACAACCATATATTATGAATCTACATCATCAATATGACATGATAACACTTAAATATGGATCATATCTCAATATCATACCATATATTATAATTTTGAAATTTATGAACTTAGGTACTAAAGTTTTCCAAAATTGATATAAAATCATATAAAACATTTAATACCCAAGATTATTATTTCATGCTCAAATTAACAATTAAAAATCAAAATCAACCACATATCACACTTACATATTTTCGGTCCATTTAGTAAATTTAATAGCATGCTTAATTTTGTGATATAATTATAATACATGCTTGATAATATCATATAAACATGATTTACACACTTTAGTATAAGATCTAAATTTTTGAAAATATCATATATAAACTAAGATCATAACTTAAAATTTAACGGATGAAAATTAATAATTCTAGCATGTATACGAAGATTGGAAGAAATCTAACCTTTTAATCGGTGTCGATTTTATTCGTGACGTTTATTTGCTAAAGGTTTGGGATTGAAATTAAAGAACTCTCTAAAATTTTCTCACTAGGTTTCGATTTTTGGGGTTCAAATGGGAAATGAGGAGCTTACCTTATATTTATAACATCAATCCACTTGTAGGATAATTATCACATAAGATAACAATTATTACACCTTTAGCTTTAAGTCGAATATATCGGCCACCACTTGATGCAAATGGATAAAATTTTATCTTATCCAATCCTTATCAAATTATCTTATCTTATCATGTAATAATTTAATATAGATCCTTATCAAATTAAAATATCCATCCATACTCCTAATTGTACACGGCACTAGGCCATCAAATATAAGAATTGTATCAAATATTTAATGTATATCCTTATCTATTATTTTCGTATACTAGCTAATGCTTAAAGACAAGATATTTCTTCTTCTTTTTTTTTAGTACACGGCAATCTTATGAAATAAAGGAGAAAACATTCCTTCGAATCATACCTATTCTCACGGTAATTCGAGTTATTAAATGAGAGAAATTCTCATTCCATCTATACCTTATGTTCACGGCAATTCTCAATTGTGTAGTAGTTTAATTATTATTTTATTTTTATATCTCATATATAATAATAATACCTTAGGATAAGGTCGCGTTTGAAAAGTCGAATATTTACACTATCTTTTAATTAAGTTCACATTTGTTCACATTAAGGTCAACATTTGCAACCACTAGCAAACAAATCCATAGTTCTTGTTCCACTTGAATACAACTCTATCCTTATCTCTTAATAATATCTAGGAAACATAATCTTATCCCATAATTAATAGGATCAAGATATTTTCAATTTATCACATAAAATACTACAAATTTTCGGCATTTTATGTACAAGTGGCCTCCAACTTGTATAAATCATGATAAACCTTATCTTATACATTAATTATGTCTCACTATAATAATTAATGCATAGCACCTCAAAAGATAAGGATTTTATTTATTTATACCTTAGTAATTAGAATTTTCGGTCACCATGTAGACTTAATGCTACATTTTTATTTTCCTCCATTTAATAGATATATGACATAATATATGTCTTAGATAATAAATTAAATCATAGGAAAATATTTAAAACAATTTTAGACCTTAAAACCCTAATTCAAAATTTTAGGGTTTTCAAACCCATAACAATAGGTACATTGCATTCTTAAATTTTCTAGCATTATTTAATAAAAATAATGCTCTTATATCATAAAATAATCATTGGAATTTGAATTTTATAATTAGTGATCATTTATTTGAGTTATCAACTCGTCTCTAAAACCAGCGTTGGAAGCGTCTCAAAATTCCATAGGCGAATTATCTCTAAAGCGTTGAAAATAAAGTTGTAACAACTTTACTTATTCCTATAATAATAGGAATTTCAAATTAAGCTTAATCGCTTAATAATCTTGTAAGGCGTATCGTCGAATTTATTCGACGTTAGAAAATTACGTTCGAAGGAATATTGGAAATTATATTCCTTAATTCACTAAGCATCGATGAATCTCACGAAATTATCGATTATACTTGGTCAAAGTCAGTATTAACTAATCAAGATTTTAATAATCGGGATTAATTTCTAAATTACGATTTTAATTATCGTAATTAACCACTTAAAAGCGTGGGATATTACAAAACCTAGATCGATAATATGCTATTATATCAAGCATATAAAATTATACACCATAGTTCCAACCTAGGTTCATTTCGCGCTTTATAAAATTAAGTAAATGGATTCCAAAATTCTCAATTTAATACCATGCACCCTACAACACTATAGATCAAATAATCCAACATTAAAACATCCTAGAAAAATCAAGCATCACTAGAATAATTTAAATATATTGCTAAGCTTAGTAAATAAATAATCTATGCACATATTAACATATGTAACATAATTTCTAAGCTTATAACATGCTAGCATGATTTATTGCATAATTAATACATGCTAAAATAATAATTTAAACCGTAGGATTATTGAAAATATAGGTTTTATCGAAGCTTGTTCGATATCTAACCTCGTTATCGAGTCGATCGGTTGTAGGATGAATCAAACTCAAATAAATTGAGAAGGAAAGAAGAAGAAATGGTTTGGTTTTCTTCTTTGAGGTGGTTCACGGCAGAAAGAAATAGGAAGAAAAAAACGAAATGTTTTAAGTGTGTTATGCGTGAAGTTTGAGACTAATATATATTCAAGGCAAACAAAACAAATGAAAGACACAACCATACCTCTCGCTCTCTCACAAATTACACAATTGAATAAATTTTTTGTCGAGGTGATGTCATGATAAAAATATCTCTTACAACCTATTAACTACATTTACTACTTGTAATAGCTTTATTAAAGGTATTGGTAGAAACAAAATAAAAATTTTGTCTCTTGCACACAACAAGTGCCGTCGACTTCAGTGTGTTTGTGTGGGAAGAAAATTCAGATTTTTGTGATGTATCTTACAAGTGTATTTAATACACTCTATCCCAAAAATAATATACTCAAGCGTATGAAAAATCAAGACTTAATTTTGTATAAAATAGCCAACAAATTCGGCAATTATAAGAATAAAATGCTAGTGTATTTTTCATCTACACATTTTACTTGGTAAGTGTGTATTAATACTACACTTATGAAATAACACAAATTGGATGATCAAAATTAAATAATCCTATGTTAAAAACAATAGGAAGTTCTCGCATTTACAATAAATTAATGCCCAAAATTCATTTTCATGCTATAAGTAGATATATAGCATAATATATATCCTAGATGATAAATTATATCATAGGAAAAATTATTGGAATCAATCCATGGGTAGAAAACCCTAATTCTCGATTTATGGTTTTCGAGAATCTTAAATAATCAAAAATATAATTCTAAAATTTTCTAGCATTATTTCAATGCTAAATAATATTCTAATAATATAAAATAATCATAGGAATTTAAATATCATAATTCCTTGATCATTAGACTTGATTTTCAAGTCGACTTAAAAAGTTAACGTTTGAAGCGTCTCAAGCGTTTAAATATCGACTCATATCAAAATGGTGAAATAAAGCGATTCTGACTCTATTAAATATATTCCAATAATAATGGAATTAAATTCTAAGCTTAAAACTTAGAAAATATCACGAGCATTTAATCATCGATCGTTATCGGCGTAAAAATAATCTTGTTGAAATCGTTACATATTCGTATTTCTCAATTCACATTCATTTGTGAATAAAATATAGAATTTATTATTCCAAAATAATCGAAATCATTATTCGATATATTAATAATCAAATTATCATAACAATACTCTAATTTACGAAATTAATATCGTAATTAGGCGTTTCAATATTCGGGGTATTACAAAGATGCCAACAGAATTATAGAAGAGATGGCTGCCAACAACTATCAATGGCCTATGGAGAGGACACATGTGGTTAAGGCAGCTGCTGTAGAGGACGACTCCAGATACGACGATCTCATGGAGAAATTCACTCTTTTGAAGAGCCAGTTCGAGACGGAAGACGTGAATTATATAAATCAGAAGAACCGTCCTGGGGAAATCTGGCATATCATCCTAACAATAGGACCCATCCAAACTTGTCGTATGCTAACCCCAATGACTTCCAGCAACCTCCAGCAAGCTTCACAGTGCAGAATGGCATGATTCAGGAGGCGAATAAGCAAAGTCTGAAAGAAATGATGCAGTAGTTGGTTGTGAGCAACCAACAATTGGCGACTCAGCATGACGCCGTCATCGGTGCACTAGTCGAAAGTTGCACATCCGGAATCCACCGTAGCGACAATGGGCAAACACGAAAATAATTGAGAACCGGATCGGCGGATAGTTGCATAGCGAACGGGCAACATAAGTCGGGCCAATTTTCTAGGACTACATAGGTAAACCTGAAGAATCAGTGCTTTGCCAACTAGCTGAGGAGTGGAAAAGCCTATCAAAACCACTCAGAACAAGAAAAGGTCGAATTGAGCGAAGAAAAGGTCGAATTGACGAAGATGAGCTAGCGACCGAGCTAGTGACCGCTACCACGGCCGCTAGGAAGAGTACAGAGAGCTTGGTGAAGAAACTCGTGACCAACCTAGTGACCGCTAGCCCAGCCGCGAGGAACAACAGAGACACAGCAGTCATTGCTCGCGACCACCCTAGCGATCGCAAGGGTGGCCGCGAGGTAGACCCAAAGAAAAATCGTCTAACGTATACTCCTCCGGTCCCGTTCCCAAGTCGGCTAGCAAAGCCAAAATATGACAAGAAGCTGACCCGGTTCATGGAGATGTTCCAGAAGGTGCATATCAACATTCCATTGCTAGAAGCACTTAGAGATATACTGAGGTACTTGAATTTTTTAAAAGATGCTCTAGCCAACAAAAAGAAGTTGGAAAAATTTGAGACCATAAATTTATCTCAAGAGAGCAATGTTGTGCTGCAAAAGAAGTTGTCGTTGAAGCAGAAAGATCCAGGAAGCTTCACAATACCTTGTGTTATTGGAGGGCATACTTTCTCCAGAGTTCTGTGCGATTTAGGGGCAAGCATCAACCTGATGCCGTTGTCCATATTTAATAAATTGGAGATTGGAGAAATCAAGCCCACTACAATTGCTCTCCAGATGGCAGATGCATCATTACCCATCCAAAGAGGATAGTGGAAGACGTGCTTGTCAAGGTCAAAGATTTCATCTTTCCAGCGGACTTTGTGGTCCTTGACTTGCCAGAAGATAGGAACACGCCTCTCATTCTAGGGAGACCGTTCTTAGCCACAGGCAGGGCACTGATCGACATGCAAGATGGAGACCTCACTTTCAGGGTCAATAAGGAGGAGCTGACCATTTAAATCTATGATGCCATCAAGCGACATGATATTTCAGAGCATGAAGATTGTTGTTCGATCACCACTGCCATAGCTAGCCCTGTCCCACACTTGGATGGCCACCGTCCAGTCATTGGGAAGTCTATTAGAAAAAGTCTGACTCAGCATGGAACCTCGAATGTTCTATTAAAGTTTGGGGATGGTCACTTCCACACTAAATGGTGGTCCGCTATAAACGAAAAGTATAAAGGCAAGCAAAAGATGATGAGGAGGTCAGTTGCCAAATCGCCCGATTGATGAAAGGTAACGTCGAGCTAGCGACGAAAAATTTAGCACTGGTTGAGAGGTAACCCAAGACATTTACCTGCTTTATGTTTTTCTTTTTTACTTGTTTTGTTTTTCTTTTTTTTTGTCTTGTCGTGTCGTGTTGGTCGTTTTTTTTTGTCCCAATGTATAATTGCTCTTATAAAAACATTAAAAAAAAGGATTCACAACTAGCGACCGAGCTAGCAATTGCTAGCCCGACCGCTAAGACAATACAGAACATATTCGACCAAAACTAGCGACCGCCCTAGCGATCGAAAGGGTGGCCGCTAGGACAATACATAACATTTTTGTTCAAAACTAGCGACCGAACTAGCGATAGCTAGCTCGGCCGCTAGTTACGACCCGACCCGAGATCCAGAAGCTGACCCATGCGTTGTGGGCTGTGTTTTAAGCCCTCCTCCTCATTTTTCACACACACACACGTAAATTACACAACCAAGCTCTCAAAACCCCAGTTTTCATCTCTCTTGTGCTTTCCAAGTCTTGTTCACTCAAGGTATGCTTTATTTGTTCAATTCTTCTTTGATTTTCGCTTGTAAGCATGAATTAGAAGAGTTTGACTGTTTATTTTCTTCTTATTGTGGAATATTGAAGAGCTTATGAACTTGAACATATATTGCTAGATTTTTATGGTTTTTGAGCATGCTTTTTACATTGTTAGGTGTATTTGTGTTCATTGAAGTATATTGTTGGATTAATTCACCTGCATTGTTGTTTTGGGGTCAAAAATCTTGAAACCATAAACATTCTTCGCGACTAGCGACCAAGTTAGTGACTGCTAGCCTGGCCTCAATCTCATTAGCGGTCGCTAGTCGGTACCTCATGACCATCCTAGCGATCGCTAGGGCGGCCGCGAGGCAACCTAAAATTCGTTTTTAAGTGTGTTTTGAGCCTATGTGTGTATTCTTTCCCTTGTTATGCCTTATATGCACCTATGTTATTATGGGGGGTAGAATTTAGTTAATTCCAAGTTTGGGGGAGCTACATATTGAATTTGGGTTGACATTTGTTTTGAATTTTTGGTTTACATGAACTAACATTGCAATATCTTTTAGGTACAATATGCCGCCACGTACATCCGAAAGCAAGCGAAAGAGGAATGAGCGCGCTTCATCCTCACAGGGGAAACCCATTGACGAGTTTCACCCCCAGAATTATGGAGTGCATTTGCCGAGTCCCGCCACTAGGGACAGATGAAGGCGGTTGGTGCAACTAAAGCACCATCATAGCAGATTCATGTGCATAGACACATGTCAAGCTATGGGGATAGCCAATGATGTCACTTGGCTAGCCGAGAGATCCGGTCTGTACTCAGTCATCATGACGAATTATTTGACATACCGGATCCTCACACTGGAGTTCCAGTCGACCGTATATATCCACAAGACGCAAGGGTCGCCAGATTACATCACTTTCCAGTTGGGCAACGAGCCCCGATGGCTCACAGTAGATGAGCTAAATGAAATCATCAATGGCTCCCCCGATGATAATTACATTGGAGATATAGAGCACTCGGCCTACGAGATGTGGCCGTTGTTTATTGATCCAGCAGTGGAGTAGATTCTGTACTATGATGCCACGAGGGCAAAGGTAAGCTCAATCCAGAATTCCGCAATCCGCTATTTGCACTGCCTCCTCACTTTCACGATCCATGCCCACACCAAGCTGGCACATGCCTCTCCCAAGATATGAGCATCATGACTGGTGCTACAGTCGGAAAGAAAATGCACGCCAGCATGTTCCTCGCCCAAAGATTTCGGATCAATCGGCGTTTACGGGAATGCGAGGATATCGTTAGGGTTTCATCACCCCTATTGCTGATTTTTTCGTGGTGGAGATTCATGAGAGTCCAGTCTCACAGGATATCTTCCTGGACAAGCAATATCTTTATGTCCAGACATTCCTGAAGCAAGACTTATGGCGCTACCTCACGTCGCTACGACAAAAGCGGTCACCCCTTCCGATCGCCTAGCGGTGATCTCACCAAGACAACTCGATGATGACGGTAACGACAATTGGAACATGATGTCAGACGCACACTATAGCTGGTTACTTATGTGATCTTTCATCTTGGCTGGATTAAAAATTGGTTAATATGAAGCAGGATAAACACACGCTGTGGGTAGAATTAATACATCCCTAAGGTTAGTCTCTTTGTCTATTTGTCTATTTGATTTCTAGCGCTATCGTTTTATTTGCTTTGATTCTATTGACTTTGAATTACATATTTGAAGTCTCAAAACATTTCAAAACCAAAGCTGTTGCTTGGATAATGATGAAGGATTATTGAGTTAGCTTCTATATTTTCGCGTTACAATCCATGTGGATACGATACTCCACTTACCTATCTACTTGCATGTTTTCGTGTTAGAAAATAGTGTGATCAACGAGCGCGATCGCGGTTCTTGATATTAAAATGAGTGCGGTTGGGCGGCTCGCTCGCTCGTGTGCTCCTATTTCAAAGTTGAGCGTTGGCTCGAAGTGAGCGGGCGCTCAGAGGTGAGAGGGCACGCGAGGGAGCTAGCGTGGCGCGGCGGGCGGGGGAGGTGGCGGGCGCACGCGCGAGCGGCCGGCGTGAAGGTAAGCGCACGCACGCGAAGGGGTGAGCCAACGCGTGAAGGTAAGCTCGCGCGGGCAACCGGGCACTACGGGCGATCGGGCGGGCGGGCATTGCATGGTGGCGTGCGGCGTGGGATGGGGCGGCGGTCGGCGAGTGCGGCGTGCACGACTTTGACAATATATTTCGTTCTCCTCGTCTTTACTCCGAATTATGATCCGTTTGAGCATATGGACTCCTGTCAAGATGCTCTTCAATATACTTCAACTCTTGGCAAATTCATTTTGTAACGCCCCCATTCTTGCAATAGAGATATTACTAAAATCTTTAAATCTTTAATATTTATATAATATAATAATGATAATAATAATAATAATATTATAGCAGCGGAGGTTATAAAATTAGACAAACAAACAGCATGTACCCTATATATGTATAAGCCAACCTGTACAACAACAGCAGCTAAGCCTCAACATAGCCCTCATCAAATATGTACATACTCATCAAAGTTTCATACACCCATTCAATATTATCGCAACCAAAAGTCACTTAAGTTTTATACTTAGCCACACTTAGGTACTAATATATCATGTACATATTCACAAAATAAAGACGACGTATCTGTGAGGATGGGTATGTGGGCTTTCTACCGACTGCATCAACCATCGACTGCTTTAGCCTGCAACACAAAATATCAAGTAGGGTATGTGAGTATGCTAACACACTCAGTGGGGAATATACTGTAAGTAGTTATATCCAATCTGTAATAAAAAATAACATAACGAACATATTCATTAATTCGTTAACAAGACAAATTTCATTCCCTTCAAGGGTACCTTTATCCGCCACACAGGCTATGCCACATAGGATATGATTCGCCACACAGGCCATGCCACACAGGCAATGATACGCCACACAGGCTTATACCATGAATTCAACAACAAAACAATAATTATAACTATAAACTTACAGTAGAAGTAAATCCCACCTCGTGTAGACGTTTAAAAGATCACACTTTAGCCCTTACTCGGTTGTTCGTCTTCAAGCTTCGGATGTCACGTCACCTAGCACTTAATTTTGGATTTAGGATGAAATTTGTGAAGCGTGTGTGTGTTCAAAAATTTGGGGAAGAAAATAAGTGATTTCGATGAAGATGAATAGTAAGGAGGTTTATATATATATATATATATATATATATGTGTGTGTGTGTGTGTATTAACTCCTATCAAATACATACATGTATACACATTACACAAAGTGTACAAATGTACATTTCTAGAGAATTCTACAATTCTTACATAAAATATATATATTTATCCATTTATTATTTTCTACACAAATTATTACTGTAATGTATAACAAATAAATTCTCTAATCAATTCTTATATCCAAATCACTAATATCATTAATTAAATAATCAATGCATAAAAAATTAAACTTTCATTCTAAAATCATAATTATAATTTTACTAGAATTTAAAACTAATAATATCAAACTTTACATTTTCGCTAGGAATGCGTCCCTTTCTTGGCAGAACAACCTCAGAAAACATTGAAACTCGATTTTTTCAAATTTTTTTTAGTTCATAATTTAAAGAAAATAATTCACACTTAATATATATATATATATATATATATATAAATTTGGGGTATTACATTCTATCCTCCCGTAATATTCGAAGAAGCGAGCGTCTAATTACGGTATTTTAAACCCGTGAATTAGGGTTTTGCCGTATATTATTTTTGTATGACATCGAATATTGGTTTTGATTCAGTCGTAGTAACGAATTCCTTTTATATTCACTAAAATTATGAATTAAGGGATAGAATCTCACTAGTAATTCGACAATATTATTATAACGTCGATTGCGTATCGAACATCGATTTTATGAAATTTTCTAGCGTGAAGCTTGGAATTAATTTCATATTAATTCCTATATTAATGGAATATTATTTATAAAGTAAGTATGAACTTACTGCGACCATTTTGAGATGAGTCGATTATTAACGTTTTGAACGTCAACGTCTAGAGACGTTTTGAAAAATGGGTTTAATGATCAGGAAATTATTATAATTAATTTCCTATTATTATTTTATATAATTACAGTATTATTAAGCATTAAAAATCAATATTAAAGCTATGGGAACTCGATAATTACATAATGTAATTTTCGAAAACCCTAACTTTAAAAACTAGGGTTTTCCCACATAAAATGATACCATTAAATTATCCTATGCTATTATTTATTATCTAAACTATATGTTATGTCATATATACATATATTTGGCACGAAAATGACTTGAGAAATAATAATAAGCATGACCTATATTTTATGCCCTAATTAACGCCATTTTCGTATGTTTTACTATGTGAATGTTTTAATTATTTAATTGGCATGTATTTTATATCTATGATATATACTTTGATTAATATATAGTATTAAGGTGTAAGAAAATCAAAATCCCACCCTTGAACCCATAATAAGCGCCGATCACCACCTCTTGAACAAGCATGATTCTTACCTTTCTATTGCCCAATGCATGGAGATGCTTTTTGGCCTAGCTAATGATCACCATCCCACTAAACAATTGGTTGCAATATTTTTATTCATTTGCTTAGTATAGCCGTGTGAATGGAGGGGGATAATAGGGGAGACTCCTCCCCTTCACACCATCATTCCACTCTCTCACTCATTCAAAATACTTGGGACACCCAAAAACCTCCATTCCCTCCCCCATTTTCTGCAAATAGCCGAGCCTTCTCCCTCTCCATTTCTAGAATTTTTCTTCTTCTTCTTCTCTTCTCCATTCACAACCTTGGTACCCTACATTATTCTTGTGAATTCATTCTATTTCCAAAGGTAAACAAGGGACCCTAGTACGGCTTTCATCTCCATTTGTTATAAAAAAAAAAAATCGAAGCTTGTCCATAGTATGTGTATGTATGTTTTAATGTTCTTGAGCATGAAATATTGTTTACATATGTGTTCTTGATGATTTTATTTTAAAAATATTAAAATGTATGCTAGGATGAACACATGATATTGCATATGAAATATTTGAAAGGATCTAGCACATATATATGATGTTTGGACCTTAGGTCTTATTTAAAATAATTTTTGAAAATGTTATAAAATGTTTATATGATGACCGATTGCTTTTTATTTATTTTGAGGATGAAATATTGATCTATGATATGTTTAGAGTCCATAGTAATTTAATTGGAATTTTTGAAAAACCCTAGGCCTATTTTTCTCAAAATACCGTGAGCTATATAAGCATGTACCTTGGTGTATAATTTTTATTTTAAGCATGCAATGACATATTAATGCTTTAGGACCTTGATTATATCTTCTATGAATTTATTAGAATTTTTGAAGACCAAATGCACACTTTACACAAAAATGTCGTGAGCTATGTAATGGTGTATCTTGGTGTATGATTTTTATTTTGAACATGCAATGGTATATTGATGATCTAGTATATTGATTATGAGTTACATGATTTTGTTGGAATTTTTGGAAATCAATTACCATTTATAATCAAACCGTGAGCTCAAGCTCAAGAATGGTGATGATTTAATTGGTTTTTGATGAATATTGTGATGTTATATTGTTATATTATAGTATATAAGCATAGTGTATAATTGTTAGAATTTTTGGAAACCAAATACCTATAAGAATCAAAAAAGCCGTGAGCACCTATGCTCCATAAGGTGATGATTCAAATGGTTTTGGTTAATGTTATGATGTTATATTGTTATACTATAATGCTTGAGCATGATATAATTTTATTGGAATTTTTACATATTGTTTGGTATTTGTTTTGATAATACCGTGAGCTTCATGAATTTGTTCCTTGATGAATAAATTGTTTATGATGGACTATAGGTTATAAATATGTTATATATTAATGTTGGAACATTGTTCTAAGTGTATAAAAATTTTGGGAATTTTTGGACAATTATTCCATAATTAATGAAAAATACCGTGACCTAAATATATTATAAGGTGATGATCGAATATCATTTGAATGATATTAATACATATTAATGACCATAGTGTATAATAATACACTATATGAATTTAGAAAAAAATTGAAAACCATTTGGTAATTATTCTATAATTACCGTAAGTTTTTATAAAAATTATAAGGATTTTTAAATCCTTTTTAATCCAGTTTAATAATATATTATATGTCTAAATATTATTTTAGACATATTTGGATTTTATAAAATTTTATAAACATAGATTTCTATGTTTGGGACGAAACGTTATATTTAATAACGTTATAAACGAAATATATGGTTTAAATGATTAAAAGGATTAATATTTGAGAAAATATTAATAAGTCCATCGATTTACGTGACAAATCGAGAATTAGGACTTGACGAAATGAAATCGATTGAAAATTGATTTACAAAATGAATTAGTAAGAAATTACTATTGAAAAGTCAAAATCGTTGACTTTGTTGACTATGTTGACTATGTTGACTTTGTTGACTTTTAAAGTCAAACGTGCCAAAATACGTTCGATAAATACTTGTACGGCGTAAGGCGTACTAATTGGGTGAATACCCTTTAGTAAGAAAAATTTTTATAAATGAAATCCTTATATCGTGAAACATATGAATCGTTGAGCGTTTAAGCCGAAAGGTTAAAACGATATGGTTGAACGTGTCTCGAAGAACGAGAACTGCTCAATTGAAATACGTAATTGAAAAGCGTATTGAATTCGTTGAAATCAGTTTATATCGATATAGAATATCAAAGTTTATCTTAGACTTTGAAAGTCTCGAGAAACGTGAACGACGTACTAAACCCTCGCTTTTACGTAAAGGTGTGGACGTGAATGTGACGACCGAACATTGACGAGGAATCAAACCTAGGACTCAAATTAAGACGAACCATAGTCCAAAGGGCTTCTTTCCAAATAAAATATGAGCTTTCTTATCTAAACTTATTTCGAAACGAATTTATTTACGTTGCTTATCTTCAACCGTTGATAAACCGCTTACAAGATTACCGCCAAAATGTTTACATTTTGTGTATGGATCCTATCCGGAATGAATGATGTGAAATGTTGTGAAATGATATGATGATATGAAATGTTATGAATTTTGTTGGGTCACGCCCAACCCGGTTATGAAATCGATATCGGATCCTATGCCGGAAGACGATGCCTGGCTAGATTAACGTGTACACTGAGAGTGATCGTGTCCGTAGGACAATTCACGGCGGTCGCGGCGTCGTGAGGCCTCCTCACGACGTTTGAACTATGATGTTATGATGAAATGAGACTATGGGATACGGATCATACACACCAAGAAAAATGCTCGGAGCGACTTTCTGAACTCGAAAATGTTTTAGTAAGCCGAGCATTTCAACTAAAACCCTCGTGTCTTACCATGATATTGGCATTGTAATTCAATTATGAAAAATGTTTTCGGCATAAGTCCACCGAGTGCATTACTTGTCTCACCGCATGCGTGTTGTTTTTAAATGTGCGGGTTGAGCTCAACGATGGTGATGGAGGTGTTGAGGAGTCGATGTCCTTGTTACTTTATTAAGAATGGGTTTTACCTTGAATGCATATCGTCGTATATGTATTCACACACTTTTCATTGCAACTCGAACTCATTTATGTTATGTATGATGTTAAGCGGTGTTGAGATCCGCGGACCATTCTTGACCTTCTGTCCGATGGCCTAAACCACGTGATTTGTTTTGATGTTATGATCGAGCATGTTAGTTTACTTTTGATTTGTACCTTTATATTAGCCTTCGTGAACCCCAAATACTATTCCTAGTATTAGTCACCTCCAGTCCGGGTTATCCGGAGTGGGGCGTGTTTCCTCCTTTAAAATAATTTCGTCCTCAAAATTAACTTTGGTAAGTCCATTAGATTAGGATAACGAACTAAGAGTTAGTGTTACATTCCCATGTAGCTTCTTGGGTCCATGTCTAACACACTGGCAGAAGCATATCTTATAAAATTTGGATAGTTCACTTTATCATCCGTCGATTGCGAATGATAATGATAAGTCTTGAAATTTAATTTAGTGCCTAGGCTAACGAAAACTCTTCTAAAAGTTACACTACTACAAATATATCTTCTTCTGCATACATGACTACGCTTTTCTTAAAATCGTAGTCATGTGCTAATTTTTTGAAATATAGACTACGCTATACTTAATACGTGGTCTTTTTGAAAGATTACTACGCTTAATAAAAGCGTAGTGTATGTCGTGTTTTTGACACCCATATACTACAATTAACAAAAAGCGTAGTCTATATACATAAATTTAAAATTTAAAAATATACTTATCAAACAACTTGAGCTCTTATCCCATCAAACCCCTGCCTCCAAAATTTCCCTAATTTTTACCTCCATTCAATTTCCTCCTCCCAAATTGCCGCCCTACCTCCAAACTCGCTAGAAACCATTTCTCCAACCACCACACGCCTCCTCCTAATCCTCTCCCTTCTCTCCGCCGCCGCCGCCGATCCCTCATCCATCTACGGAGTGCTCCAGTCCTACGGCTTCCCCGCAGGCCTCCTACCGCAGGGCGTCAAGAACTACGAGCTCGATGGCAGCACCGATAAATTCTCGATTTCTCTGGGCGACAGCTGCAGCTTCTCCATCAGCGGCTACGATCTCAAGTACAATAGCACCATCACCGACACCATCACGAAGAATAAGATCTCCGATTTGAACGAGATTCAGGTGAAGATTCTGTTTTTCTGGATCAACATAATCGAGGTGACGAGCGACGTCGACGAATTGCAGCTGTCCGTCGGAATCACGTCAGCGAATTTTCCGGTGGATAATTTCTACGAGTGCCCGCAATGTGGTTGTGGATTTGATTGTGTGAGCTCCGGGAGATGGAGAGGTGGAATTGGCTTGGTGAGGAGGGTTCTACGCTCGTTCAGTAGCGGCGATTTGGAGCTCCGGCGTCAGGGGCTTTGATACTGCGATCAGCAGCTCATTTTTTGGGTGAGTGGTTGATTCATTTAGGTTAGTTATTAAGGCTTTAATTTCGTAGTTATGGTGTAGTTAGTTAAAGTATTTTTAATATTTGTTGTTGTAGTTCCACTTGGGCTTGGCAGATTCGAATTTGAAACAGAGCAGTAACTTAATTAATTTTTGGAAAATAGTAAACGAACTCTGAATAGGCTGAAATTTGGTGGAAACCTTATTAACATACTGAAGTTATATTGGTTAATATTTGAGGCTAATCTAAGAACTGCAATTTTTCGTAACAGATTTAAGACAGTAGGTCCTGGAAGTAGTGATTACAGATTTGACTTTTCCCAAATCCTGAGCTAAGTTCTAAGTTTCGGGTTCCCAAATTTTATGCAATTAGTTAGGCTGTATCCTAGAATTTTAAATCAACACTTAAGAGTTGGATCTTGCACAGGATTATTGTAATTCATGTCTCCAACTTAGGTAGTGAATTAGTATTTCTCCTTTCCGTACAAAGCGTTTGACTATTTAAATTAGTACTTACGCTCAACGCCTTGTACCGCGTGTCTTCTCTCTTACTTGCTCAGAAAATTTTTGTTTAGATTGATTGCCATATGCTCTCTTACTTGCTCAGAAACTTATGAATGAGGTCTAATCATGCTTTCTTTTCCGAACTAACTTTGCTTGATAGTGTCATGAAGCTAAGCTGGAACCTTCACACACTTGGAGATTTTGTGGTTATGAGAAGTAATGGGCAACCTGTATACAAGTTTTGTGCAACTGTTGATGATGGTACCATGACTATCTCACATGTCATTAGTTGAGTACAACAACCTGATACAAATGTTTCTTACTTTATGGTTTATAGTTGTGTACAGCAACATAAAAATCGGAATTATTAGGGATTCATGGAGAGAAAATATTCGGAAACAGAAAAACAGATCAAATGGCTTTTGTCTATTTCCTTGGGTACTTGAAATCTCACACCAATTTGTATGCAAATAAAATTTTAGGCTAAAGTTTGTTGTGGAGATGCGATTCCAAATGTCACATGTCTCCCAGGAAGTTAAGTTTTCTCAAAAATTTATGTACATGATACCCTTGTTGTGGTAGCCTGTAAATGGCATCAACTTACTCTGAAGTTTGTTAAAAATGCTAGTGTTAGAACAAGAAAATTAAAAATTATAGTAAGTGGAAATCAGATTTGTGAGATGGATCTGATTTGCTGGCTTCCTTTCAGGGTATGAAAATCATATTTGTTAAAGTTAATTGCTGATCTGATATGCTGTGTGTCTAGACCAGTCTTAAATTGAATGTCGCTATATGACTTTAAGTTACAATATCTTTTCATGTATTCCCATTAGGAAGCTTTCAGTGTGCCTGCTTTATATGATTGATTGAATAATGAACTTATTTTTTACTCTGCCATTTTGCCACCATGCATGTTAATAAGTTTCCTTGTGGCATCTCTGGATGAATTTCTTCCATTAGATTCTCTATATAACTCAAACAGGTGGAAAGCTGTTAGCACTCTATTTCTCCATTCTTTTAAATGCAATGATTTCGTAATTATTGATTTATAGAAGTGTAACATTTTCGGAAAGGATTCTTACTAGGTAGGACCATTTGCAACATTGTGTCGCATATATACATATACATACCTTTTATGTATATTTTGCAAATATATTAACATAGATGTTATCTTGTAGGATACTGGTCCTGGAGAAACTGAAAAAGAAATAGAGGCACTGGTTATCAAAATGTCCTCATGCTTTCAATATCCTGCCAAGGCAAAAGATTTTTTTCAGAAACTCAAGGAACTCAGAGATAATGGAGTTTTAACTCTGACACCATAAAGGTCAGTCTAGACATTGACCACCCTTCATAATCATGTAAATGTTGTTATGAACTAATTTGGATTCTTAATCGTTGCCTCATATAATTTCAATTCATACTTGTGCATTTTTAAAGCCTCTTATCTTATATGTCTTTGTCTATCTTATGATATCAAACTCTGCAATTATATGACTGTTGCTGTATTCAAAATGAGCAAAATGTTATGCAGGGTTATTTCTATCTCTCCATTGGTTGTTGTCTTAAAAGGAATAGGCAAGATTTTGAGGATTATGAAGTATATTTAGAAGAGGTTCTGGATATGATTAAGTTTGGAGTTGCTTTTTGGGGTTTCAAATCAGAAAAATTCAAGGCACTTTTCTTTGGTTTCAGATGCAGCTAGAGGTGGATCGTACTTTTAGCTAGAACATCATCACTTTTTTGTTAATGACCTGTTAGTAAAACCAGCACAACTAAAAACTTCTATTTAATTTCTTATTTCCAACTAAAAGAAAAGATGCAGATTTTGTGGAGAAATTTTTAAGGATGTTGATGATTTTTTGGATTATCTGGGAGGATTAAAGATCAAATTGGCAACGTGGACATCCAAAATTGGAGAGTCTGGATTTCTTTGTGAGTGACATTACTTGAGATTGAATATTTTGTATAGTTTTGCAACATTACAATACTATGATGCTTTCAGGAATGTCTCTATCATATTGTGGTCATTGCTACAATCGATATAGGTGGATAAATTACAGAACATGAGGAGCAAATGAGTTTAATGGAGGTCCTGAAGCTTTTCTCTTGATTAGATACGTCTAAACTTTGTTTTGATTTATTATAAAATACCATTTAAGTAAGTAGCTTCCTTATGCTTCTTCTTTTAGAGAAATGATTTTAAGCAAAAAAATAATAATTAAATAAGTATCTATCTTTACTCACAAGAATTACTGCATATATATGCAATTAAAGGAAGCCACTTATTTTATGCAGGAATAAATTCATCCAACATAGATTTTGCACCAGGGAAGGTGATAGTAACCCTCATTGGAGATGCTTCTTGAAGGTGAAAATTGCACAAACACTTTCTACTGAAATCGAAGGTATTTCCCTAACTTTCCTCAATTTATTAAAGACAGTAATTCTGAATATAAGTATAGAATTTTTAGGATAGAATGTTTGATGCTATTTGAATCACATTGTTATTTCTCCGAGGACTTGCATTGCATTGATATTTGTTGTTGGAATTGTGGCTTGATCAGCAACTAACTGTTATGTTCTTATTGTTTCATGCAAATGTCGAAAGGAATTAAGATAAGCGGCTTACTGAAGTGGTGCAGAGATTATGATTTATATTTCACTACTATTTTTTGTATTTTATGAAAACTATTCTTTGTCATTCTGGCAGAATTCTTGCTGCGCAAAAAGCTCGTAGCGTACTAGTTAACTGTGTTGTCAGGAAAGGGGAGCGCTTAGTGTTACTTGCAGTGCTTAACCTTTTACATGTATCATTTTTGGCATCTTCTGCAAGAGTTAAGGTAGGAGTTACTAGGGTTAATCCATCATTCACATTCATATAGTTATTAAGTTTTCTACTCAAATTGATGATTTGTGCTTGTAAGAACAGAACTCTGTTCTTACATATAGCTTATAACTTTAATGTTAAGTTTTCTGCTGAACTAGGGATGCATTCCAAATTACACACTCGTGTCAGCTGAAATTGGGTACTGATAGCTGTTTTTCTTAATGGCTCATTCCAATTGCTTTGAATGAAAATCTTGAATCATCTTTCTTGTACTGACTTGTATCATTTTTTGGAATGGTTTTGGATACAGAAATTGACAGTAAGATCGAAGAAGAATTGAAACTACAACGGGTTTTGAAATTATTTTAATTTTCTACTTTTCTTTAATTTTATATAAAAAAAAGTCGTTCTTTTTATTGCTACACCATTCGATATTTGAACATTCTTGTTGTATAGGATGATGTGGATGGAGAAGCTGAGGTTTTGCTTGATCCAAACACATTTAGTTAGGATGGCACTGTGGCTTTGAATGTTTTTGATGTTAGTGTAGATGCAAAATACTTAGCATATGGCATTACTTGTAGTGGAAGTGATTGGGTCACCATTAAAGTCATGCAAATTCAAGACAAGAACATACTGCCTGATACTCTTTCTTGGGTAAAAACTCTCTCTACTTCATGCTATCTTTTCTTGATTTTGATCAAATATATATCTAAATATATTTTGCTCATATATGCATATTTTTTTTGTCACAGGTTAAGTTTTCTAGCATTAGTTGGACCCATGACAGCAAAGGTTTCTTCTACTCGCATTATCCAGCGCCCGTGTATGTGAAAGCTATGCACTTTTTTTGTTTACTCCTGTTTGATTTTAGTCGAAAGAGGCAAAATGTTTTTGTTCATTAGAATCACAGAAAATATTTTAACAATTGGAATATTACTAATTCCATTTGTTGTGAATTAATGTTGCGTGTGGATAGTAGTGTATTAGCATTCTTGACAGCAATATAGTTGTAAGTTATTGATCTTTTGAATTATTTTGTACTGTGATATGGGGATACGCTTTATTGTTTTGTTATGTGATGTGGCGAGTGTTTTTGTATAGTGATTTTGTAGCGATAATGAAAACAGATCAGATATTTTTGTATAGTGATTTTGAACGTAATAAAAGCAAGTATATTTTAATCTCATTTGCTATTAAATTGCGCGTTATTAATTGTACAGGTTTTAAATAAATAAATTAACTACGGTTGAAATTGAAAAACCGTAGTACAAAAGATATATTGACTACAGTTTAAAAAGTCTACCGTAGTCGTTATGCTAAATTGACTGCGGTTGTAATAGAAAAAGCGTAGTATATAAAATATCAAATTTGGCATAGACTATGCATAAAACGCGTAGTGTATGTGCAATTAAGTGTAGTCTATAGTCGATATAGACTAACGCTTAAAAAGCGTAGTTTATGTGAGTTGGTATAGACTACGCTTAAAAAGCGTAATGTATGTGAAATTCAGTGTAGTCTATAGTCGATATAGACTACGCTCAGAAAGCGTAGTGTATGTGCGAAATTCAGTGTAGTCTGTCGGTATAGAATATGTTTAAAAAGCGTAGTCTATGTGCGAAAAGTATAGTCTATAGTCAGAATAGACTACGCATAAAAAGTGTAGTGTATGCGCGCCTAGTTTTCTCTACACCACTTTTCTCTACGATCCAAAACGCACATAGACTACACATATTATGCGTAGTCTATTCTGTTTTTTCTAGTAGTGTTAGAAGTAAATCTCGTATCTTGGTCAGATATGATTGACACTGGAACCCCATATACTCTTACAATCTCATTAATATAAATTTGAGCTAACTGATCCATGCTATAAATCATTTTCATGGGAAGAAAATGAGCTGATTTTGTCAATCTATCAATAGTAACCCAAATAGTGTGATTACCTCTAACTGTGCGAGGTAATCCAACAACAAAGTCTATAGAAATATGTTCCCATTTCCACTCGGGAATCTCAAGTGGATTTAGCAGTCTAGATGATCGTTGATGTTCGAATTTCACTTGCTGATATGTAATGCATTTTCTACAAATTCTCCAATAGACATCTTCATGTTTCGCCACCAGTAGATTGATTTCAAATCTTTGTACATTTTTGTTCCTCCAGGATGCACAGATTATGGAGTGTTATATTATTCTTACCTATCCAGTCCATTCCTAAGATTATATCAAAAATCTCGCGTTTCTATAACATGAAGATCAGCTTCTAGTTCATTCCCCTTTAAATCTATTACTATGTATTTTATCATCCTAGAAGTCATAAGAGTTCTTTCTGTAGGAATACTAACTTCTAGTGCATCACAATCAACATAGCAAGGCATTTCAAGATTGGTAAATGAATGTGTAGTTCCAGAATCAAACAAAATCAAGGCTGGAATATTGGACACTTGAAGAATACCTGACATCGTGTCTGCTATGTGTTTGGAGTTGCCTTCCTCTTGCGTCATGGCAAAACTCGAGGCTTCACTTTTCTTTCAGGTTCTTGTGTCTTCTTTACGGATTCTTTCATTTTACTTGGGCAATTATTTGCCATATGTCCTGGTTTTCTACAGGAATAACACACCCTTTTTCTTTGCCAACATTCGCCTCTATGATGTTTTCCACATTTTGAGCATTGGGGCTTATCAGTACTGGACCCAGTGGTTGCAGAGCCCATGGAAGATCGTAAAGTTTGTTGTCATCTCTTGTTTGGCTGATCATTCATACTTCTTCCCAATTCTTCCCATTTTCTTTTCCTAAATATGTCACATCTCTGATCTTTAATTTCCAATTGCAAACCGCTAGAAATTGCTTGGGCTCGTTCAATCACCTCCCTATAAGTTGCCAATCTTAGGCCAACTAGTATTCCAAGAATTTCTGGTCATAACCCTTGCTCAAAACGACGTGCTTTCTTCTCACCAGTATCGACCAGATACGGTGCATATCGAGACAATCTATTAAAATTCCTCTCATATTCAACCACCGTCATGTTGCCCTGCTTTAAATTAAGAAATTTAGTTTCTTTCTGCAGTCGGTATGATTGACGGAAATAGCGATCCCTAATCAAATCTTTGAAATCATTCCACGTCAAAGCTTGGCGTTGTTCAGCGGTCATTGTTCGGGCATGCGACTCCCACCAATAACTTGCTTCCTCAACCAGTTGGTATATAGCACATGAGACTTTTTTTTCTTCAGAACAACCCATCAACTCAAAAATCCGCTCGAGAACTCGGATCCACTCCTCAACATTTTCTAGTCTTTCATATCCAAACTTTAGTGGATCTATCCTTCTAAATTGATCAATAATTTCATAAGTTCTCGGTTGGGTATTCACACCCACACCTCGATTTACTTGCTGCTGCATAAACCCTTGCAGCATTTGTACGAACTTAGCATAATCTACACCATTATTATTTGCATCTGGGACTTTTGGCCCATTTTCTTAACCAGGATTACGTCTTGGCGGCATACTTCAATTTCTAATCAAGGAATACAAGTCATTTGCATTCAAACCTATAGGTTATATTTCGATGACTTCTTTCTCATAACATGAAAATAATTCTTTAATTTTTTTCTCATAGCATAACATATATTTCTTAACTTGAATACTAAATTTCAGAAGTTAAGAAACACTTCATAGAACTTTCATCTTTAACTTTATAAAGAATGTGTCGGGAAACTATATAAATCTTGATTCGTATAAAGCACGACAATTCAATATACTTTGTCCCTTGTGGACAAATTAATTCAAAAACTTTGTCCTTTGTGGACAATTCTTAACCTTTTCATTGCTTTTTGATACAATAACTTTCAAACATTATCCCGACACAATCTTTCTTTTCATTTCACTTCATTTCATACTCACATCATAACTTCGGAAACAATTAAACATTTTTCATAAATATAAATTACCTGAGAGTCGACGTTGAGTAGCAGTTATGACCCACACATTCTCCCATCTCAACCAAAAGTTTAAAATCTTGCAAACACATATGATACGTTCATACTATTAGCAAGTCTACAGGAATGTAAACCTTGCTCTGATACCATTATGTAACGCCCCCATTCTTGCAATAGAGACATTACTAAAATCTTTAAATCTTTAATATTTATATAATATAATAATGATAATAATAATAATATTATAGCAGAGGAGGTTATAAAATTTGACAAACGGATAGCATGTACCCTATATATGTATAAGCCAACTGATAAACGCGCATTTTACACGTTTATTGTTGATTTCTAAAGATGATTTTAGATCGATAAAGTGAGTTTATGTCTTGGATCTCAATGCTTTTACATATTTTGGAAGATCATCGCTCTTGGGTTCTGCTTTGGTGTTTTGTAGGCTTATAAGTTGAAAACCAAGCATGGAACGAAGAACGAGCGAGCGAGGGAAAAACACAGGCTTAGCGATCGCTTCATGGCCGCCAGCCCGACCGCGACTGAACCAGCGAGATCGCGGCGCGCCATATCTTGCGCAAATGATGGCTCGCGATCGGCTGCGACCGCTAGGTCGATCGCGGCTACATCGACAAGGCGAGGAAGGCCGTGGCACGCGAAGACTCCCGGCGGGCACGAGACGTGCCGCGACGATTTTATTTGCGACGCGACCACACCTAGCGACCGCGAGGCCGACGAGCGCGGCGTCCTGCAGAGAAACGGCGATGGCCGAGACGAGGATGTTCCCTCGCGACCGAGCTCGCGACCGCGAGCCCGGACGCGAGGCATGGCGGCAGACGCAAAAATTAGGGTTTTAGCCCTAAATTTATAAATAGGGATTCGCCCCCTCGCGCCCCCAACCTTCCCCAGCGCGATTTTACACGTTTTTCATCAGTTTTTCTCTATTTTCCATTTATTTTCACTTTAGTTTTGATTTAGATTCATTCTAGTATTAGTTTTCCATCGTTCTAGCTTTAGTTCTTCGCATTGTTAACGTTTTGGAACGGTTTCGTCCGAAGGAATTCCATCGTTTTCCCGTTTTCCTTTGGGTTTGGATACGAACCCAACCGTTGTTCTTCAGACGCTTCCCTACGGGTTTTATCTATTTAATTTCTGTTTTTATGATTATTTCGTATTTAATTTCGTTATTTATGTCTAGCTAAATTTCTGTTCTAATCCTAGGGTTTGCATGATTCTATCCTATATGTTGTGATTCCTGCTATTGTTATTTACCTTCCAAGCATTGATTTATGATTCTTGGTGCTTAATTATATGTGTTGATTTATCAATCTTGATGCATATCATAGTTGCCGATTAATTACGTAATGACTTTAATTGTCAATCGATCTTGAATGCATGATATGAGATAAGCCTTGAGTCGTGGTGAGATAGGAACATTCGTAGGAAGCATAATCTTTGTGGTCCTTTTGGAGTTGCTTATTTTCTTCTAGACGAATAATGAATAGGGAAAATTAGTAATCAATCTGTCACAATTGTCGAATCAAGTTGTTGGCTACATATGTGATCTTCCATCTTGTGCGAATAAAACGGTTAATAATAAGCGTAATAAACATTGTAGTGGATAGGATTAGTGCATCCCTAGGGTTAGTCTTTCTTCATAGTTATCCTTTGAGTTTTTATCGCTTTAGTTTATTTTCTTGTTGTCACCTTTGCTTTGGATTTAATTATCAAAGCCATAAACCCATACAAACCAAATCTATTCTTGGATAATGATGAAGTTTCGTTGAATTAGCTTCGTGTTTTGGATTGCAATCCCTATGGATACGATACTCGACTTACGTTATACTTGCGCGTTTTTCGTGTGAGAAAAGTGAGCGATCAAATTTTGGCGCCGTTGCCGGGGATTGTTAAGATCACACAGGAATAATTTGATGATTTGGAGTTATTAATTCAAGTTATATATTTATATTATTTATTTATTCTTGCCGAGTTAAGCTCTCTTTTCTCCGAGATAGTTTATGATCACAAGGTCCCATGGACCTCCCGAGCAAAATCTTGACCCGTAGATCGAAAATTCCCAAAGAAGAAGGGACGAGAGAGAAGAAGGGCTGCAATGGTAGCAATTCCGAACAATGGGGGTGTTCCTCCTAATGGGGTATACCTCCCGAGCAGCCGCACGCCTTCCGCGAGTTTACAGAGATCGCAGCCCGATGGCGAATATGGGACTCTTGTCCTGCTCCAGACGAGACCTCTGAATTACATGTACCGACCTCCCACTGAACAATTCCAAAGAGGAGGATGGGGCCCGCATGTGGACGCGAACAATTTCGAATTAAATCCGGCCCTGATCAGTATGGTGCAAGGAGAGCAGTTTGGGGGAGGAGTTACAGAAGACCCGAATGCACATCTCGAGACTTATCTCGACATTTGTGACACCATCAAGCAGAATAGGATGCCACAAGACACAATCCGGATGCGCATGTTCGGATTCTCTCTGCGCAGCCAGGCGAAGGATTGGTTCAAGAGCTTGGACCGCACTGGGATAAACAGTTGGGGGAATCTGTGTGAAAAGTTTCTCTCAAAGTATTTCCCTCCAGCCAAAGCACAGAAGATTATCACTGAAATCTCCCACTTTTGCCAACAAGGAGACGAGTCGTTGTTCGAGGCATGGGAGAGATTCAGGGGCTTATTGAGAAAATGCCCCCAACACGGATTCTCTAAAGAGCAGCAGATCACGCAGTTCTATAGCGGGCTGACACTGCATACGAGGAGCATTGTAGATGCATCGGCAGGGGGATGCTTGTTGAACCGTCGAGTAGAGGAGGCCAGCCGCATCATAGAAGAGATGGCGGCCAATAGTTATCAATGGCCGATGGAGAGAACGTGTTTAAAGCAACTGCTGTTGAGAGTGACTCGAAATACGACGATCTTATGAAGAAGTTCACTCTTTTGAAGAGCCAGATCGAGACAGAAGATGTCAGCTATGTCAATCAGAGGAATAATGGGGGAAACCAGGCGTACCATCCGAACAACAGGAATCATCCTAATCTATCGTATGCCAATCCCAATAACTTCCAACAACCTCCAAAGAAGCTTGACATGCGTAATGGTATGATTCAAGAGTCAAGAAGCGGGGTTTAGAGGAGTTGATCGCAGATTGGTTGTGAGCAACCAACAAATGACGACAAATTAGAATTCGATGGCGCACGCAGTAACTCGCTCATCAATAGCACTACTCGTAAAGTTGCACATCCGAATCCACCATGACGACCATGGGCAAACACTTGAAGACGCCGGAGAATCGATCGATCGGATGGCGCGGCGAGAATGCACAAAGAAAAGACGGGCCAATTTCCGGTGTAATGAAAGTGAACCCTAAGAATCGGTGCTTTGCTATCCAGTTGAGAAGTGGAAAGGCGTATCAGAACCACCCGGACGAAGAAGAAGCAACGGAAGAGCACCTCACGATCGAGATCGCGACCGCTAGCCCGGTCGCGAGACATCACACAGCCCGTATTCTAGAACAGCTCGCGAGCCCGCCCGCGGTCGCAAGAAAGAAAGAAGAGCACCTCGCGACCGAGCTCGCGATCGCGAGCCCGGCCGGGAGAAACCAGGCAGAAAGTACGAGAGGAGAGCCCGCGACCGCGTGTCCAGCCGCTAAAAAGACGACCGAAGTAGCGCAGGTCCCTAGCGATCACCCTCGCAGTCGCGAGGGCGACCGCGAGGCACGCCCAGTGACGAAATATCCTACATATACTCCTCCGGTTCCGTTTCCAAGTCGACTAGCTAAGTCGAAATATGACAAGGAGTTCACCCGATTCAAAGAGATATTTCGAAAGTGAATATCAATCTACCTCTCTTTGAGCGCTCGAAACATGCCGGATATGTGAAGTTTCGAAGATGCATTAGCAAGCAAAAGAAATTGGGTAAATTTGAAAAATTAACCTATCGAAGAATGCGGTGCCATCTTACAACCAAGTTGCCTCAAGCAAAAGATCCGGGAGCTTCACACTTGGCGAGATTGCCGAGCACACATTTCCCAATGTGTTGTGCGATTTGGGAGCAAGCATCAATCGATGTCACTGAATGTATTCAACCGCCTGGAGCTAGGGAAGATGAAGACAACAAAGATATCATTGATGATGGCTGACAGGTCAATCACATATCCTAAGGGAATTGTTGAAGACGTGTTGGTAAGAATTCGGGACTTTGTCTTTCCCGCCGATTTTGTTATATTAGACATACCCAATTCAAGCATCAACCACTAATCTTGGGTAGACCTTTTCTAACAACCGGTCGTGCTTTGATTGATGTGCGGGAAGGTGACCTCACGCTTCGTGTCAATGATGAGGAGCTAAAGATTTCAATATATGACGCCATCAAGCAACACGATAGTTCGAGCCCGAAAATTGCTATTCGATCACCATCACTCGCTAGTCAAGTCTCGCACTGAAGGGCAACCAACCATCGACGAGCATCTTTGTAAGGAAGAAGTGGACTCGGTATAAAAATCCGAGTGATTCGCTCAAGCTCGATGGAAGCCATTCTTATGCCAATTGGTGGGCTGTTGTAAATGCTAAGTACAAGTGGCAAATCGAGGTTTGGAAAGTGGTCGGTTGTCAAATCGTCGATTGATGAGAGGTACCGTCGAGCTAGCGACGGAAAATATAGCACTGGTTGGGAGGTAACCCAACGTGTTTTCTCGTTTTTTGTTTTCGTTTTGTTTTTCTTGTTTGTCGTTGTTTTGTCGTGTCGTGTTTCGTCATTTTCGAGTCCCGAGGTATAATTGCTTTCTTTTTAGGATTAAAAAAATAAAGCAAAAAGCACACCTCGCGACCACCCTCGCGCCCGCGAGGTGTGGCCACGAATAGCCATTATGCCGAGAAAATGAATTTTCAGCGCACGGGCGCACCTCGTGACCGAGCTCGCGACCGTGAGCCCGGCAGCGAGGCGTGCCCCGACCCACGCCCGGACGCGACCCGCGTTTTAGACCATTTTTAACCCCTTCCCCCCCCCATTTTACACGCACACACACATTTTCAGCAGCAAAATACTCTCTCTCAAGCACCTTACACCTAAGTTCTTCATTTTGATTGCAATTTTCACCACTAATCCGCTCAAGGTACGCTACATTTACTTAATTCCTCTTGAATTTACGCTTTTTAGCATGATTTGGAGGATTTTTGTCCATTATATCTCCTTATGGTGGGTTTTTGATTTTTTAAGGAATTAGGGCTCATATTGCTAAATTACTTGGTGTTTTGAGCATGATTGTTACAATTTTATGGCTATTGATGTTTATAGATGTGTATTGATGCTTATTATTGGTCAATTTTGCCTACATTGTTGATTTGGGATGAAAAATGTTCGAAAAACCTTATTTTGTCTTTGCATAGCGCGTCATTTCATGACGAGCCCGGCCGTGAGGTCCACGCGCATGTCCGCACACTTCGTTTGTCTTACGCGAAGTTTGAAATTAGCGACCGCGAGTGTGCTCGTGGCCAAGGTTGCAAGCGCGGGCGTTCTCGCGTGCGGATACCCCAAGCGCCGAGTGGTACCTCGCTACCTCCCTCGCGACCGCGAGGTAGCCCAGAATGCCATTTTTTGTGTATTTTTGTGCGTGTGTGCGATTCCTCCCCCTTATTTCGCTTTGTTTGACCATATGTTAGTATAGGGGGCGGTATTTTGCTCAATTCAAGTTTGGGGGAGGTCTATATTTTGCTATGGGTTGTCGTTTGCCTTTATATGCCTCTTTAATAAGTACATGAACTAACTTTGCTTTTATCTTTAGGTACAATATATCACACTGCTCCGGCCATAAACGAAAGGGTAAGGATGTTGCTTCCTCATCCCGGGATGAGCTACATGATGAGTTCCACCCTCCACCGTTGGGGTGCGATCACGACTCCTCATCACGGAAAGGTGGAGAAAATCGGTGCGACTAAAGCACCAACATTCCCGTTTATGTGCATTGAGACCGCCAGTTATGGGGATAGCCAATGACGTCTCATGGCTTGCGAAGAGGGCCGGACTGTATTCAGTTGTAACAGCTAATCATCTATCATACCGGACCCTCACGTTGGAATTCCTGTCGACCTTATATGTTCATAAGACGCATGGATCGCCGGATTACATAACGTTCCAGCTCGATAACGAGCCCAGACAGCTCTCAGTGGATGAGTTGAACTCCATCCTTGAGGGCCATCCCGAGGGCAGATACATCGGGGACTTAGAGCATTCACCTCAGGATCTGTGGCCATTGATCACGAGACACATCCTGGAGCAGAGCCCATATTATGATGCCTTCAGGGGCTAAGGCGAGTTCCATTCGAACCGGAGTCCGCTACTTCCACCGCCACCACATTCACCATACATGGCGCTCGAATGTCGGCACTATTCTCACTCGTGACATGAGTCTCACGATTGTCGCGACGATGAGACGTAAAGTGCACGGGATGTTCCTAGCCCAAAGACTTCCGGATGCTGGTCGAGGTATCGGGGAATGCTCGGATATGCATAGGGGATTTGTTACCCCTATTGCGATTTTTTCGGATCACGATTCGAGAGGCCCATCTCTCAAGATATTTTCCCGACAAGAAATATCTATATGTCCAGACGTTCTTGAAGAAGACCGAGACCGCTACTCTGGATGCTATATGACAAGCATGGCTACCGATAGTCCGCTTTGCCCAACCCCGAGCTCACCAAAGATAAGCACGGTTGGCGCGGAGCATAATTGAGCCCGAGTCCGACCAGACTATGTATGGACTCGGTAAATGCGCAAGGCAAGGTCGAGGAAGAGCAGCCGGAGAGGAGGACGAGCAGCAGAAGCACCCGAGGCCGGTGGCGCGATGCAACCACGGCACGCCGGGGATATTTCGGGATTTATGAGCGACTTGATCGCATAGACGGTCGTCTAGACCGCATGGACGAAATATGACCCCATGATGACACAAAGAAGACCCTCCCGCCCGGCGGCAAAGCGCATCAAGAGCAGCAACATCAGATGATGCAGATGATACATCAATGGAACCAATGGAGAGGTTTCTATCCGCCGCCGGAGTAGGGTGGCATATGAGGTAAGGTCTCTCCCAATCACTCTTTTCTGCAAACCTTATTGCCTCCATTTAACACTGTTTACAATAAGTTTGGGGGGAGTGGACGAGTTTGGTTGGTTGAGAGTCCTTGTTTATGTTTTTGCTTTGTTTTTGATAAGTTATTATATGTTGGGGCTTAGTCTCTTGTGTTTTTGTTGTGTCGGTCGATCAACGAGTTGAAGTGAAATGTGTTAATCCATGTAGCCAATGATGATAGAAATTTTCTGTTAAATATGTGATAGTGCACATGATATGTTAGAAAATGACGCATGGATAACTTGAGATTGCTTAGCTTGTTGTTTTTAACCATTTGCTAAAACCGTGAGACTTGAGCTTCACTGTATACACATCTTGTTATAGTTTCTTTTATTTGTGTGATATCGTGCATGTAATTATCTTCTAGAACTTGCCGTTTTTCTGTGTCGAGGCTGCAATATGTGTTTTGAATATGGAAAGGATAAAAGGCCATCTTTGTTAAACCACATATTTACCCAAACAGTAGCTCCAATGATATATACCATTTGTCGCCTTCTTTGAGCCTTTATTAGACCTTATTCTTTTGTTAACCGGATGATAGGAGGTGAGGATGGATATGAGAATCAAATGGGAGAAAATTTTGTTTTGATATGCAAAGTGGGGATAAAAGATGAAGTATGGTACCCGTGTGAAAAAGAATAGACCCTATAATCTCTATTACAAAGCCAAGAAAAGAAAAAATTTGTGAATAGTATGAGCATAAAGGAAGTCAATTATCATAGTATATGGTACCTTGAGTGAATAAATGTCGAAATAGCATGTTGGAAAGGAAAAGAAAATGGACAAAGTCCATATGAGCCGATTATAGAGATGGAATTACTTGAATATATTTGAGTCACTTAGCCATATATTATCCTACCTTAACCAATGTGCCTACAATACAACCTATGAAAAGTCTTTTTTGATCCTAATTTGAATGCATTTGACGTGGTGGAGATATTAGAGAAATGGCAAGCTTATGGTGAGATTTTTGCATTGCATTGCATTGATTTTTGAGTGCATACACGTCCCTTATTTCTTTATGAGTTGAGTGTACTCTATATATTACGCACATGCCATTGTGAGGTTGAATTGAATGAGATTTTGCTTTCAATGGTGGTACATTGTCGATTTGACTAATGTCGCCGTGTACACTAATGATTTTGAGCTTTGAGATATTTCGAGGCTTTATTGGTTAATCACCTTTCTTGACTTTCGCTGATCCTGTTTGTGTCTCTCTTCTTTTGGTCTTGTTTTTGTTTGAGGACAAACAATGATTTAAGTTTGGGGTTGATAAACACGCATTTTACACGCCATCGTTGATTTCTAAAGATGATTTTAGATCGATAAAGTGCGCTTATGTCTTGGATCTCAATGCTTTTACATATTTTGGAAGATCTTGCTCTTGGGTTCTGCTTTGGTGTTTTGTAGGCTTATGTTGAAAACCAAGCATGGAACGAAGAACGAGCGACGAGGGCAAAACCGGGCCTAGCGACCGCCTTCACGGCCGCTAGCCCGACCGCATGCACAACGCGACCACGAGCGCGCATATCGCCAAGAAATGATAGTCATGACCGCCCAGCGACCGCTAGGTCGGCCGCGAGGAAACATCAACACAAGCGAGGAAAGGCCATGGCACACGAGCACTCCCAACGGGCGCGAGACGTGCCCGCGATGTTTTTATGTGCGACGCGACCACACCTAGCGACCGCGAGGTGTGGCCGTGAGGCCGACGAGCGCGCGCGCCCCTACCGAGAAAACGAAGAATGGCCGAGACGAGGATGTTCCCTCGCGATCGAGCTCGCGACCGTGAGCCCAGACGCGAGGCATGGCGGTAGACGCAAAAATTAGGGTTTTAGCCCTAAATCTATAAATAGGGCTTTGCCCCCTCGCGCCCCCAACCTTCCCCAGCGCAATTTTACACGTTTTTCCTCAGTTTTTCTCTATTTTCCATTTATTTTCAATTTAGTTTTGATTTAGATTCATTCTAGTATTAGTTTTCCATCGTTCTAGCTTTAGTTCTTCGCATTGTTAACGTTTTGGAATAGTTTCGTCCGAAGGAATTCCATCGTTTTCCCGTTTTCCGTTGGGTTTGGATATGAACCCAACCATTGTTCTTCAGATGCTTCCCTACAGGTTTTATCTATTTAATTTCTGCTTTTATGATTGTTTCGTATTTAATTTCGTTATTTATGTCTAGCTAAATTTCTGCTCTAATCTAGGGTTTGCATGATTCTATCTTATATGTTGTGATTCCTCGCTATTGTTATTTACCTTCCGCATCGATTCATGATTCTTGGTGCTTAATTATATGTGTTGATTTATGATCAATCTTGATGCATATCATAGTTGCCGCTAATTACGTAATGCTTTAATTGTCAATCGATCTTGAATGCATGATCTGATAAGCCTTGAGTCGTGGTGAGATAGGAACATTCGTAGGAAGCATATTCTTTGTGATCCTTTTGAGTTGCTTATTTTCCTCTAGACGGCGTAATGAATAGGAAAATTAGTAATCAATCGTCACAATTGTCGAATCAAGTTGTTGGCTTCATATGTGATCTTCCATCTTGTCTCGGATTAAAGCGGTTAATAATAAGTAGGATAAACATTGTAGTGGATATGATTAGTGCATCCCTAGGATTAGTCTTTCTTCATAGTTATCCTTCGAGTTTTTATTGCTTTAGTTTATTTTCTTGTTGTCACCTTTGCTTTGGATTTAATTATCTCAAGCCATAAACCTATACAAACCAAATATGTTCTTGGATAATGATGAAGTTTCGTTGAATTAGCTTCTGTGTTTTCGGATTGCAATCCCTGTGGATACGATACTCGACATACCTTATACTTGCGCGTTTTTCGTGTGAGAAAAGTGAGCAATCACCAACCTGTACAACAACAACAGCAAAGCCACAACAGCAGCAAAACAATAGCAAAATGGTTCATAGCCCTCATCAAATATGTACATATTCATCAAAGTTTTATACACCCTTCAATATTATCACAGCCAAAAGTCACTTAAGTTTTATACTTAGCCACACTTAGGTACTAATATATCATGTACATATTCACAAAATAAAGACGACGTTTCTGTGAGGATGGGTATGTGGGCTTTCTACAGGCTGCATCAACCATCGACTGCTTTAGCCTGCAACATAAAATATCAAGTAGGGTATGTGAGTATGCTAACACACTCAGTGGGGAATATACTGTAAGCAGTGATAACCAATCGTGTAATAAAACATAACATAATGAACATATTCATTAATTCGCTAACAAGACAAATCTCTTTCCCTGCAATGGTACCTTTATCCATCACACAGGCTATGCCACATAGGCTATAATTCGCCACATAGGAAATTATACGCCACACAGGCCACGCCACACAGGCAATCTTACGACATACAGGGCACGTCACACATGCAATAATACGCCACACAGGCAATGATACGCCACACAGGCTTATACCATGAATGCAACAACACAACAATAATTATAACTATAAACTTACAGTAGAAGTTAACCCCACCTTGTGTAGACGTTTAAAAGATCACACTTTAGCCCTTACTCGGTTGTTCGTCTTCAAGCTTCGGATGTCACGTCACCTAGCACTTAATTTTGGATTTTGGATGAAATTTGTGAAGTGTGTGTTTTAGGTGTGAGAAAATTTGGGAAAGAAAAGAAGTGATTTTGATGAAGATGAATAGTAATGAGGTTTAGATATATATATATATATATATATATATATATATATATATAACTCCAATCAAATACATATATGTATACACATTACACAAAATGTACAAATGTACATTTCTAGAGAATTATACAATTCTCTACACATTCTTACATAAAATATATATATTTGTCCATTTATTATTTTCTACACAAATTATTACTCTAATGTATAACAAATAAATTCTCTAATCAATTCTTATATCCAAATCACTAATATCATTAATTAAATAATCAATGCATAAAAAATTAAACTTTCTGTAATACCCCAGATTCTCATAGCTCTGATTAAGCGCTAAGTACGTAATTGATTAGAAATTAATTACGTGAGTGACTAGGAACAATGCATCCTCAGATAAGATTTTATAAGGTTCTAATTTAAAGATTTATCTTAGAATTTTATAGTTGATTAATTTAACAATGAATTTCAATTCATTGTTCTATTTCAACGTTGTTTTAGAAAGAGTGATTTATGAAAGTTTCAATTCACTAGAAACTTCTATATTTCTATTTGCTTATATTGATTTTATAATTTCAAAAAGTTACATTATGATATCATTATTCTTAAGCTTATTACAGTAAAGAAAACTCTAGAACTATTAGCTTCTTAAAGAAGCTAAAATATAGCTTATTATGGAAGCTATTTTCAAGCTATTTCTAGAAGCTTCCCAATGGCTTGTGAAGGAAGCCTTCAATAGTAATTAAGACCCTTATATATATGTTCCTTAAAGCTTGCTCAAGACTTTACTTAACCATTTTTGCTTCCATTCATCCTCAAAATTTCGAAGCACACACACACCACACTACCGAAAATTTCTCTCTTCCAAGCTCAAGATCCGGACTTCAAATATTCTTCAAATTGTTAGATCAACATCCTAAGGAGGTAAATCTCCAACTTTATTCAAGTTTTGAAGTAGAAATCGAAGTGAAAACCCACCCCCAAACCCCATATGGTTCGGCCATATTGGCCATGTTCTTTACGGTTTTGTTCTTCGATTCTTAATTAATATATGCATAGATCTACCTATTATGAGTGATATTATGTTGAGAAATCAAAGAAAATCCTCTTTCATGCTCCCAAAGTTTCGCCATCATGGGCCTTGTTCCATAAATTTTGTTCTTCTGTTCTTGCTTTATTTATGCATAGATCTATCATTTTAGAAGTAATTTATGCTTGATCTATGATTTGATTTATTGTTTCCAAGAAAAACCTAAACTTTATTAAGAACCCTAATTTTTATGTTGAGGAATTGTTGATGATTTCTTGAATCAAGCTTAGATCTATGAAATTAGAGATGATTAAACATGTTTAGAGTCGATTTCGAAAACAAGAATCGAACCCTCCATTTTCCTTGTGTTGACCGAAAACTATGGCCATGTTTTTAAGATGTTTTGGCTTTGATTTGTTTACAATAAGCTTGTAGCTATGTAATTATATGTATATGATCTTGTTTGGCAAAAGAAATTGGAGTTAAAATCGACTCAAGTGAAAACCCCTAATTTATTATACTTATGGAGTCTTGAGAAATTATGGATTTGATTTTATTTGAGTTGTTTGATTTCATAAGTATGATCTAGTATATGAAAGTAGCTTATTTTGAATTATTGGGATTTTTCTAGACTACTATGAAAGATTTAGATTTCGTTAGTTTGCGAAATTATAAAGGACGTTGTGATATTAACTTGATATTTGAAATTTGATTTCAAAACATAGATTCTTTGATTTATATAGCTTGATCAAGACTTCCTTGATCAAAGTTTCCGAAGAAAAAGATTTGAAAGTTAAAGATTTTATTATAGCAATATGATATCCCATATATATATATATGGAGTTGAAAAGATTTAAGTTCTCATACACTACATTCTTAATAAGTCGAATAGTTTAGTTTTGGATGCATTGACCTAGCAGCTTAGCTTAGTCATAGAGTATCGAGAGAGTTTTAGTAGAGGCTCAAAAGTTAAAACTCTTAGTTCCTCTCTCCCGTATTTATTCCTCTTATCTATTTTTAAGGGAGCAAGTGGAAGAAGATAGAGATTAAGAAAGGAAGAGCGAAAAGTCTCGAGTAAGCCGATTCCAGGTGGGCTTTCTAAACTAAAATATGTTTATGCACAAGTTTATGATATTAAGCATGTGAATTTTTATAAAGTTAATTGACTTGCCTGTTTTTGAGCATATTGCATATTGCCTATCTACGAGAGATTTACGATATCGGCCCTATGCTAGGCAATTGCTAGTAAGGGTTTGTGTACAGTGTGGCCTTTGCCAAGGTGTTTGAGAATGAGGCCTCTTCTCAACACAAGAGTGCGTAGATATGGTGTTTATTTAAGATTTGTCTGCAGACATGTTATGATTAGAATTGTTAGCACGTGCATTGATCATGAAGTAAGTGATTTCAGAAAGTTTGATTCATAGGTTATTTCTTAAAACCCCTGTGAATCTAAGAAAGTGGCAAGTCGATTATATAGCTCTAAGAGCATGTTTCAGTTGTTTTCGGCAATTGCCCACTGAGTGCATCAAGTACTCATGCCCTGCATGTATTTCTAAATGTGCAGGTAGTGCAGGAGATGACAATGGAGATTGAATGCTGAGCGAAGACCTTTTTGTCAAGTTTTAGTTTGCCCCGGGTTTATGTCTTCACACATAAACTCAGCTACTCTTTTGGCTGCCAACTCTTGTTATGATTTTGATGTATTATGATACAGAGTTCTGATGGGTTAGACATTTGATAAACATGGTCGAATTCATGTCAAAGATCATGGTAACAGTTTGCTAAATTGATTTGTATCCAACTTTGGTTATTTGGTTAATCACAGGTCTAATGACTCGTCTTTCTTTAAAATGACAACTGTTTATATTTACGAGACTTTTGAAATAGTTAGTCTTTTTCTCTTAAATCCAACCGTCGCACTCCGGTTAGTCAGTTAATCAGAGATTAGGTCAGCCGGGGTGTGACACTTTCATTCTAAAATCATAATTATAATTTTACTAGAATTTAAAACTTATAATATCAAACTTTACATTTTCGTTAGGGCGCATCCTCGCTCTTAGCCGGACAACCTGTAAAAACATTCTAAACTCAATTTTTTCAATTTTTTTTAGTTCATAATTTAAAGAAAATTAATTCACACTTAATATATATATATATATATATATATATATATATATATATATATATATTTCGGTATTACACATTTCGTCCTATTTAATGCCTTTTTCTACAAAACATCGAAACAAACCAAATAAGTCCGAACTGAAATTACTAATCAAAACAACGGCATAAATATGGCAATCCACTGGAAACGGCATGCAATAGAAAACCAAGAATAAGCACAAAAACATACTAAATAGCACTCTCAACGCAAGTATCCTCAACAGATGAAGCTTATGCTGAAAGTACCTCATGCTAAGAAGTATGCACCAGTATACATCATAGTCTATCCCAGACATCCTACTCATGGTAAAGCTTTAATTACACCTCCACAACATACACATGCACCACATCAGCACAAACACAGAACCAATCCCCCTGCTCAAACTGCACAAAAGTCCAAGGCCTAACTGAAAAAGCATATGATAGTTTATATGGATTTCCAATGAAGACAGGTCAGGCCTGACCACATCATCAGAATTATCACGTAGAACTGGGTTCCTAAAGGAATTACTAATGTGCAATGATCCAATTCATACTGGGTACCTAAAATATAATTTTTACATGCCGTGCTGATTAGTCGGGGTAGAAGAGAGACCTTCTAGCCTAGAAGCACATATGATACTTGGAAAACGGATGTTCAAGACACATGACTAGCTGTAAGGAGTATCTATTTGACTACGTGGAGAAGGAAAGCGTGAAAGTCGCTTTTAGTGATAATTCAATCGGTACACCAAAGGCTACGGTATACTTTCGATCGACAACGTAAAAATTTCAATTTTAATTATGTTCTTGGTCTGAAACATAATCTATTATATGTTAGTTAATTCTGTGATAACAAATTTATTATTAAAATTCAAAAAAATGAATTCATAATTAAGAACAACTCAAAGTAGATCGTACTGAGAGGAGCAAGGCATGGAAACTTATATGTTGCATCTTGGGAGGATTGCCCTCCGAAAACATGCATGGTGTCCAAGATATCCTCATAGATCAACTGGCTGTGGCACAAAAGGCTGAACCACTTGAATTTCAAGACCATTTACAACTTAGCTAAACATTAGTTGGTCGAAGGTTTACCAAATGCAGGATTCCATAAGGACCAAGTATGCGAAGCATGTCAGAGGGACAAAATAGATGAAAGCGTCATTCAAGAGAAAAGATGCTCACTCTACTGATCAAATTCTTCAACTGATAAACAGGGTCTAGACCTAGATCCACATATTTTCTCTTCTAAAATAAATCTTAAATCAACTATAATTCACAGTAACACCATAATAATAATAATAATCTAAATACATAATAACACTATAATAATCATTTAGAATTTCTACAATCATCACCATACAAGAAGATGTTAGTTACAAATTTACTTTTGATTTCATGACAACAAATAATATTGCATTAAGAATAGAAGAAGTAGCACACATATCTTAGCAAATAGACTACTCATATACAAAATTTCCTTAAATATAAAGTACAATTTTTTAATGTTATTGACCTACCATCTAATTCCATAACCTAGTTTATCCAACTTCTATTATAAAGAAAAATAATATAATAAACTTATAAATAAAAATAAAAATTATATATACATGTATATTATATGGATCCACGGGTTGGATCTAGATTGGATCTGGGTCACAAAAATCAATATCTAGATCCAGATTGGGATTTTAAAGGAATTATCCGGATCCGATCTAGATCTGTCAAATCCTATTTTTTAAAGATCTAGATCCTAAAGAATAGATCTAATCCAGAATCCACCTTCATCTCTAATCATACGCAAGTATTATGAGAAGAAAATATCAGTCACTAGATGTCTGTTGCGCGTACGCCTCAAAAAAATGAAGTAGCTGAAAGAAGGACTCGAACTCTGAAAGAAGCAGTAGGAACAATGCTTGCCATTTCAAAGCAACCTTTAAAATTATGGACTGAAGCTATCAACACGTCATGCTACACCTAGAACCGATCATTTCTGACTCAGAGGCATGGAAAAACATCATACGAAGTGTGAAATAACAAGAAACCTTCTATATCACTTTTGTACTTTTGGTTGTTTGTGTTACATCCACAACAATGACAATGTGGAGTTGAAAACTTTTGACAGAAAAGTTGAACAAGGAATATTCCTTGGATATTCTTCAGCTGAAGAATCCAGCAAAGCTTGTAGAATTTTTAACAAGCAATCCTTCTTTGTTGAAGTAACACCTCATGTTGTTTTTGATGAAACTACTACTGAGTATAAAAATCAGGTCAACATGGAAGCTGAGTCATCTCAAAGAAACTCCACTCCTCTAAGCCTAACAGACGAAGTTCTTGTATGGGGATTAGAAGAAGAGAAAAGTGAAGACGCTAATAGATCCATGGAAATGAGCTAGTTCAGTTGGATGTTTTCCCGATCGTAACATGTCATATGTCAAGGAAAAGTAAGCCAACCGTAGCTCGACTAACAAAGATCGGTCCACCGACAATGCAACTCGTCAAGAATATACACCGCATCGTAAAATCCTTCAGCATCAACCCAACCCAATGATCAGCCGTCTACTGATCAACCTACTGTTGATCCAGTTCTAGCTCCGGACGAAGTTCGAAGATATTGAAAATGGGTTGAAAATCACCCAACTAACAACATTCTTGGAGAACCTACAGACAAAGTCAGAACTCGCAGATTAGTTGCTGACCAAGCTAATGTTGCAGATCAACTGACCAGCACAGAATCACCTATATTCAGTTGTTTCTACTCTCACGTAGAACCCAAGGATTTTCTTGAAGCACTTAACGATGTAAGCTGGATGAATGTTATGCAAGAAGAACTGAATGAATTCTTAAGAAATGTAGTACGAGAACTGGTTGACAGACCTGACAATCACAAGGTGATAAGTCTAAAATGGATTTTCAAGAACAAGAATGTTGAAAATAGATACGTCATCAGAAACAAAGCTAGGCTTATGGCTAAAGGGTACAACCAGGAAGAATGAATTGATTACGACGAAACTTTTACCCCAGTTGCAAGACTGGAAACTATAAGTCTATTCCTAGCCTATGCTGCACATAAGGGATTCATGTTCTATCAAATAAATGTAAAATGTTCATTTCTGAATGACATCCTTACAGATGAAGTGTATATGGAACAACCTCCTGATTTTGAGACTGAAGGTCCCAACAAGGTCTACAAGTTGAACAAAACTCTTTATAGACTCAAATAAGCTCCCAGAGCTTAGTACGACACCTTGTCGTTGTACTTTGAAAAAAATGGATTCAAAAAGGGCTCAATAGGCATGACTCTCTTACTCTCATGAATGACGACGACATTCTCATAGTCTATATTTATGTTGACGATATTATCTTTGAATCAAAATTTGAGAAACTATGTAAGATATTTACTAACGTTATGACCGAAAATTTTATATGTACATGATGGGAGATATGAACTTCTTCTAAGTATTACAAGTGAAGCAGTCAGCTGAAGGCATCTTCATAAGTCAAATCAAGTACACTAAGGAGCTGATCATCAAATTCGAATTTCAACAAGCAAATCCCGTGAAGATTCCGATGACCAGAAATTAGAAGGTGGAATCGAGCATCAAGTCAAGCCAGTGGACCACACCAAATATCGAGGAATCATTGGATCGCTTCTCTGCTATACTACCAAAGAAACCGATATATCATATGCGAGGAGTATGTACCGATATCGTCGATCCAAGAGAGGTGCACATGGAAACAACTAAGAGGATACTACGATATCTCAAAGGTACACCTAACATGTGTTTGTGGTATCCAACTAACAATAATTTCAAGCTTTCAGGTTACTTTGACTTTGTTTTTGCGTAGTTGCGGTGTTAGACAAGAAATCAACTTCAAGGATTTGCCAATTTCTCGAAAGCAAACCGATTTCTTAGTTTCCCAAGAAACATATATCGCTTGCAATGTCCACAATCAAGTCAATACATGGTCTGGAAGCTCGTTCTTCAACTTTTGGTCAAGCAACAGCTCGTAGTTTATGAAGTCACAACGAGTGAAGTTCCCATCTACGATAAGTCTAGCACCATATCAATCACACTCAACCCAGTCCTACATACCAGATGCAAGCACATCGATGTCTGACATTATTTCATCTAAGATCATGTCGAAAAGAAAGACATCATTGTTGAGAAAATTCATATTGATATTCAACGTGCTAACATGCTGACAAAGCTGCTTGCTGAAGGCATATTCAACATGTTGTGCGAAAAGGTAGGACTGCTGAACCCAGAAGAATGAGAAGCTGAAGCTGATAAATGCCAAACTGATCAAGGAACGCATGTTGATCCCAAAAGGAATCCATGCTATTGATCCCAAAAGGAATCCATGCTGACAAGACTAATTGGTAGACATCAGCTGACCAACTATCAATTTTACTGGTTCAAGGGAGAACCCATACTGATAGGTAAAATTGACCAGTCAAACTGATAAGTTTTAACCAAGGTCAAAACTGTCGGACAAATTGGTGATCCAAACTGGTTGTCCAAACTGGAAGCCAGAACTAGTAAATCAGACTAGCGGATAACAAACTGGTAGCACAAACTGGCTAACCAAACTAGTAAACGAGACTGACAGATACTAGACTGGAAGGATGATTCTGACTATCATCAGTATCAGCGTAAACTGGTAACCTCAAACTAGTATTAGTATCAGTACCACTTGATGCCAGTACTATCAACTAACGAGGTATCAACTGACTACTATGTTTAGCTGGCCAGTAAGTATATTGACTCATCATACTAATAATATCATACTGGTAAAGCATACTGAAATTAATACATGACTGATGCATTAACCACTTCGAATTTATTTTGATTCATTTATGACTAATAATTTGAATTAATTCCTCTAGAAGTTATAACGCATGTGCGCAGGATATCATTCTCACATTTAATGCATTGTTAGAAAAAGCTTATAAAAAGGCATAAAGTTCATTACTTTTTACCATAGCAAGACGCCTGTAAAATGTAATACCCCGTCCTTCCTAAGCTTGAGGTTTGTTCGACATGTTTTTCAAGAGGCAAAAAGTTGACTTTTTATTTCGGTGGTCCGACCATCACGAAACCTCAGGCGTTGTGAAGAGTGTCTTATGACGAATTCATAGACACTAAGTATGCAAGTTTTCGACCACCCACGAAGGTTTGGCACTCTAGGAAGTTATCGAAAACCGCACTTTTCATGGGTCTTTTAAAGCATATCTTGCTTATAGTCGTTGTGTCCGTATTTTATTTCGAGTCCATGTGTACCAAGTTTGCCGATTTTGAGTCCGTCATGAAAGTTGCATCGCATTTTATGCTTTTGAAAGTGGTCATGACATAGGAAATTGCAGCCCCTCGCTTCCTATAAATAGAGGGCTAGGGCCTTCATTTTCAACGCTCATTTTCTTCGCCTCTCGTGTTTACGGACAAGCCGAGCAGCCTTGTGCACGCCGCAAAAGTCACTGAGGAGTGGGATCGAGCCGGAAGTCTCGACGGCGCGCTTATTGCGCTGATGCCGCCACCACCGCCGATCACCCTCCCGACAACCTCCGTTTTTCATTTTTGTCATTTTCTTGTTTTGATTCCACCTTTTCATAGATAGCATAACATAGAACTCGGGTTTCTAATGGGACGAGGTGAACAAATGGCCGGAGGACGGCCAAAACCGCCGCCGACCACCGTGGCCTCAATGCCGCCGCCGCGAGCCGCTTAGTCACGATTTGGTGACCGACCGGCCACTTTTTAGCTATGGGCCCTTTAGGTTTTGAGTTCCGAGCTATGTGTTCTACTAGCGTACTGATTTCATTTTTTCGTTTTTCGTGTTTTTGAATGTCGGGATGTTTTTCGTCGTTTCGAGTTTCTAAAGAAAGTACATGCCCGGGTTATCCTTTTTCAACATGGCTTGCCATTCCATGTTCCTTGTTATGCATATTGCTTATGTTTCCATTTTCATGCATCGGTTTTGGATGGTTTATCCTAAATTTGAGGATATGCATCGATTTTTGAAGCATCTTCGCTACTAAGAATTGTGTCATTTTTAATGCATGAATATTTTAAAGGTACCCTATTATAGATCTTGATACCCTGAATATATTTGCCTTCTGCATCAAGTTGATTTGAAAACTCGAAGAGTGCCAAATGTGGGTTCATAAAGTCGAAAACCCTCGTTTTGCTTTGATCTCCGTTTGGATCACGTTGTTGCTTTGGTTTGTGGAATGTGACTCCAAAAGTTGTTCCATCTTGTTACCAGGTACCTACCAGTGTGATATGTGAGGTTGTCGGATCTCTGGATATCTCCGAGTTGCCGTTTCAACTGTTCAGGTTGGGTTATATATGCTTATTTTGAGTTATTTACTCAGACATTTCAAAACCAAAAACTCGTGTGCCGTGAAAATATTTTAACGAAGTTATTACTGTTCCCTATGTGGATCTCTTGATTGTGCATGGATCTCTATTCGGTGGGTTGATCACCATCTTGAGTATTGATCATAAAGGGATAGACCCCGAACTCGTGGTTATGGTTCTGAAGGGGATTAACCCCGGAAGGCCACACAGATTGATTGTGGTCTGGAAGAAAGACTACATTGATTTGGCTGGCTGGAAATGTTTTGAGCCGTGATATTGTGGGCTGGCTGGATATGTTCCGGGCCGAGATGTGATGGGCTGGAGGTATACGTTCCGAGCCAAGGTTCTATGATAGAATAACAGTAATAACGGGTCAGGTATCAAAAAGGAAAATTCTATTTTTGCTTACTTAGAAGTGAGCTTACATTTTAAAACCTTCTAAGGTAAGTGCTCTGAACACGGTATCATGGATTTTGTTTTATGTTATAAAAACCCCAGCTGAGTGCGCTAGTACTCACCCAAAAATCTTTTTCAAATATTTTCACAGATGGAGGAGGGCTGGACGGGCGACGCTGAGGGGTTGAGCTGCGGGTTCTTTCATGCCTTCTGCTTCCGCGATGTTGTGATATATCTATATATTCTGTTGTTGATGTACTATTGTCCCTTTATTTTGCTCTCTGTTGGGAACAAGGTTCGCTATGATATTATTATGCTGTAAGTCTCGATAAGAGCATGTTATGTGGTTGACCGGTCTAGTCAACATGATGTAATGCTATTTTGTTTCCATGCATTACCAGTATCTAATCAAGATCGCGTCCATTGAAGTTATGTTGTCGATATATTTCTGTTGGTAGATTGTTTGCTCACCCCTCCCCTTCAGGATATGTCCTAGTTATAGAGGAGATGCTGCCCGATTTTCTGGTCATATCTTCTTATTATGTATGCTTTATATCCTCTCTTTCTTCCCCTCTTCTTATCCCCCACCCCTAATCACACCCCGACATCCATGCATTTCCTAGGGAATCGGGGCGTGACAGCCTGCTATCAGAGCAGTTTCTCCTGGCTTTGGGTATCTAAAGTTATCTGATATCAAGGCCGTTCATTTGCTTTATATCTTATACGTTCTTGAAATCGAGTGTTTAGAATTTATCTTCTATACTGTTTATCAGGTATAGCTACCCTGAGCTCACCGTCAGGCCGCCTCCTTTAAAAAGGGGATGATGTATGTGTTTATTTATTGATGCTTTATGTGGTTATGTGAGCATGATGTGATCTTGGTTTCATGCGCCTTGGCGTGGTATGAGTTACGTGATGTAAACGTGATGGGGATGTTGGGATGATATGGATATGGATGTGATATGGTTGGATGCTGATGTGGATGTGGAAGTGATTTATCGATAGGACGGACGAGCCTATGCGACTATGATATGAAAATCATTGATGAGAATGATGTGATGTGATTGATATGATCACGGATGAATGATATGAATCTATGTGATTACATAGAAATGTGTTGTTAGTTGAAATCTTGTTTATTTGATAAACGAGTGCTTGTAAGCGAACTGTATTTACTTGCGAGATTATTATTATGAATATCGTGATGGATATTGATGTGTTGAAAGTGAACATTGTGTCTCGAGGCATGGTTACCCGTATATCGGGCGTAAAAGAGAAATATGAATATTTGTTGTTGTTTTATGATGAACTAACATGTAGGTTTATGGATATTCAGTGGCCCAGACCACGTTGGTTGAGATCTCACAGGATGGATGAGTGAATCCGTAAGTTCAGAGAATGTACCAGAAATGTTCACGAGCCATTGGGAGTATTTTTGGGAAGGTTTGTTGGGCTGTGGAGAAAATTCGAGATAAGTGGAAAAGTGTCTGAGTATGAGGCCTATTACAGGATGACAGAGAGACTGCCAACAGGTTGGCAGCCATGGGCAAGAAATCAAGGGTACGTGATGTTCTGCAGGGATCCTATTACCAGGCATCTTACTCTAGATTTCACTGAGTTCGTTGCTCGAGTTTGGAGACAGTGGACCGATCACCGGGGCTGTAATTACCCGAAAAATTTAAAACTTTTATTAGTGATGGTTAAACCAATTACTTGTGGTGCTTAGACCTTAATTATGTTTAAGGTAACCAACGAAATGAATTAGAATCGATTCGGATGTCGAAAACTAGAGAAATAAAAAACTAGTGACTAGTCCAACCGTATTAGGGTTTCCTAAATAGCCTGAACATAGAATGAAAGATCTAGAATGAATCTCAACAAAAGGATTGCATTTCTAGAATCTTCTCACGAAAACATGTGAGAAGCCAAAGAATTACAATTTTCGGGCAGACTTGCCCGGTCAGTCTCAAAAGTACTATTCACAAGCTGGATAAAATTCCAATCAGTGCTAATCATGGAAATTAATGAGAAAAATAAAAATTATGAAGGAATATATTATTATGAATTTAGAATTCATAAGAATCAATTTCTGAATGAAATTCCTAAAGAACTTAACCGAACGCCGGGAATATATACAAAAAAAAAACCCTAAACTGATCCGAACAAATCGAAACTCGGACCAAGGTTATAAATCAATAATAAATTATTTATAAGACTCAAATTAATTATGAAAGCTCAAGAATTCAATAGAAATTCGAATGAGCATAATTTAATCGTCGGACGCTGCTTTTTCCGCGATAATTCAGAATTGACTTACCGAATGCAATCCGAACTTCATAAAATTATTATAAACTATGAAATAAGTCTTTTTAAGGCTATTTAAGAAAATAAAACCTTAAGGTTCCGAGAAATCAATCGAAAGCGCGATAAAACTTAAAGAATCGGTATTAACATACCAAATCGGGTAATTTGACTAGTCTTTCTCCCAACTACCACCAAGGGAACTCCTTATAGGCTTATTACAGCCATTTGCTGCCCTAATACAGTAGCATTTTCGTGCCTCCCTCTCTCTCTCTTTGGAACACAAAATCCTCTCTACTTTTTCAAATTCTTCACTTTCTCCAAGCCTCAAATCCTCCATTCCAACCCTCCAATAATTTTTCTAAGACCATACAAAGGTAGAATTCATCATTCTCTCCATTTTTAATGGAGTTGAATTTTGTTTAGATTTTTTTGGAATTATTTCATGAAGAACCCTAATTTTTGTTCTTCATTTTCTTCATGACTTTTGAACCACCAAATGCTCTCAAGCCATGAATTAAATATGCTTAGAAATATAAGGTTGTTTTTAAATTTTGGGAATTTTTGGAGCATGTGTATTATTTTTGAATTTTGTTAGAATTTGTTTTGTAGAAGATGAAGCATGTTTTTGTGAATATTATTTCATATTATTGCTTGTTGATGTTTTAGGAGCATGTAGTATAAATATGAGAATTTTTAGAATTTTCTTGTATTTTGTTTGATTTTATTTGTTGAGAAATAGTTGAGATATAGTGTTTAATATATGGTATGAACATCATATATTAATCTTGGAATTATTGAAACACTCCTATTTTTGCCAAAAATGACCGAATATAATAGAATATATTTTAAAGTTTATTTGATTTTATTGTTAAAAATAATATGATATATGATGTTTTGAAATAATATGAACCTATTATGCATTGTTGAATTTATTGAACACATATACAATATATGTGTAAGGACTAAAAATTTCAAGCATTTAGTTCATATTATAAATATTTAGTTGATGTTTAAGGTTAATATTACATGTTTAGTACATATTATAAACATGTTGTGAAGTTGGTAGAAATTATTTGAATATATATATATATATATATATAGTGATATTACCGAAATATATATGTAGTAATGAGCATGTGTTTTAATTTTAATGTATGATATGAGATGATATTTCATCTTTAGTGTATGATATAGACAGGATATGATTTTTGTGAAATTTATTGAACACCAATGTGCAATAAATTGAAAGTGCCGAAAAATTTAATGTTCTTAACTCATGGATTAAAATTTTATTTGATGGTATTGAGTTGGTAATTAAATTCTATAGTATGATATGAGCATAACATGATTTTATTGGAATTTATTGGATACTTATGCTAATTATTGCTAATTATCGAAAATATAGCAAAATTGTTAAGTATGAGTTGATTTTAATTGTAAATGATGCCATGGTAGTTAATTTATAAGTTTAGAATGAATGATTGTGATTATGATGAATGAATGGAACACTAATACACACATACACAATAGTTGGGTATTATGTTAGATGTAATACCCGCATTCTGTCAGTGTAAGCTAAGATTAACTCTTGATTAAGAGTTATGAGAAGGAATTGCATCCTTAAGAAAGATTTGTTAAGCTAGAAGCTTTTATATTAAGCTTAACTCGTCGACAAAAATAAATTTGAGATTTATTCAAATCGATTCGAGATAGAACCTAATATAAGATTCTTAGGTCTTGTTTAGAATAAGAAGACCTAGTTTCCAAGGGTCTTGAGATGATAGATACATGCTCAACGAAGTTTTGATTTCATAAAATGGAGAATTTCAAATCTTTGTTTTTGTGATATCGGCGTTTGCCGATTAAACCCTAATCGTCGGTGAATGTCTAAAATGGTTTTGAAGACAAAATGTTTTACAATCAAAGTTTGATGTTTATAATATGTTATTTGAGTTTTAAAGAGAATTTCAAGTAGAGAGCATTTTATTAGAAATTGAGTTTTGAAATAGAACGTTATGGATTAATAGTGTGTATTTATAACATTGGTATTATTTATAGAGAAGTGTACATTTTGTAATTTTCTATAACATGATTATTCATCATGTTTTAAAGAAAAGAAAATGGAGAATTTTGTAGAATTCTCTAGAAAGTGATGAATAATCACTTAATAAAGAAAATGAAAAATGAAATAAAAATTTGTGGACAATTATAAATATGCTACTATTCACCTTCTTCATTAATTTTTTCTCCTAATTTTCGAAATTACACACACTACACACACTAAATTTTTGAAAATTTCATACTCCAATTTTAGAAGATCCAACCGTTGGATTTTCGATCCGTCTTCGATTTCAGGTATATTTCTAACTTTAGAACACATCTATGGTTTGAAATTTTGAAAAATATAATATTTTGAGCATGCTATGTTTTCGGTCATTATGATGATTTTTGAAAGGATATGTTGTTGTTTGAATAATTCATGATTCTATGTTCGATTTATTGCCGACGTGTTGTTTAACGTTGAAATTTTAAGCATATGTATATCCTTTGAGATTTTGATGAAATTTTCAAAAAGGGAGGTCTTGATCTTGAATACATGATGTTGATATGCTTGATATTCTTTCATAAATGTGTTGATGAGTTGATATAAATATGTTTTGAGTAAGAAAACGTTTGAAATCGAACATATGCAAAATTTCATTTGGCGAAACCTAGCCCTCTTATGTTGGGATTTTGATTTTATATGATCATTTTGAGTTCATATTTGGATTCTATGATATTAATAAAGCCTAAAATGATTTATTCGGATTTTTCGGCCGACGTATTCGAAAGTTGAAAATTTTTAGTTTAACGTAAAGTTTGTGTTTTCAACACTAAAGCTTTGATCCTTGAGTTTTGATGGTTGATTGGTGATATTTGATGACAGTTGAGCATGTATAGAGGTTCGTCTAAGATAGGCGACGTCTTGCGCAATTTTTGAAGTTGGACATAAACTATGTCTTAAGGGGTCGTAAGGCTTTTGGCTAAGGTTGAATGGTTTAAGCTTATCATCGAGTTTTCTATGCTCGTTTAGTCATATGAGACTTCGTTAAGTCTTGTTATATGTTAAGACGTTAGAGGATGCAATGACCCGAATGTTTATTGACCTTAGCGTCTTGTGTATTAAAAAAATATATAGTCGTGTTGACGACTAAGATAAAGAGTTATCTTCTTATTTGATTTCAGGGTATGCTTATATGCTACTCTATGTTATTGATGCCCCAAGTGGGAAGAAGAAAGAAATGGAAGAAGAAGGTGCATCTTGAGTGATTGTTACCAGTGGGTATAAATATTTTCTAATATGATATGCTTATGTTTTATGTTTTCAAACCGAAATGAATTTCATTATGAGCAAAGTTTCAAAGTTAAATGACTTTTGTTTTGAGCATGAACATGAGCATGATGCATTACCTATCCACGGAAATGAAAGAAAGAAAAGAAAGAAATTATAAAAGAGTATGGCCGTGGCATGGTACCCTTCGGGTCCATCAACACGGGTATGTTATGGTGTTTGAGATTTACCGACGTCGGATAGCGACCTTCGGGTCATAGCGTGTTTGAGAAGGAGGCCTACTTCTCAACACATAGACAGAATCCGTGGATATGGAAGAGAAAGATATCGGCCGACATGAGAACATGCATATGCATATTTTATGATGATGCTATGAAATGAAAGCAAGTAAGTAAATATTTATGTTTATTATGATGCATGCACAGGTTATTTCACTAAAATCCCTGTGTATTGCAATGTTATGGCAAGTAATTGATATAGCTCTAAAGAGCAATGTTTTTATGTTTTCGGCGTATACCCACTGAGTGCATTTTTGTACTCACGCCCTGCATGTATTTCTAAACGTGCAGGTTGAGCTCGAGAGGATGCTGGAATCGAATGCTGTACAAAGGAGCTTCTCTAAATATTCGACTCATAATGATAATATTCAATTATTGATATTGTTCGTTGATGATTAACATGTTTTGTTGCCCAGAGAGTTATGTCATCACACATAATTCTCAACCACACTTTTCGTTGCCGAACTTTGGCCTTCACCGCTATGTTTTGTTATGCCAAATCGACCTAACCGATCTTGATAACGGTCATTGTTTTATTGGTATGATCTCGGCATTGTTGTTATAATGTTAACTTGATTACGAGAACATGTATTCATTAAAATGTTTATGCGATCAAGGATTTACTTAAGAGTTCGAAATGTTTTATTAAAGCCATTAAGGTTATATCAATTCTTTGAGACTTTGTTAAACCATGCCTTGAAAAGTTGAAAGATTTTTATCGTTGTTAAAGCATTGCTTGAATACATATATTCTTAGTATGATTATCCTTTTGTTATTATCCACTCCCAGCCGTTGTTCTTCCTCATTCGAACTTTTATTATAGTTTGAAAACCTACACTTAAACTTTTGTCAAAAAAAAATTTATTCCACTTCTTTGAAATATAAAGGATTGATTGTTTCAAGATGAAAATTTAGGTCACACATTGTGATCGCTTTGAATCATTGGTCATATTTGGAAATATTGATCAACAGATTTGTTTCTTAACCCACGTCACGGCCCAATTACTTGACTAATTACGTGGTTAAGTAGTCGGGCTGTGACAGAATGGTATCAGAGCAAGGTTTTGAATTCTAAACCTGTGAGCCTTTGTCAATTGGTGCAATTTGTGCACAGTTTTGAAGTCTGAGCTTGTAAATCCTTGTGAATCCTTGTGCAGCTTGTGTGCTGTCTCGAGTTCTAAATACATGAATCCTTGTAAGTCTTGTGCAATTGTGCCATTTGAGCATGTGAATTCTTTTGAGTGACTGCTTTGAGTATTTAAATTTATGGAGTCATTTGTTCGACTCTATCATGAGAATATTTGTTAAAGAGTCATTGTTCTTAAGAGAAGCTCAAGATTCGATTCCATCATCTCGAGCTCACGGTATGAGCTTATGCTTATGATTATGATGATTATGATTATCATAGTTGATGATGAGTACATGCTTTATTGAATGAATTGCTACATGAAAATGTATGCTTAAAATGAGCTAATGCTTTATGAGCTGAAATTGAAAAGAAATAATGAGAAGAGACGACAGAACAACATGAAGCGTTCGAGCATTCTTTTATTTAGAATGGCAAGGACCATCCGGACAGCTTGGACTTGAAAGAGAACGACTCGTTTGTCATCATGTCGTTTATCATTATATCGTTTGCCTTTATCAGTAAGGATCAGGTGAACAGCTTACCTAGAACGAATTTCTCGCTCAATTTCATCGCCTGGGAAGAAAAGTATATGAGTACGATGAAATGGGACCGATGGAATACTCCAGGTTGATTTTATAGCTTAAGGAGTAACGAGATTGGCTTTCCATGTGATGATCGATATACAAGCAAAGAAGTGATCAAAGATAAGAAGGAATAAGAGATCAAGGCGATCACCTTCACGATCGCTAGCCGCTTCTGAGCTTATTCCGAAATTTTGCACCAAAACTAACGATTGCTAGTCCGGTCGCTAGCACTATGACTGATGAGAATTAGGATTTCACCCATCATATATATATATATACCCCGATCATCCATTGGCAAGTAACTCACGTTTTTGATAATTTTCCGGACTCTAACTATCATCGCCATTATTATGTACACTTGAATTCCCTCTTGGCTCTTTTTCCCCTATAGCCGACTTTATCTCAGTTATTCATTAATTTCAGTCGGCTAGTAACTTTTCAGTTACACCTGATGATAAAGAGAACATGGAACTTAATGATAATGATCTTACCACCCCTGAGTATGATGCATATTCTATACAGTTTGATCATTTTTATCTCCATCCTGAAATGTTTCCTATTGAACTAGATTGGTATGGTCAGTATTGTTGCATCTCTTGGGATTTTTATACCGATTCAGTTTGTTCTATTTTCTCATGTTTATGAAACTTCTCAATTGAGAATTTAAAAGAGACTCAAACTAATTTATCTAGACTCCAGATGTCTCAAGATCTTTTATGTCTAAACCCGATTTTTTTTCCAGTTGTTGGCACAACATAGCTACAGCCCTAGATATCGGTCAAATGTCTTTTGTGACCGATTACGTATTCTTTACCTTGAGTCATTCTTTTGTAATTATTTCCCAATTGTGCTAATGATTTGCTATCTTCTAAGATTGAGAAAGATTGTAGAGATGCCAGACTCCTACGAAGCCATTGATGGTAGTAAGGACATAAATGCAAAGACGTAAGAAGAGAGTGATGACGATGACAGCCTATCGTGGACATACGGATGTAGATATATATAGATTAGTGACGTTTATAGATACTTTTATGATACGATAGCGTGCTTGAGAAGCCGTACCAGATAAGTTTTTCCCGAGATGCTAAATTATCTGCATGCTTGAAAAAAACCAGATTGTAAAGTTTTCCTTGCTTTTGTAAAAGCCCTCAAAGAAGTAGTTTTCTTTCCTTTGAGATCTATATGATCATTTTGCTATCGAGCTATGCTATTTCATATCATAACCTTGTGATAAACAATTAAGAAGATCCTTGAGATATAAGCTTGTTTATTAAGAACTTTTTCTCGTTTTTGATAAGCGAAACATCTGCATTTTAGTATTTGTTTGCAATGCAGTATACCAGCTAGAAAAAGAAATCCTAATTCTGAAGAAGAAAAATAAGAAAGTGACAACTCTTCTCATGATTAACCTATATCTTCTTTCCTTTAAACTGATCTTAGAATTTCAGAGCTTTTTCTACGTCAGAATCCTCCATCTTCCAATGGAGTTAGTAGCCCAGCTGATGCTGAAAAATGAGTTCACTTTGTTAAACGAGTTTTCAAGTTTTTGGAGTGCTCTAATCGAGAGTGTCTCCTATGTATGTCGTTTCAGTTAAGATGGTCTGTATATTTCTGATGGGGAGTACGTCAGATTCCTATTATGTATGAAGCTGAAAAAAAATTAGCTCGAATATATTCCCTCAAGATAATGCGTTTACATGGAGTGCTCATCTCCATCCTCTCAAATAGAGATTTCAAATTTACATCTTGTTTTGGACGAATTTCAACAAGAGATGGGTGCAAGATTGAATTCGCATACGACAACTACCAAGCGACGATTGATATGACGCCCTATGAAGCCTCTACGGCAGAAAACATAGATCGCTGCTCTTCTAAGACACGCGATTGGAGAAAGAAAAGTAATTGGACCGAAGCGATTGAAGAAAATATCGTAATCATATGATAATTCAAGAAAAGAATCTAAGAAGCTCAAGACGTTAGAAGTTCTATGAAGATATCCAAAAGAATACATCGCTCTGGAATCAAAGGAAAGCTCAAACCAAGATTTATTCGACCATACAAGATTCAAGATAAGATTGGGCCAATCGTCTACAGATTAACGATGCCTTCAAGTTTAGACAATATTTACGATGTTCTCCGTATGTCTCAGTTATGAAAATAGGTGTTAATCCAAAACACATTGTACATCAATAGAACGTTGTTCCTGAACAAGATTTAAGCCATGAAGAGAAACCAGAAATGCAACTTAGATTGAAAAGAACGATAAATAAGGAATGAATCAATTCCTTTATTTAAAGTTCGATGAAAGCATCATGGTTTAAAAGAAGCAACATGGGAGCTATAAGATCAGACAAGAAAAAAAATACCTCTGCAAAACGGTACTAAATTTCGAGGACGAAATTTTTGTAAGGGGGTGAGAATGTAATACCCCGCATTCCTGTAGCAGAGATTAACTCTTGATTAAGAGTTATGAGAAGGGAATTGCATCCTTAAGAAAGATTTGTTAAGCTAGAAGCTTTTATATTAAGCTTCGCGTCGACAAAAATAGAATTTGAGATTTATTCGAAATCGATTCGAGATAGAACCTAATATAAGATTCTTAGGTCTTGTTTAGAATAAGAAGACCTAGTTTCCAAGGGTCTTGAGATGATAGATACATGCTCAACGAAGTTTTGATTTCATAAAATGGAGAATTTCAAATCTTTGTTTTTGTGATATCGGCATTTGCCGATTAAACCCTAATCGTCGGTGAATGTCTAAAATGGTTTTGAAGACAAAATGTTTTTACAATCAAAGTTTGATGTTTATAATATGTTATTTGAGTTTTAAAAGAGAATTTCAAGTAGAGAGCATTTTATTAGAAATTGAGTTTTGAAATAGGAACGTTATGGATTAATAGTGTGTATTTATAACATTGGTATTATTTATAGAGAAGTGTACATTTTTGTAATTTTCTATAACATGATTATTCATCATGTTTTAAAGAAAAGGAAAAATGGAGAATTTTGTAGAATTCTCTAGAAAGTGATGAATAATCACTTAATAAAGAAAATGAAAAATGAAATAAAAATTTGTGGACAATTATAAATATGCTACTATTCACCTTCTTCATTAATTTTTTCTCCTAATTTTCGAAATTACACACACTACACACACTAAATTTTTGAAAATTTCATACTCCAATTTTAGAAGATCCAATAGTTGGATTTTCGATCCGTCTTCGATTTCAGGTATATTTCTAACTTTAGAACACATCTATGGTTTGAAATTTTGAAAAATATAATATTTTGAGCATGCTATGTTTTCGGTCATTATGATGATTTTTGAAAGGATATGTTGTTGTTTGAATAATTCATGATTCTATGTTCGATTTATTGCCGACGTGTTGTTTAACGTTGAAATTTTAAGCATATGTATATCCTTTGAGATTTTGATGAAATTTTCGAAAAAGGGGAGGTCTTGATCTTGAATACATGATGTTGATATGCTTGATATTCTTTCATAAATGTGTTGATGAGTTGATATAAATATGTTTTGAGTAAGAAAAACGTTTGAAATCGAACATATGCAAAAATTTCATTTTGGCCGAAACCCTAGCCCCTCTTATGTTGGGATTTTTGATTTTATATGATCATTTTGAGTTCATATTTGGATTCTATGATATTAATAAAGCCTAAAATGATTTATTCGGATTTTTCGGCCGACGTATTCGAAAGTTGAAAATTTTAGTTTAACGTAAAGTTTGTGTTTTCAACACTAAAGCTTTGATCCTTGAGTTTTGATGGTTGATTGGTGATATTTGATGACAGTTGAGCATGTATAGAGGTTCGCCTAAGATAGGCGACGTCTTGCGCAATTTTGAAGTTGGACATAAACTATGTCTTAAGGGTCGTAAGGCTTTTGGCTAAGGTTGAATGGTTTAAGCTTATCATCGAGTTTTCTATGCTCGTTTAGTCATATGAGACTTCGTTAAGTCTTGTTATATGTTAAGACGTTAGAGGATGCAATGACCCGAATGTTTATTGACCTTAGCGTCTTGTGTATTAAAAAAATATATAGTCGTGTTGACGACTAAGATAAAGAGTTATCTTCTTATTTGATTTCAGGGTATGCTTATATGCTACTCTATGTTATTGATGCCCCAAGTGGGAAGAAGAAAGAAATGGAAGAAGAAGGTACAGTCTTGAGTGATTGTTACCAGGTGGGTATAAATATTTTCTAATATGATATGCTTATGTTTTTATGTTTTCAAACCGAAATGAATTTCATTATGAGCAAAGTTTCAAAGTTAAATGACTTTTTGTTTTGAGCATGAACATGAGCATGATGCATTACCTATCCAAGGAAATGAAAGAAAGAAAAGAAAGAAATTATAAAAGAGTATGGCCGTGGCATGGTACCCTTCGGGTCCATCAACACGGGTATGTTATGGTGTTTGAGATTTACCGACGTCGGATAGCGACCTTCGGGTCATAGCGTGTTTGAGAAGGAGGCTACTTCTCAACACATAGATGAAATCCGTGGATATGGAAGAGAAAGATATCGGCCGACATGAGAACATGCATATGCATATTTTATGATGATCTATGAAATGAAAGCAAGTAAGTAAATATTTATGTTTATTATGATGCATGCAGGTTATTTCACTAAAATCCACATGTATTGCAATGTTATGGCAAGTAATTGATATAGCTCTAAAGAGCAATGTTTTATGTTTTCGTATACCCACCGAGTGCATTTTGTACTCACGCCCGCATGTATTTCTAAACGTGCGGGTTGAGCTCGAGAGGATCTTTGGAATCGAATCTTTGTATAAAGGAGCTTCTCTAAATATTCGACTCATAATGATAATATTCAATTATTGATATTGTTCGTTGATGATTAACATGTTTTGTTGCCCGAGAGTTATGTCATCACACATAATTCTCAACCACACTTTTCGTTGCGAACTTTGGCCTTCACCGCTGCTATGTTTTGTTATGCCAAATTGACCTAACGATCTTGATAACGGTCATTGTTTTATTGGTATGATCTCGGCATTGTTGTTATAATGTTAACTTGATTACGAGAACATGTATTCATTAAAATGTTTATGCGATCAAGGATTTACTTAAGAGTTCGAAATGTTTTTATTAAAGCCATTAAGGTTATATCAAATCTTTGAGACTTTGTTAAACCATGCCTTGAAAAGTTGAAAGATTTTTATCGTTGTTAAAGCATTGCTTGAATACATATATTCTTAGTATGATTATCCTTTTGTTATTATCCACTCCCAGCCGTTGTTCTTCCTCATTCGAACTTTTATTATAGTTTGAAAACCTACACTTAAACTTTTGTCAAAAAAAAAATTTATTCCACTTCTTTGAAATATAAAGGATTGATTGTTTCAAGATGAAAATTTAGGTCACACATTGTGATCGCTTTGAATCATTGGTCATATTTGGAAATATTGATCAACAGATTTGTTTCTTAACCCACGTCACGGCCCAATTACTTGACTAATTACGTGGTTAAGTAGTCGGGCTGTGACAGAATGGTATCAGAGCAAGGTTTTGAATTCTAAACACAGTGAGCCTTTGTCAATTGGTGCAATTTGTGCACGCTTGAAGTCCGAGCTTGTAAATCCTTGTGAATCCTTGTGCGACTTGTGTCTTTGTCTCGAGTTCTAAATACATGAATCCTTGTAAGTCTTGTGCAATTGTGCCATTTGAGCATGTGAATTCTTTTGGTGACTACTGTTTGAGTATTTAAATTTATGGAGTCATTTGTTCGACTCTATCATGAGAATATTTGTTAAAGAGTCGATTGTTCTTAAGAGAAGCTCGAGATTCGATTCCATCATCTCGAGCTCACCACCTATGAGCTTATGCTTATGATTATGATGATTATGATTATCATAGTTGATGATGAGTACATGCTTTATTGAATGAATTGCTACATGAAAATGTATGCTTAAAATGAGCTAATGCTTTATGAGCTGAAATTGAAAAGAAATAATGAGAAGAGACGACAGAACAACATGAAGCGTTCGAGCATTCTTTTATTTAGAATGGCAAGGACCATCCGGACAGCTTGGACTTGAAAGAGAACGACTCGTTTGTCATCATGTCGTTTATCATTATATCGTTTTCCTTTATCAGTAAGGATCAGGTGAACAGCTTACCTAGAACGAATTTCTCGCTCAATTTCATCGCCTGGGAAGAAAAGTATATGAGTACGATGAAATGGGACCAGATGGAATACTCCAGTTGATTTTTATAGCTTAAGGAGTAACGAGATTGGCTTTCCATGTGATGATCGATATACAAGCAAAGAAGTGATCAAAGATAAGAAGGAATAAGAGACTGGCGATCACCTTCACGATCGCTAGCCAGTTTGCGAGCTTATTCCAGAAATTTTTGCACCGAAACTAACGATTGCTAGTCCGGTCGCTAGCACTATGACCGATGAGAATTAGGATTTCACCCATCATATATATATATATACCCCGATCATCCATTGGCAAGTAACTCACGTTTTTGATAATTTTCCGGACTCTAACTATCATCGCCATTCATTATTATGTACTTGAATTCCTCTTGGCTCTTTTTCCCTATAGCCGACTTTATCTCGCTTATTCATTAATTTCGATCGGCTAGTAACTTTTCGATTACACCGATGATAAAGAGAACATGGAACTTAATGATAATGATCTTACCACCCACGAGTATGATGCATATTCTATACTGTTTGATCATTTTATCTCCATCACCGAAATGTTTCCTATTGAACTAGATTGGTATGGTCGGTATTGTTGCATCTCTTGGGATTTTATACCGATTCGGTTTGTTCTATTTTCTCATGTTTATGAAACTTCTCAATTGAGAATTTAAAAGAGACTCAAACTAATTTATCTAGACTCCGATGTCTCAAGATCTTTTATGTCTAAACCCGATTTTTTTTCCAGTTGTTGGCACAACATAGCTACAGCCCTAGATATCAGTCAAATGTCTTTTGTGACTGATTCTGGTATTCTTTACCTTGGAGTCATTCTTTTGTAATTATTTCCCAATTGTGCTAATGATTTGCTATCTTCTAAGATTGAGAAAGATTGTAGAGATGCCAGACTCCTACGAAGCCATTGATGGTAGTAAGGACATAAATGCAAAGACGTAAGAAGAGAGTGATGACGATGACAGCCTATCGTGGACATACGGATGTAGATATATATAGATTAGTGACGTTTATAGATACTTTTATGATACGATAGCGTGCTTGAGAAGCCGTGCTGATAAGTTTTCCCGAGATGCTAAATTATCGCATGCTTGAAAAAACCAGTTGTAAAGTTTTCCTTGCTTTTGTAAAAGCCCTCAAAGAAGTTTTCTTTCCTTTGAGATCTATATGATCATTTTGCTATCGAGCTATGCTATTTCATATCATAACCTTGTGATAAACAATTAAGAAGATCCTTGAGATATAAGCTTGTTTATTAAGAACTTTTCTCGTTTTGATAAGCGAAACATCTGCATTTAGTATTTGTTTGCAATGCAAGATACCGACTAGAAAAAGAAATCCTAATTACAAGAAGAAAAATAAGAAAGTGACAACTCTTCTCATGATTAACCTATATCTTCTTTCCTTTAAACCGATCTTAGAATTTGAGCTTTTTCTCGTCGTAATCCTCCATCTTCCAATGGAGTTAGTAGCCCACCGATCTTGAAAAATGAGTTCACTTTGTTAAACGAGTTTTCAAGTTTTGGAGTGCTCTAATCGAGAGTGTCTCCTATGTATGTCGTTCGATTAAGATGGTCTCAGATATTTCGATGGGAGTACGTCGATTCCTATTATGTATGAAGTGAAAAAAATTAGCTCGAATATATTCCTCAAGATAATGCGTTTACATGGAGTGCTCATCTCCATCCTCTCAAATAAGATTTCAAATTTACATCTTGTTTTGGACGAATTTCAACAAGAGATGGGTGCAAGATTGAATTCGCATACGACAACTACCAAGCGACGATTGATATGACGCCCTATGAAGCCTCTACGGCAGAAAACATAGATCGCTGCTCTTCTAAGACACGCGATTGGAGAAAGAAAAGTAATTGGACCGAAGCGATTGAAGAAAATATCGTAATCATATGATAATTCAAGAAAAGAATCTAAGAAGCTCAAGACGTTAGAAGTTCTATGAAGATATCCAAAAGAATACATCGCTCTGGAATCAAAGGAAAGCTCAAACCAAGATTTATTCGACCATACAAGATTCAAGATAAGATTGGGCCAATCGTCTACAGATTAACGATGCCTTCAAGTTTAGACAATATTTACGATGTTCTCCGTATGTCTCAGTTATGAAAATAGGTGTTAATCCAAAACACATTGTACATCAATAGAACGTTGTTCCTGAACAAGATTTAAGCCATGAAGAGAAACCAGAAATGCAACTTAGATTGAAAAGAACGATAAATAAGGAATGAATCAATTCCTTTATTTAAAGTTCGATGAAAGCATCATGGTTTAAAAGAAGCAACATGGGAGCTATAAGATCGAGACAAGAAAAAATACCTCAAAGCGGTACTAAATTTCGAGGACGAAATTTTTGTAAGAGGTGAGAATGTAATACCCGCATTCACATGTGTAGATTAACTCTTGATTAAGAGTTATGAGAAGGAATTGCATCCTTAAGAAAGATTTGTTAAGCTAGAAGCTTTTATATTAAGCTTCACGTCGACAAAAATAAATTTGAGATTTATTCAAATCGATTCGAGATAGAACCTAATATAAGATTCTTAGGTCTTGTTTAGAATAAGAAGACCTAGTTTCCAAGGGTCTTGAGATGATAGATACATGCTCAACGAAGTTTTGATTTCATAAAATGGAGAATTTCAAATCTTTGTTTTGTGATATCGGCGTTTGCCGATTAAACCCTAATCGTCGGTTTGAATGTCTAAAATGGTTTTGAAGACAAAATGTTTTACAATCAAAGTTTGATGTTTATAATATGTTATTTGAGTTTTAAAGAGAATTTCAAGTAGAGCATTTTATTAGAAATTGAGTTTTGAAATAGGAACGTTATGGATTAATAGTGTGTATTTATAACATTGGTATTATTTATAGAGAAGTGTACATTTTTGTAATTTTCTATAACATGATTATTCATCATGTTTTAAAGAAAAGAAAAATGGAGAATTTTGTAGAATTCTCTAGAAAGTGATGAATAATCACTTAATAAAGAAAATGAAAATGAAATAAAATTTGTGGACAATTATAAATATGCTACTATTCACCTTCTTCATTAATTTTTCTCCTAATTTTCAAATTACACACACTACACACACTAAATTTTGAAAATTTCATACTCCAATTTTAGAAGATCCAATAGTTGGATTTTCGATCCGTCTTCGATTTCGGTATATTTCTAACTTTAGAACACATCTATGGTTTGAAATTTTGAAAATATAATATTTTGAGCATGCTATGTTTTCGGTCATTATGATGATTTTGAAAGGATATGTTGTTGTTTGAATAATTCATGATTCTATGTTCGATTTATTGCCGACGTGTTGTTTAACGTTGAAATTTTAAGCATATGTATATCCTTTGAGATTTTGATGAAATTTTCGAAAAAGGGGAGGTCTTGATCTTGAATACATGATGTTGATATGCTTGATATTCTTTCATAAATGTGTTGATGAGTTGATATAAATATGTTTTGAGTAAGAAAAACGTTTGAAATCGAACATATGCAAAAATTTCATTTTGGCCGAAACCCTAGCCCCTCTTATGTTGGGATTTTTGATTTTATATGATCATTTTGAGTTCATATTTGGATTCTATGATATTAATAAAGCCTAAAATGATTTATTCGGATTTTTCGGCCGACGTATTCGAAAGTTGAAAATTTTTAGTTTAACGTAAAGTTTGTGTTTTCAACACTAAAGCTTTGATCCTTGAGTTTTGATGGTTGATTGGTGATATTTGATGACAGTTGAGCATGTATAGAGGTTCGTCTAAGATAGCGACGTCTTGCGCAATTTTGAAGTTGGACATAAACTATGTCTTAAGGGTCGTAAGGCTTTTGGCTAAGGTTGAATGGTTTAAGCTTATCATCGAGTTTTCTATGCTCGTTTAGTCATATGAGACTTCGTTAAGTCTTGTTATATGTTAAGACGTTAGAGGATGCAATGACCCGAATGTTTATTGACCTTAGCGTCTTGTGTATTAAAAATATATAGTCGTGTTGACGACTAAGATAAAGTTATCTTCTTATTTGATTTGGTGGTATGCTTATATGCTACTCTATGTTATTGATGCCCCAAGTGGGAAGAAGAAAGAAATGGAAGAAGAAGGTGCAGGTCTTGAGTGATTGTTACCGGTGGGTATAAATATTTTCTAATATGATATGCTTATGTTTTATGTTTTCAAACCGAAATGAATTTCATTATGAGCAAAGTTTCAAAGTTAAATGACTTTTTGTTTTGAGCATGAACATGAGCATGATGCATTACCTATCCACGGAAATGAAAGAAAGAAAAGAAAGAAATTATAAAGAGTATGGCGTGGCATGGTACCTTCGGGTCCATCAACACGGTATGTTATGGTGTTTGAGATTTACCGACGTCGGATAGCGACCTTGGGGTCATAGCGTGTTTGAGAAGGAGGCCTACTTCTCAACACATAGACGTAATCCGTGGATATGGAAGAAAGATATCGGCCGACATGAGAACATGCATATGCATATTTTATGATGATCTATGAAATGAAAGCAAGTAAGTAAATATTTATGTTTATTATGATGCATGCACAGTTATTTCACTAAAATCCACATGTATTGCAATGTTATGGCAAGTAATTGATATAGCTCTAAAGAGCAATGTTTTATGTTTTCGTATACCCACCGAGTGCATTTTGTACTCACGCCCGCATGTATTTCTAAGCGTGCGGGTTGAGCTCGAGAGGATCTTTGGAATCGAATCTTTGTATAAAGGAGCTTCTCTAATATTCGACTCATAATGATAATATTCAATTATTGATATTGTTCGTTGATGATTAACATGTTTTGTTGCCCGAGAGTTATGTCATCACACATAATTCTCAACCACACTTTTCGTTGCGAACTTTGGCCTTCACCGCTTGCTATGTTTTGTTATGCCAAATTGACCTAACGATCTTGATAACGGTCATTGTTTTATTGGTATGATCTCAGCATTGTTGTTATAATGTTAACTTGATTCTGAGAACATGTATTCATTAAAATGTTTATGCGATCAAGGATTTACTTAAGAGTTCAGAAATGTTTTTATTAAAGCCATTAAGGTTATATCAAATCTTTGAGACTTTGTTAAACCATGCCTTGAAAAGTTGAAAGATTTTTATCGTTGTTAAAGCATTGCTTGAATACATATATTCTTAGTATGATTATCCTTTTGTTATTATCCACTCCCAGCCGTTGTTCTTCCTCATTCGAACTTTTATTATAGTTTGAAAACCTACACTTAAACTTTTGTCAAAAAAAATTTATTCCACTTCTTTGAAATATAAAGGATTGATTGTTTCAAGATGAAAATTTAGGTCACACATTGTGATCGCTTTGAATCATTGGTCATATTTGGAAATATTGATCAACAGATTTGTTTCTTAACCACGTCACGGCCCAATTACTTGACTAATTACGTGGTTAAGTAGTCGGTCGTGATGAGAATGGTATCGAGCAAGGTTTTGAATTCTAAACACAGTGAGCCTTTGTCAATTGGTGCAATTTGTGCACGCTTTGAAGTCGAGCTTGTAAATCCTTGTGAATCCTTGTGCGACTTGTGTCTTTGTCTCGAGTTCTAAATACATGAATCCTTGTAAGTCTTGTGCAATTGTGCCATTTGAGCATGTGAATTCTTTTGAGTGACTGTTTGAGTATTTAAATTTATGGAGTCATTTGTTCGACTCTATCATGAGAATATTTGTTAAAGAGTCAGTTGTTCTTAAGAGAAGCTCAGCATTCCGATTCCATCATCTCGAGCTCACCACCTATGAGCTTATGCTTATGATTATGATGATTATGATTATCATAGTTGATGATGAGTACATGCTTTATTGAATGAATTGCTACATGAAAATGTATGCTTAAAATGAGCTAATGCTTTATGAGTGAAATTGAAAAGAAATAATGAGAAGAGACGACGAACAACATGAAGCGTTCGAGCATTCTTTTATTTAGAATGGCAAGGACCATCCGGACAGCTTGGACTTGAAAGAGAACGACTCGTTTGTCATCATGTCGCTTTATCATTATATCGTTTGCCTTTATCGATGAAGGATCGGTGAGCGACTTACCTAGAACAATTTCTCGCTCAATTTCATCGCTGGGAAGAAAAGTATATGAGTGCGATGAAATGGGACCGGATGGAATACTCCGGTTGATTTTATAGCTTAGGAGTAACGAGATTGGCTTTCCATGTGATGATCGATATCTGACAAAAAGTGATCAAAGATAAGAAGGAATAAGAGACGGCGATCACCTTCACGATCGCTAGCCGGTTCTGAGCTTATTCGAAATTTTTGCACGAAACTAACGATTGCTAGTCCGGTCGCTAGGCACTATGACCGATGAGAATTAGGATTTCACCCATCATATATATATATATACCCCCGATCATCCATTGGCAAGTAACTCACGTTTTTTGATAATTTTTCCAGACTCCTAACTATCATCAGTTTTCATTATTATGTACACTTGAATTCCCTCTTGGCTCTTTTTCCCCTATAGCCGACTTTATCTCAGTTATTCATTAATTTCAGTCGGCTAGTAACTTTTCAGTTACACCTGATGATAAAGAGAACATGGAACTTAATGATAATGATCTTACCACCCCTGAGTATGATGCATATTCTATACAGTTTGATCATTTTTATCTCCATCCTGAAATGTTTCCTATTGAACTAGATTGGTATGGTCAGTATTGTTGCATCTCTTGGGATTTTTATACCGATTCAGTTTGTTCTATTTTCTCATGTTTATGAAACTTCTCAATTGAGAATTTAAAAGAGACTCAAACTAATTTATCTAGACTCCAGATGTCTCAAGATCTTTTATGTCTAAACCCGATTTTTTTTCCAGTTGTTGGCACAACATAGCTACAGCCCTAGATATCAGTCAAATGTCTTTTGTGACTGATTCTGGTATTCTTTACCTTGGAGTCATTCTTTTGTAATTATTTCCCAATTGTGCTAATGATTTGCTATCTTCTAAGATTGAGAAAGATTGTAGAGATGCCAGACTCCTACGAAGCCATTGATGGTAGTAAGGACATAAATGCAAAGACGTAAGAAGAGAGTGATGACGATGACAGCCTATCGTGGACATACGGATGTAGATATATATAGATTAGTGACGTTTATAGATACTTTTATGATACGATAGCGTGCTTGAGAAGCCGTACCAGATAAGTTTTTCCCGAGATGCTAAATTATCTGCATGCTTGAAAAAAACCAGATTGTAAAGTTTTCCTTGCTTTTGTAAAAGCCCTCAAAGAAGTAGTTTTCTTTCCTTTGAGATCTATATGATCATTTTGCTATCGAGCTATGCTATTTCATATCATAACCTTGTGATAAACAATTAAGAAGATCCTTGAGATATAAGCTTGTTTATTAAGAACTTTTTCTCGTTTTTGATAAACGAAACATACTGCATTTTAGTATTTGTTTGCAATGCAGTATACCAGCTAGAAAAAGAAATCCTAATTCTGAAGAAGAAAAATAAGAAAGTGACAACTCTTCTCATGATTAACCTATATCTTCTTTCCTTTAAACTGATCTTAGAATTTCAGAGCTTTTTCTCGTCGAAATCCTCCATCTTCCAATGGAGTTAGTAGCCCACCGATGATCTTTGAAAAATGAGTTCACTTTGTTAAGCGAGTTTTCAAGTTTTGGAGTGCTCTAATCGAGAGTGTCTCCTATGTATGTCGTTCGATTAAGATGGTGCAGATATTTACGATGGGGAGTGCGTCGATTCCTATTATGTATGAAGTGAAAAAATTTAGCTCGAATATATTCCCTCAAGATAATGCGTTTACATGGAGTGCTCATCTCCATCCTCTCAAATAAATTTCAAATTTACATCTTGTTTTGGACGAATTTCAACAAGAGATGGGTGCAAGATTGAATTAGCATCGACAACTACCAAGCGACGATTGATATGACGCCTATGAAGCCTCTACTTGAGAAAACATAGATCGCTGCTCTTCTAAGACACGCGATTGGAGAAAGAAAAGTAATTGGACCAAGCGATTGAAGAAAATATCGTAATCATATGATAATTCAAGAAAAGAATCTAAGAAGCTCAAGACGTTAGAAGTTCTATGAAGATATCCAAAAGAATACATCGCTCACGGAATCAAAGGAAAGCTCAAACCAAGATTTATTCGACCATACAAGATTCAAGATAAGATTGGGCCAATCGCTCATGATTAACGATGCCTTCAAGTTTAGACAATATTTACGATGTTCTCCGTATGTCTCGATTATGAAAATAGGTGTTAATCCAAAACACATTGTACATCAATAGAACGTTGTTCTGAACAAGATTTAAGCCATGAAGAGAAACCGAAATGCAACTTAGATTGAAAAGAGCGATAAATAAGGAATGAATCAATTCCTTTATTTAAAGTTCGATGAAAGCATCATGGTTTAAAAGAAGCAACATGGGAGCTATAAGATCGACAAGAAAAAAATACCTCAGAAAGCGGTACTAAATTTCGAGGACGAAATTTTTGTAAGAGGTGAGAATGTAATACCCGCATTCACAGTGTAGATTAACTCTTGATTAAGAGTTATGAGAAGGAATTGCATCCTTAAGAAAGATTTGTTAAGCTAGAAGCTTTTATATTAAGCTTCGCGTCGACAAAAATAGAATTTGAGATTTATTCGAAATCGATTCGAGATAGAACCTAATATAAGATTCTTAGGTCTTGTTTAGAATAAGAAGACCTAGTTTCCAAGGGTCTTGAGATGATAGATACATGCTCAACGAAGTTTTGATTTCATAAAATGGAGAATTTCAAATCTTTGTTTTTGTGATATCGGCATTTGCCGATTAAACCCTAATCGTCGGCTGAATGTCTAAAATGGTTTTTGAAGACAAAAATGTTTTTACAATCAAAGTTTGATGTTTATAATATGTTATTTGAGTTTTAAAAGAGAATTTCAAGTAGAGAGCATTTTATTAGAAATTGAGTTTTGAAATAGGAACGTTATGGATTAATAGTGTGTATTTATAACATTGGTATTATTTATAGAAAGTGTACATTTTGTAATTTTCTATAACATGATTATTCATCATGTTTTAAAGAAAAAGAAAAATGGAGAATTTTGTAGAATTCTCTAGAAAGTGATGAATAATCACTTAATAAAGAAAATGAAAAATGAAATAAAAATTTGTGGACAATTATAAATATGCTACTATTCACCTTCTTCATTAATTTTTTCTCCTAATTTTCGAAATTACACACACTACACACACTAAATTTTTGAAAATTTCATACTCCAATTTTAGAAGATCCAACCGTTGGATTTTCGATCCGTCTTCGATTTCGGTATATTTCTAACTTTAGAACACATCTATGGTTTGAAATTTTGAAAATATAATATTTTGAGCATGCTATGTTTTCGGTCATTATGATGATTTTGAAAGGATATGTTGTTGTTTGAATAATTCATGATTCTATGTTCGATTTATTGCCGACGTGTTGTTTAACGTTGAAATTTTAAGCATATGTATATCCTTTGAGATTTTGATGAAATTTTCAAAAAGGGAGGTCTTGATCTTGAATACATGATGTTGATATGCTTGATATTCTTTCATAAATGTGTTGATGAGTTGATATAAATATGTTTTGAGTAAGAAAAACGTTTGAAATCGAACATATGCAAAAATTTCATTTTGGCCGAAACCCTAGCCCCTCTTATGTTGGGATTTTTGATTTTATATGATCATTTTGAGTTCATATTTGGATTCTATGATATTAATAAAGCCTAAAATGATTTATTCGGATTTTTCGGCCGACGTATTCGAAAGTTGAAAATTTTTAGTTTAACGTAAAGTTTGTGTTTTCAACACTAAAGCTTTGATCCTTGAGTTTTGATGGTTGATTGGTGATATTTGATGACAGTTGAGCATGTATAGAGGTTCGTCTAAGATAGGCGACGTCTTGCGCAATTTTTGAAGTTGGACATAAACTATGTCTTAAGGGGTCGTAAGGCTTTTGGCTAAGGTTGAATGGTTTAAGCTTATCATCGAGTTTTCTATGCTCGTTTAGTCATATGAGACTTCGTTAAGTCTTGTTATATGTTAAGACGTTAGAGGATGCAATGACCCGAATGTTTATTGACCTTAGCGTCTTGTGTATTAAAAAAATATATAGTCGTGTTGACGACTAAGATAAAGAGTTATCTTCTTATTTGATTTCAGGGTATGCTTATATGCTACTCTATGTTATTGATGCCCCAAGTGGGAAGAAGAAAGAAATGGAAGAAGAAGGTACAGTCTTGAGTGATTGTTACCAGGTGGGTATAAATATTTTCTAATATGATATGCTTATGTTTTATGTTTTCAAACGAAAATGAATTTCATTATGAGCAAAGTTTCAAAGTTAAATGACTTTTGTTTTGAGCATGAACATGAGCATGATGCATTACCTATCCACGGAAATGAAAGAAAGAAAAGAAAGAAATTATAAAGAGTATGGCGTGGCATGGTACCGCCGGGTCCATCAACACGGGTATGTTATGGTGTTTGAGATTTACCGACGTCGGATAGCGACCTTCGGTCATAGCGTGTTTGAGAAGGAGGCCTACTTCTCAACACATAGACGAATCCGTGGATATGGAAGAAAGATATCGGCCGACATGAGAACATGCATATGCATATTTTATGATGATCTATGAAATGAAAGCAAGTAAGTAAATATTTATGTTTATTATGATGCATGCACGTGTTATTTCACTAAAATCCCATGTATTGCAATGTTATGGCAAGTAATTGATATAGCTCTAAAGAGCAATGTTTTTATGTTTTCGGCGTATACCCACTGAGTGCATTTTTGTACTCACGCCCTGCATGTATTTCTAAACGTGCAGGTTGAGCTCGAGAGGATGCTGGAATCGAATGCTGTACAAAGGAGCTTCTCTAAATATTCGACTCATAATGATAATATTCAATTATTGATATTGTTCGTTGATGATTAACATGTTTTGTTGCCCAGAGAGTTATGTCATCACACATAATTCTCAACCACACTTTTCGTTGCCGAACTTTGGCCTTCACCTGCTGCTATGTTTTGTTATGCCAAATTGACCTAACTGATCTTGATAACGGTCATTGTTTTATTGGTATGATCTCAGCATTGTTGTTATAATGTTAACTTGATTCTGAGAACATGTATTCATTAAAATGTTTATGCGATCAAGGATTTACTTAAGAGTTCAGAAATGTTTTTATTAAAGCCATTAAGGTTATATCAAATCTTTGAGACTTTGTTAAACCATGCCTTGAAAAGTTGAAAGATTTTTATCGTTGTTAAAGCATTGCTTGAATACATATATTCTTAGTATGATTATCCTTTTGTTATTATCCACTCCCAGCCGTTGTTCTTCCTCATTCGAACTTTTATTATAGTTTGAAAACCTACACTTAAACTTTTGTCAAAAAAAAATTTATTCCACTTCTTTGAAATATAAAGGATTGATTGTTTCAAGATGAAAATTTAGGTCACACATTGTGATCGCTTTGAATCATTGGTCATATTTGGAAATATTGATCAACAGTTTGTTTCTTAACCCACGTCACGCCCAATTACTTGACTAATTACGTGGTTAAGTAGTTAAGCGACCTCGATCGATAGAAATAATCTAAGAAATGTTATTTTCTTATGAAGGGCTTGATCGTACATAGTTGTCGAGGAGGACACTCACACCCCGCCCGCTTAGAACATATAGGTTCGAGACTAGCGGTGAGATCTCTTGAAACAAAATAATATGCATACCTCAAGCATGATTTACAAAAGTTTTATGAAATATTATTGCATGAGCTGTTATTGATCGCCAAATGTTTATGTTTTGTTGTGATCTATCGAGGTTAGTATATCCAGCGTGGTATGATAATGTGTTGGTCCTAGCGTTAAAAATGATAACGATCGGATCCGACTTAGTTAAGGACAAACTCGGATTGTGTACGTGTGTTGTGTGTTAAGGTTAGCTCTTGTTTGGTATGAATTTGTGATGATTCTTGGTATTGTTTTACATGTCATTTTCAGTGGTTTGTCCTATTTATCGAGTTGATTTGATTAATATTTATCGATTCGGACTTACTTCATTTGTTTCGATGATTTGTAGGAAAAGCGGCACAAAAAGGATGAATTAGATCTGCCAAATCAAATATATTGAAAGCATCTTGGCGGAGTTCGTGACAAAAGCGTACACAAATCGGAGTCGAGACGAAGGAGAGCAGGCTGGCTCAACGAAGTCGCGCATGTGCGTCGCCTTGCCCGTCGCCCGCGCATATCCGCAGCGTTCACTCGCCGTCCAGCGCTCAGCGCCGCCCGCCTGCCTCGCCCGTGCGCCCGTCCGTGGCCCAGTACCCAGCGCCCGCTCCGCCTTCCGACCTCGGTGGCACTTTCGATGACCGTCGCGCTTCATTCAATTCGGCGTGCGTTGGTTTGAACCGGCGTTCCCATCGCCATCGGCGCCCAGCGCCCATGCCCGTACCTAGCCTCGCCTTCCCGTGGGGAAGCAGCGCGGTTCGTCCACTACTCCAGCGCCGGCTTCTCGCTTTCCGCCTGCGCTCGCCAGCGTCGCCACTCCGTCCGTATTGTGTAAACCCGGTAGCCTCTCCCAGCGCCAGCGTTTCCTCAGCGTCGCCCATCTCCGCGCTAGCGCCCAGCGATCGCGGCCTTTCCAGCGCCCGCTGACCACCTCAACCAGCCCCAGCGCATGGCCCTTCCGGCGCTCGAACACCCAGCGCATGTAGCATCTCCGTCCGGCCGAGTAGTCGGCGCCAGCGCCTCCGACCATCCGGTAGCTTGGTTTCGACCGCGTTCGTTCAATCTCGCTCGCGCGCTCATAATGAGCGAGCGCTCATTTGTGAGACAGAATATTTCCTCAGTCGGCGTTCACCCTCGGCGGCATTCATAATCAAGGCAGAATGTATTTTGAACCTGCGCTCAATCCTAACTGGCGCTCACTCTTTATTTAATATATATATGCGCGCATTAGGTCAAAGAAGGGGCCGTTCTCAGTTCTTATTTCTTTTTCAGCCGCGGCACTCTTGGAATCTTTCTTCAGGGATTTCTTCAGGCAAAATACAGATACAATCTTAGTTTTTAATTTATGCCTTTTAATTCCTAGATTGAATATTTTAGTTTATCAGTTCATGCTTTGGATTAATCTGTTTTATCGGAATCAATTTCAGAGTTTATTATTTGATGGTTTTTGTGGGATTCAATTCATAGTGACAGTGGATTGGATTTTCATGTTCCGTTGATTTATATTGCGTAATGATTTCCTGCTTTCGTTTAATTCCTGTTCTTGGAGATGGATTGATGATTATGTTTTTATTTGCAATTAGATTTAGATTAGGGATTGACAAACCATATGAATAATATGATTGCATATGCTTTTGTTTACCGCTTTGATTTATCGCTTTCATAGTTCGACTAGGGATTGACAACCCTGGTTTAGATTTAACGCTTTATTAGTTTAGCTTGGGATTGACAACCCCAGTTTAGGATCATTGTTTATTTTCTCGTATTTCAATTCTTGCATGTTCAACCCGTTGTTATTAGAATGTTTAGGATTTAATTGCTTTACGTGCGCGACACAAACAATGCATACTGTTAAGTTTTCCTTGAGAGCGACTCGTGTTAACTTATCACGCTTCGATTACCTCGTGCGATTGCGAGTGAATTTGAGTGTGTTTTAGCTCGATCAATTTTGGCGCCGTTCTTGAAAACTTTAGGCGTATTGTTTGTGTTGTTTGTTTTACGTGTTTCTTTTCTTTCTGTTTGGTTATTTTTCCCACAGTGCGTGTGATCTTGTTTTTGTTGTTGGTGTACATTAATGCGGGGTTACCGGTGATGCGGATGTGGTCAAGCAGTTTGGGGAGGAAGTTCGTCGCATTGGGAAATTCTTCTTCTGAAGAAGGAGCCCAATTCAGTTATGAGGATACCCGCCAAACCATGAGTATCGAACCTCGATCCCTACCACGAGCAACAAGCTATGATCCTCTTGGGACCAACCACCCACCGCGATGCGAGGATCGAGCCTACAATCATTCTGGGATCGACCACCTTCGTCGCACTATGAGGATCAATCCTACAATCCATCTTGGGATCAACCACCTCCATGCGCGTATCCGTACTCACAACAACCACCTCCGTCTCATTATTCATACCCGTGACCGCCTCCGCCTCAAATGCCGACTTGGGATGATAAGTTCGTCAAAAGTTGGATCTTGTGACACCAAAATCGGTGCTTGCAAGCAAAATTAGAAATGATGGTGAGAAAATTGGGCGAGTTCTTTGCAAAAGATGCGATAGGGAAGCCTCAAGCTCGCCCTATGAGGCTCGAGCGACCATTGACCATCGAGTTCGCCATTGGATGATAGAGGCGCAACTTTTGAGTGTTTAGAGGAACAAGTGGGACTGATTGCTGCAAAGTGGGTTGAGTATCAACAACAACGTGCTGCGAGGAACTTCAAACCAATCGATCGGGTCCAGTGGTCCTTTGTTCTTGAAAGTGACCCATTTGTTGAAATGGGGTGGAAGAGACATCGGCGAGTTCTTTGCTGACGGAGAAGGTGGAAAATGAGGAAGAATGAGAATGTGAGGATGAGAAGCGGGATCGAGCCACGAGGAAGTGGTTACAAGGTCGGTGACGAGGAAGAGTGGGCATGTGAAGTTGCGAGCATGCAAAGCCCACTCTGGAAGTGATTGCCTTGCCTCGACAATTGGATCTGGGATCGAGGAGGAGGACAAATCGAGGACAAAGGTTGCGGTAACATCAATTGTTGTCGACATCCTAATTCACCAAAGTCTTGTACTTTGGGAATTGAAGTATTATTTTATTTTAGAGAATAGAATGTTCGACTTGAGCTTAAATTGTGCATTACTTGTTTTCTTTCTTGTCATCGTTCTTATATGGTTACTCTTGATGCTCTAGCGAGATGGTATTCCTGGGTAAAGATTTTGGATAGTCCGTTGTTGTGCGGTTTACGTCGTGCTCACGGCGTTAAGCTGAAATACTACGTGGGAGTTTACCCACGGTTTTTATTTGCTTTTCTTTCTCTCTTTTTGTCTTGTTTTGTTGTTCTTGTTGATCTATCTGTTGTCGTTGAGTTTGTTTTGCTCGGTTGGAAAGTTGTCAGCGGTGAGATGAAGCCGTGATGCTCCGACTCTGACGCACATTAAATCGATTATCGGGAAGTATCATCCTCTATTGTCATTTGAGCTTTTAATGTTTTGAGCAATGGGGACGATGCTCGATTTAAGTGTGGGGATGTTTACTCGGTTTTTGTGCGTTTCATATATATTTTGTATGCTTAATGATGTGCCTTGTGCTTATTTTGATTGTTTGGACTTAAGCTTTGTCTATCACGAGTAAGTTAAATTTTGATTTATCTGTTGAACTACGTGGTATTGGTCAAATTGATTTTTGAATTCTGAAACTTTTGGTTATATATGATTTGAGTATAATGTGAATTGTGAGGCGTGATTGATAGAAATTGAATAGGGAAAATTGATGTGATTTGTCCGGCTAATGTTAGGGGTAGTGTTAACATTGTGGTTGCCTATACTTGTTTCATTTATATATAAAAAAAAGAAAAAAATATGTGAAAAAGAAGTAGAAAATGAGGAGAATGAAAGCTCCGGTATTTTGTTGAGATTGTTGAAATGGAGGATGGGATTATGTCCTCTTTCTCGTAAATTGAGAAATGGACATGGAAAACCACATTAGGAGACTCGAGTTCATCGAGAGTTCACCTTCGAATATTGTTCCAAAATCTCATTAAAACATTCTTTGTGCTTTATAAAAAGAAACTTGTTGCTAAAGGTGACCACATTAGTTAGTTCACCCCTAACGGAGAGTTGGAGTGCGGCGAGATTACCTTTTTATTTATTGGAAATCAATTGCCGTTCTTGATTTATTTCACATTATCTTTGAATTCGTAAACACCAAGTGTGGAAATGCAAAGAGGTTTGATTGATTGGATTAAGGGTTAAGTGGCATGAGTTATTCTTTCGACTCTTATTAGTATAGACTTTGCTTGAGGACAAGCAAATGGATAAGTGTGGGGAGTTGTTAGGTATGATTTTGTGATGATTCTTGGTATTGTTTTACATGTCATTTTCGATTGGTTTGTCTATTTATGTCGTTGGTTTGATTAATATTTATCGATTGGACTTACTTCATTTTTTTCGATGATTTGTAGGAAAGCGGCACAAAAGCGGTGAATTGGATCTGCGAGAATCAAATATATTGAAAACATCTCGGCGGAGTTCGTAGGCAAAAGCGTACACAATCGGGTCGAGCGAAGGAGAGCAGGCCAAAACAACGAAGTCGCGCGTGCGTGCGCCTTGGACCCGTCGCCAGCAGCGTCAGCGCGTTCACTGCGTCCAGCGCTCCAGCGCACCCGCCTGCCTCGCCCGTGCACCCGTCCGTGGCGAGTACCAGCGCCGTTCGTCTTCCGACCCTCGGTAGGCGCTCGATGACGCGAATGCTCATTCAATTCGAGCACAGCGTTCGGTTTGAACCGGCGTTCCCAGCGTCGCCATCGGTGCCCAGCGCCCATTGCCATACCTCGCCTCGCCGTCCGTCCGTGGGGGAAGCGGTAGCGGTTCATCCGCTACTCACAGCGCGCTTCTCCCGCTTCGCTTTGCCTTTCGCCGGTAGCGTCGCCACTCCGTCCGTATTTATTAAGCCGGCTGTGGCCTTCTCCCCAGCCTTGCGTTTCCACTCGGCGTCGCCCATCTCCGCAATCTGCGCCCGGCGCTTCGCGGCCTTACCGGCGCCAGCGACCACGCTCAACCAGCCCCAGCGCATGGCCTTCGGCGCGAACACCAGGCGCGTATAGCATCTCCGTCCGTGGCGGGTAGTCGGCGCCCGCGCCCTCGGCCATTCGGCGCTTGGTTTCGTGCGTTCGTCAATCTAGCTCGCGAGCTCATAATGACGGCGCTCATTCAGAGACAGAATATTACCTCGGTAGGTGTTCATATTGGCGAGAATGTATTTTGAACTGCGCTCAATCCGAGGCGGCGCGGCTCTTTATTTAATATATATATGTGTGCATTAGGTCGAAGAAGGGAAGTTCTCGATTCTTATTTCTTTTTCGACGCGGCGCTCTTGGAAGCTTTCTTGAGGATTTCTTGAACAAAATCTGAGATACAATCTTAGTTTTTAATTTATGCCTTTTAATTCCTAAATTGAATATTTTAGTTTATCAGTTCATGCTTTGGATTAATCTGTTTTATCGGAATCAATTTCAGAGTTTATTAGTATTTGATTGTTTTTGTGGGATTGATTCATAGTGAATGATGGATTGGATTTTCATGTTCCGTTGATTTACATTGCATAATGATTTCTGCTTTCGTTTAATTCTGTTCTTGGAGATGGATTGATGATTATGTTTTATTTGCAATTAGATTTAGATTAGGGATTGACAAACCATATGAATAATATGATTGCATATGCTTTTATTTACAGCTTTGATTTATAACTTTCATAGTTCGACTAGGGATTGACAACCCACGGTTTAGATTTAACGCTTTGTTAGTTTAGCTTGGGATTGACAACCCCAGTTTAGGATCATTGTTTATTTTCTCGTATTTCAATTCTTGCATGTTCAACCCCGTTGTTATTAGAATGTTTAGGATTTAATTGCTTTACATGCGAAGACACGAACAATCGCCATGTTAAGTTTTCCTTGAGAGGCGACTCGTGTTAACTTATCACGCTCGATTACCTCAAATGCGATTGCGGTGAATTTGAGTGTGTTTTAGCTCGATCAGCTACCTCGACCGGTCACGACGACTATGTGTAGGTGGCCACCTCTATAGTGCGTGAATGAATGATCAGATATGGAACAACGTGGATGAAATAGTCCGGCCGGACACTTTTAGAAAATGTAAAAATGTTTGATAGGCATGAGTCTTTTAATTAAAATCCTCATGCGCTATTGTGTGAAGCGATTCGATAACTTTACAAAGAAAATGTTTTCGACAATATGTTCCTGAGTACTTTTGTACTTTGCCTGCGTCTCGTTTTTGATGTCTTTGGTTGGCGGGGATTGACGATGAGTGCGGTGGTGTAGAGTGGTAAGTGTTTTGTTGCTATAGTAGAAAGGTTTCTAGAACCTTAGGCATGTATCATCATATGCATGTCCACCGTTTATTCTTTGCTAAACTACGATATTGTTTTGGTGTCTTTGATTATAGCGCTTTCCATTATCATATTGAACTTGAGGTTGTACCTCGTTCCTTGAATGCACCAGATTGGGTTATATACTTAAACATTGAACCTTTTGGCAAGTCTTTACGTGACTTGAGTTTGTATTGAAACAACTTATTCCTTCGGTCTATGCATTTATGAGTAGTTTAATGGTTAATTGTATTGATTAGTCATGTATATATATCCTTTGCATTATCATACGGTGGCGATCCATATGATCCGTACTTCTTTAAGAAGTCGGGTTGTCATAGGGGCATACTTTCTAAGACCCGAAGTGATCGCGAGACATGTCAGGGGCGATCGAATCGATGGCGGTGATGATATTCACGAGCAACCATTGGGAGAGCAACCATCACTCGGGCGATCGCGATGCTCCGAAGCGCCAATCACTACCCGCCGTCTCGACCTTCGCTCTCGAATGACCGCGACATGATTTTGAGCGGGACCACCGGTGAAGGAGATGATCAATCCATCATGATAGAAAAGAGGCGAGGATGAGAGTTACGGTGCCATCGGCGGTGTCGGGTTAGCAACTCGGGAAGGAGATTACGAGGAGGATGAGGAAGATCCGCAAGAGGATGAGGATAGCGGTGATGATTCGAGAGGATGCGGTAATTCGAGATAGTGGATGACTCGGATGAGGTCGAGCGATAGAAGAAGGGCAACATCGAGCGAAACCCGAGCGATATTCACTTGAGACCCGGGCCATGAGCACGTCTTGGGTGGAATCATACACGAGGCTAGCTACCATGCGGGATCACTTTACAGGCGGCGGTGCCCGAGTCCGATCTCGATAGGAAGAAGAGAGGAGGAAGAGGCGAGCGAGATGGATGGCGTGAATGGAGAGCGGTAGATGGGTATGGAGGACGAGGATCTAGGTGGTCGGCGTGTCGGCAAGCGTCGTGAGAGTGCTTTTCGCGGGGAGAGGCGACATCTTTGGCGATGGCGGGTCGATTCTTTTGCTCATGCTCGACCTTTTTCTTGACATACCTATGATCATGTATTTTGACAGTCCTTCATGGACACTTGGATGATACTGATACTAATGCTGTCTATGACAAGATGTTATGTTTTAATGCTTACATATGATATGAGCTATGATGTGATGATGTGTGATTTATGTGATGATGTTTTGTGAGATGCATAAAGATGATATGTGGACATGATTGCATGATTATATGTGATCGTGATATGTGATATATGTGATTATGGGTGAGATATATGTTATGCGATGGTATATGGTATATGTTCTTAGATCTCTGTGTTTCGGATGGCCGGCGACTTCGGTATCTTTGCGAGCCTGGAGGAGTGGGGATCAAGCGGGAGGCTCGGCGGTGGCGCCATTCTTGCTTGCCGACCACCACCACCGATCGACCCTCACGGCGACCTCAGTTTTCATTTTATCATTTTCTTATTTTGATTCCGCCTTTTCGTAGATAGCATAGCATAGAACTCAGGTTTCTAAAGGGACGAGGCGAACAAATGATCGGAGGACGGCCAAAGCGCCGACCGACCGCCATTGCCGTCGTGAGCAGTTGGCCGTCGATTTGGTGGTCGACGGGCCACTTTTAACCATGGACCCTTTAGATTTTGAATTCGGGCTATGTGTTCAACTAAGCGTACCGATTATGTTTTCGTTTTCATGTTTTTACATGCGGGATATTTTTGTCGTTTGAGTTTCTAAATGAAGTACATGCGGGTTATCATTTTCAACATGCTTGTCATTCCATGTTCCTTGTTATGCATATTGCTTATGTTTTCATTTCATGCATCGGTTTGGTGATTTATCCTAGATCGAGGTAGGCATCGATTTTTGAAGCTTCTTTGCTGCTAAGAATTGTGTCATCTTTCACGCATGCATATTTTAAAGGTACCCTATTATAGATCTTGATGCCACGAATATATTTGCTTTACGCATCGAGTTGATTTGAAAACTTCGGAGAGTGCCCAATATGGGTTGAAAGTGAAAACCCGTTTTGCTTGATCTCCATTTGGATCACATTGTTGCTTTACTTTGTGGAATGTGACTCCAAAGTTGTTCCATCTTGTTAACCTACCGGTCACGATCCATGAGGTTGTTGGATCTGTAGATATCTCCCAGTTGATGTTTTCATTGTTGAAGTTGGGTTATATATGCTTATTTTGAGTTATTTACTCTGACATTTCAAAACCAAAAACGTGTGTGCCGTGAAAATGTTTTAACGAAGTTATTACTGTTCTCTGCTTTGGGATGTGGATCTCTTGATTGTGCATGAATCTCGATTCGATGGGTTGATCACCATCTTGAGTATTGATCGTAAGGGGATAGACCCGAACTCGTGGTTATGGTTCTGAAGGGGATAGACCCCGGAAGGCCACACGGATTGATTGTGGTCTAGAAGAAAGACTACATTGATTTAGCTGGCTGGAAATGTTTCGGGCGGTGATATTGTGGGCTCGCTAGATATGTTCCAAGCCGAGATGTGATGGGCTGACGGGATACGTTCCGAGCCAAGGTTGTATGATGAGAATAACAGTAATAACGGGTCAGGTATCAAAAAGGAAAATTCTATTTTTGCATACTCAGAAGTGGGTATACGTTTTAAAACCTTCTAAGGTAAGTGCTCTGAATACGGTATCATGGATTTTGTTTTATGTTATAAAAACCTCAGCTGAGTGCGCTAGTACTCACCCCAAAATCTTTTTCAAGGGGTTGAGCTGCGGGTTCTTTCATGTCTTCTGCTTCCGCGATGTTGTGATATATCTATATTTTCTGTTGTTGATGTATTGTTGTCCTTTTATTTTGCTCTCTGATTGGGAACAAAGTTCGCTATGATATTATTATTTTGTGAGTCTCGATAAGAGCATGCTATGTGGTTGACCGATTTAGTCAACAGGATGTAATGCTATTTTGTTTCCATGCATTACGATATCTAATCAAGATCAAGTTCATTGAAGTTATGTTTTCGATATATTTACATTGGTAGATTGTTTGCTCATCCATCAGCCGGGATATGTCCTAGTTATAGTGGAGATCTTGCCCGATTTTTGGTTATATCTTCTTATTATGTATGCTTTATGTATCCCCATTCTTCCATTCTTATCCCTACCCTAATCACGCCCCGTTCGTGCCTTCCTACGGAATTGGGACGTGGCGTAGAAGGTCGAGGTTTATTCTAAAATAGCGTGAGCATGGTAAACAACAATTACAAGCCTATAAATATGCTTTCCATTTATGATCATCTTTTTCACACGTTCTTATTCGAAAACTTCCATTTGTTTGTCATTCAATTTCTCAAGCATAACTCTGAATACATTCATATCTCTCATATTCAAACACGAAAATGGCACTAAAGAATAAGATCATCCCTACCAAACCCTAAATACATCACGAAAACACATTTTCATTTTTTGAAACGACTAACGAGGATGCCCTCGAGATTTTGAACATTTTTCAGGAGACAAGGCTGGAAACTCTTCCTCAACCACCAACCGATGATACATAGACGAGCCGGTCATAGATTTCTACTCCACACTGTGCCACGATGATGCCCTCAACGTGCTCATCGCCGACATCACAGTGGAAGTCCATGGATGGCCAACTACTACCTTGACGGTTCGGCATTAATGTCGTGGAGACAACGAGGAGGATTTTCCACTCTCACGCGAGTCGAGCTCCTCACTACGAGCTCGACCCTTAGGTTGTGGTGGAGATAATGTGGGCATGATGGATGAGGGCACCCCAGCGTCGATTCTAAAGATGAGCTCTTTTCTCTCCAAATACAAGCTTATCATCAACATTATCTACCGGTGCTATTAGAGGATGCTAGGGTCTTTCGACCAGGTCTCTACGAACCGGCGGATGTTCTTTGGTCGGCACGATGTCGACCGGTGACCAGCTGAAACAAACGCTTCATCTCCCAGCGCTAGGTGACAAAAGTTTTCCTTTAGGAGAACCATATTAAACTGGGAATGAAGGTCTCCTCCATCATCCTATAGGCATTGAAGGACCAGGATGTAATCTGGTTTTATACCAAGGAGGTGTCGACGAGGGACCGGATGCTCCAGAGCAACGTGTTGGCCCTGCAACACATGGGACTAAAGATAACAGTCCCAAAACCTGCAAAAGAGGCTGTCATAAAGGAGGTAAGACGGAAGAGGTTGGATAGACCACACCCTGCTGCGAAATTGACGAAGAAGGCGGAGGAGAATCAGGTGGAGTCTACGGAAGGAGCCCAGAGCAGTCGTCGCTAAAGCTGAGGAGGCAAACTACTGCTGAGATTACCATGCAACTCATTTTTTATGTGCCTGAGCCCCAGCCTATGTCGGAGCCAGAGCTATTCCCCTTCCTAGTCCAATCGAGAACCTACTCCCCAACCCCTGTTGCTTCATTACCTTAAAACCTTATACCTCACTCTCGCATATCCCAACAATCCCTCTAATATCCCCCAATCTCAGGCTGAATTTTCCTAGCCCCAACCTGAGGTGTCCCATACAAATCCCTCAAGTTCACCCTACCACCAGCCCTTCAATCCACTCTACCGATTTCTCAGGAATTCGTGAGATCAGCCCAAACCAGTTAGTCTCTCACATGACCATCCTAAAGCAAACCTTCACCCAGAGCCCACAACTACCTAGCGAAAAGAATTCCCATTCTTTCCGGCCTACCGAAGCCTTAGCTCGGGATGTGCGTTGTATGTATTTCTCGAATGAAGGCGACACATTTTATCAACTCGCCCGATCTCATCGGTTTAAATCACGAGGCGAGTTGGATGCGCCTTTGGATTGCCATTTTCTGGATGACAATAACGACTTGTGAGTCAATTGTCCATGAAATAATAGATGATGTTGTGGCTGAAGGTGCAACAATGGAAAGTAGTCGGGCGGCACAGGAGGGACAAGCTGAGGGAGAGGACGTTGTTGAGAAGAAGACAGAAGTAGCAGCAGGCCCCAATGGAGTAGCTGACAGAGCTGATGAGGACTTATGCAGGTCCATCAGGCTCTACCTTCCAATCGAAGGTCGCAACTGTCGCCCCAACATCAGATACGTCTTACGACACAATTGTGTCCTTCGCAGGCCCTCAATTCGTAGCACATGAGGGTTCCCAGACACCAATTAAATCTAATCTGTAAGAACTGATGGCTAGGTTGGAAAGAGAGTTGAAGAAGGTTGCCTCCTACAAGGAGCTGGCGTGGCAATGGTAACAGACTTTCTACTCCTAGGTCGAAGCTGCAAATAAAGCCTATGCCACGCTGGTCCATACGTACAAGGAGAAGAATGAGGATGAGGCAGACCTGAGGGAAGCTTTTGCGGAACAGATCCATGTTGAGCTCTCAACTATCAGACGCCAACTCAGAAACCTCACGGATTTTGTCACCGAAACCTTCCAGTGTGAGAATGCAGAACCTGAAGGTTCCATCAGCAATTTGAAGAGCTAGATGATTACGTTGATGGAATCGACCTCGGTGACTTGAGAAGAATTCCACCACACTCCTACCGGTATAAAAGCAACTCAATCGGTCAAAATCACCGGACTTCACCTCCACGAAGCACCGGCGGCGGATATCTACCACGGAAGAGGAGGTAAAAGTGCTAAAGAAGGAGAAAGAAGAGGCGCGGTCGGTTGGCTACCTACAGCGAGCGCTTGGGCGGATGGACGCTCCGTACCATACTGAACTAAATTGTCAGCGATCTCGATCTTCCTCGGCGATCATTGATGATGCCAAAAATGAGAAAGAAATGAAGGAGATTGTTGATGCTAAAGCAGCGATGGAGCAAGCCTGAGCAGAGAAAGAAAAGCAGCGGAAAAGACGGCAACAGAGCTCGCATAGGCTATGGCTGAAGAAGAGACATCGGAAGTTGTGGAAGAGGTGGCTGTCAAAGAGCGCCGGTGGAAGTAGGCAGCTGCTGCAAAGAAGAAGAAGAAGGTTGATGCCCCATCAGCCCAACCTGCTGTTGATCCGAGTGACGATATACACATTGCAGCTTTCCATGCTGGTGTCCCATTCGAGATATTAGGATCCAGCCAACTACAACATGGTGGAGCAAGAGACAAAGCTAGAGGCGAGGCGATAGGAGATTCCGGAGGCGTCGGTTCTTGAGAGCACGAAATCAACTATCGGCCAGAGGAAGCATGAGCCGCTTCTAGAGGAAAGGCCTACTTAAGTCATCATTTGCAAGAGCTAGGTCCCACATAGAAAAGTGGGTCCCGATCGAGCTGAACGACAGATGAGAGAAGCTGAAGGAAAATTTCATCATGTGGTTCTACTACTTGATGGATTTGCCTGAAGGCCCCGAGGTTGTGACTGGCGGTTTCAGAAACTTCTTGCTGGAGTATAAAGATAAACCTCTTGTTGATAAGTTCATCAATTGCTCAGCATGTGAGCATCCAAGCCCCTCTGAAGAGAGATGTCCTACCTCCAATGCGAGAAACTTCGTGGACCGAGCCAAGATTTACCAAGAATCCCTGGTAGGTGCTGAACTGATGAAGATAGATCCGGTCACGAGCTTAAGAATTCAAAAGCGGTCGCGAGGTTTTGCCATGTATTAGCGACTCACCGATGAAGAAAGATGAAGAAGAGGAAAAGATGAGCTGGTCAGATCTGTTTGTGATAGATTTGTATAGGATTTATGATGATTTTGATTATATCAGATTTATCCTTGTAATCTCAGCAACCTATCATCTATAAAACTGATCCTGTTTACCCTGACGATAATGACTCTTTGTCCAGACTCTTTACTTGCTTTAAACCTTATTATGTTGAACTAACCTTGTTTTGCAGAGAATGATGATCACACAAAGGAGAATCGAGTCCTTCACGAAACTAATTATCTACTTATCGGTTTGTTTTCTATATAATTCATGAGGTTTTGGCATCGTCAAAAGGAAAATTGTTGAAAAATTATTGTCTTAGCGTGTGTTTTGATTAGATCCCAAAACCTCTCGATGTTTGCCTCTTGGCGTAACTTATGCTACTCGTTTGTTCGGGGAGTTAGGCATTTTTATTCTGAGTTTCGACAAAGAACTACCAGCTTGGACATACCCAAGACTGAAGGAGTTCAAGCAGTTGAAGCCAGTCATACTGATAAGAGTATTAGTACCAGCACAACTGATAGAAGCTCAACTGAATGATCATGTTGACGACTGAAGACTGAAGTAAAGCTAACTGATGTCTGAAGACTGAAGTATAGCGATGCTGATGAACATAGTTATTGGAGTAAAGTCGAAGACTAAAGATCAGAGACTGAAAATTCGGCACTGCTAGAAGCAAAACTATCAGGATATGACTAAGTATTATACCGGTGACATTGTCCTACTGGAACTCAAGATGACTAGTTTGAAATGAAAGTTGGTTAGCGAAGTCAAGTTGTTGATCTATAGTCGAATCTAGTGACAAGTAGTCAAAGCTGGCGATACTAAATCAAAGCTAACTGATGAAAAGTCAAAGCTGACTATTTTTACATCAAGCTGAAAGCGTCATATTGACTCAGGTTTTCAAACTGACAAAAGATGGAGTCCAACCAACATGAAGTATGGGCGATCTCAATCGCCCACTCAAGTAAACATCTTGATAAAACAAGGAACCAACTCATTCAGAAAACACAGACATTTTAGCCTTAAGTGTTTGACCCAGCCACGTGTCGTAGCATATCTGCAGAAGATCCTGACATGCCAGAAGACCTTTTCAAAGTTACAGAGCTACAGTGTACGATGATGTAGACCCTGATAGTGACGTACAAGAACTCAAACGGGAAAAATTCAAACGACAAATGGAAGGATGTGATTGGTGCTCCCACCAATGGCACTATTCATCGTCTTCTCTATAAGTACATGTATAATCCAATCTTTGAAGGTTACCAAAACGCTGCACATTCTTATTGTCAAAAGCAATTAAAGCTCAAGAACTATTACACAGCAATTTCGAATAAGGAAGTCTATAGTCCTATCAGTAAACCTTCAGAGCTCAAATATAATTATTAGCTGATGGTTTCAGTATACACTTCCTTTAAGTCTAGATATTAATTTCTATATCTCAAGCTTAGACTTACTGAGTTTGTTGCATGTGAAGCTCAAAATTTAGTTGGAAAATTCCTCTTCAAAAACCCCTAGTTTATGTGGAAGTTTGGGCAAGTAGACAACAAAATGTTAGGTGCTGAAAGCTTAGTTATCTTGCTCCTGTAAGCAAGAGGTTTAGATCGACTGCACCCGTAAGCAGTCAGAGATTTCCTAGCACCCACAAGCGTAGGAGGAACGTCTAATTCGACGGGATACAATAAGTAAGGTTAACTCTGTATCTAGGTTTATATCTTGGACCCATAAATAAGATCAAATCTCAGTTAGTGGATTGATTGAATAATCAGTCCGTGGATGTAGAAGCTGATCTCTCCAAACCACGTAAAAATCAAGTGTTATTTACTTTCAATTATTTACATTTAGTATCACATTTATATTACATATTATTGAACTATCATCACCAGCACAGAAGTAACAAAATATTGTTTTAAAACGCTCTATCAGTATCAGTTTGATATTGGTGAGATAGACTGAAAACTGATTAAACTATATTCGGCTTAGTATTTTTAAGCCAGTTCAAGTTTTCCATAAGACAAATAGAGTAACCACCACATTCCGCATGCACATCAGTTATCAGTCAATTGACTAACTGCCTCAGAAGTCAGTATGTTTGCTAATTGGTATCACTTAGTACAAGACTCCTTATCTGAACTGATCGGCAGTACTGACATCAGTACTAAACTTTCAGTTATTCGACTAACTATTGCCACAGTAGTCGGTTAGTCTTTTGAAAAGAATTTTTTTAAAATTTGCCTAACTAGTGTATTCTTCCCCTCTTCCATACACCAATATGTATCTTCGATGGACCATCATTATATATTGCCAAATTGAATCCCATAAAAATTATGAGTTTTCTAGCTAATTTGGTACTAATAGGCCACCACTAAAGAATTCAAACTTGAACTTATTAGTTTTGGAGGTTCTCTCTTGGATAGGCACTCAACATTTTTGACCGAACTCATTCTGTAATACCCCATCTTTTCTAAGCTTCTGTTTTGCATGGCACGTTTTTCGAGAAAATGTCAAAAGGTTGACTTTTGTTTCGGTGATCGACCGTCACGAAACCTCGGCGTTATGAAGAGTGTCTTATGGCGAATTCATAGACACTAAGTATCACGAGTTTCGACCATCCATGAAGGTTTGGCACTCAGGAAGTTATCGAAAACCGGACTTTCATTGATCTTTTAAAGCATATCTTGTTTATAGTCGTTGTGTCCGGTATTTTATTTCGTGTCCATGGGTACCAAGTTTGCTAAATTTGGAGTCCGTTTGCAAAAATTGCGTCATTTTTGTGTTTTCGAAAAGGATCGCTTGCATGGCGATTCTGCACCGCTTTTCCTATAAATAGGAGGCTAGGGCCTTCATTTTCAACGTTCATTTCCTTCGTCTCTCGTGTTTACGGAAGAGCCGAGCAGCTCTGTGCACGCCGGAAGCTTGGAGGAGTGGGGATCGGCCGGGAGGCTCGGTGGCGCCATTCTTGTTCTTGCCGAGCCACCACCGCCGATCAAACTCTCCCCGACGACCCTTTTTACTGTTTTGTCCTTTTCTTGTTTTGATTCCGCCTTTTAGTAGATCGTATAGCATAGAACTCGGGATCCTAAAGGGACGAGGCGAAAACGGCCGAGGCCGCCGATTTAACCACCGCCGCCGACCAGCGCGCCGCCGTCGCCCTCTCGGCCGCCGTTTGGTGGTCAGCGGACCACCTTTGCTCTGGTCCTTTAGGTTTTGAGTTAGGGCTATGCATTCTACTAAAGCACCGATTCCGTTTTATGTTTTTCGTTTACGCATGTCGAGATGTTTTCCGTTGCTTGAGTTTTCTAAAGGAAGTACATGCCCAAGTTATCCATTTTCAACATAGTTTATCATTCCATGTTAGTCGTTATGCATATTGCTTATGTTTCCATTTTCATGCATCGATTTTGGATGGTTTATCCAGATCGAGGATAGGCATCGATTTTTGAAACTTCTTCACCGCTAAGATTTGAGTCGACTTGCATGCATGCATATTTTGAAAGTACCTATTATAGGTCTTGATGCCTCGAATATATTTCCTTACGCATCGAGTTGATTTGAAAACCGGAGAGTGCCAAATGTGGGTTGAAAAGTGAAAACCCTAATTTTGCTACGATCTTCGTTTGGATCACGATGTTGCTTTCCTTTGTGTGATGTAACCCCAAAAGTTGTTCCGTCTTGTTACGGTACCTACCGGTCGATCGGTGAAGTCATCGGATCCGTAGATACCTCCGGTTAACGTTTTAATACATTCGGGTTGGGTTATATATGCTTATTTTGAGTTATTTACTCTGATATTTCAAAATAAAACATGTACGCCGTAAAATATTTTTGTGAAATTATTACTATTCTCTGATCCAAGATATGGTTCTATCATGGTTGTGCACGAATCTCTATTCGGTGGGTTGATCACCATCTTGAGTATTGATCATAAGGGGATAGACCCCGAACACGTGGTTATGGTTCTGAAGGGGATAGACCCCGGAAGTCCACACGGAAATGGTAATGAGGTGGTTATGGTTCTGACGGGGATTTGACCCCTGAAGTCCACCGAGTTAGCCGGCTGGATACGTTTCGGGCATGGGCCGACTGGATATGTTCCGGGCCGAATGAATGAGACGTGATGGGCTGACGGGATACGTTCCGAGCCGTGGTTCATGGTTCTATGATGGGAGTAACAAGAAATAACGGATCGGTATCGAAAAATGAAAATCTATTTTGCTTACTTAGAAGTGAATTTACGTTTTAAAACCTTCTAAGGTAAGTGCTCGAACACGCATCATGATTCTTTTGATTTATGATAAAACCCGGTGAGTGCGCTAGTACTCACCCCAAACTCTTTTAAATCTTTTCACGTAGATGGAGGAGAATTTGGGCGAGGCGGCGGGGTGGAGCTGCGGGTTCTTCATGCTATGCTTCCGCGATGTTGTGTTATATCGTACTACGATGTTGATGTATTCTTGTCCCTTATTTTGCTTTACGATTGGGAACAAGATTTGTTATGTTATTATCTTTGTGAGTCTCGATATGAGCACATTATGTGGTTGACGGTCTAGTCAGCGGTGTAATGCTATTTTGCTTCCTTGCATTACTTATTATAAACGAATCATGTCTCTGAAGTTATGGTAGCGATATTATTACATTGGTGGATTGTTTGTGCACCCTCCCCTTCGGATATGTCCTAGTTATAGAGGAGATCTTGCCCGATTTCATGGTCACATCTTCTTATCGTGTATGTTATATGTATCCCCTTCCCCGCTTAACCCTTTAATCACGCCCCGTCCGTGCCTTCCTCGAATTGGGCGTGATGACATGGTATCGAGGCGGTGTTCTTGGCCACGACATCTATCTTTATTATCGATACCGGCATGGTATCGAGCAATGGTTCTTGGCTTTGACCTCTAGCTTTGTTATCCGATATCAAAGCGGTTTGTTTGCTTTATATCATGTGCGTTCTTGAAATTGAGTGTTTATAACTTGTCCTTCTAAACTGTTCATCAGGTGCGCCTACCCTCATTTCACCGTCGAGCCGCTCGCTTTATAAAGGGATGAGGTATGTGTTTATTGTTGATGCTTTATGTGGTTACGTGATGTTTGATATGATCTTGGTTTCATGTGTTTTGGCTCGGTAAGAGTTTACGTGATGTAAGCGTGATATGGATGTTGAGGTGAGATGGATGTGGTATGTTTGGGTGTTGATGTGGATGTGGAAATGATTTGTCGATGGGACGGAAGGGCTGTCGGTTGTGATGTGAAAATCGTTTATATGAGATGATGTGATTGATGTGATCACGTATGGTTGATGTAAGTCTATGTGTTTACATAGCAATGCTTTGTTGATTGAAAATCTTGTTTATTTTGATAAGCAGTATCCGTAGCGAATCTGTGTTTGCTTACGTGATTATTATGATAAATATCGATATTGATATTGATATGTGTTGAAATGAACATGTGTTTGAGACATGATTACCCGGATGACCGGGGCGAGAAAAAGAAGCGTGAATATTTGTTGTTATGTTGATAAACTAACATGTAGGTTTATGGATATTGATGGCCCGCACAACGTTGGTTAAGATCCCACAGGATGGATGAGCGGTCCGTAAGTTCGGGGAATGTACCGGGAATGTCCATGAGCCGTTGGGAGTATTTACGGGAGATTTGTTGGATTGTGGAGAAAGATTCGAGGCAGTGGGAAAGTATCCGATCACGGTGCTTACTATCGGTTGTGAGAGACTACTGTGAGGTTGGCGGCCGTGGGCGAAAAGCAAGATACGTGATGTTCGAGGCGGGATCCTATCACGGACACCTTACCTTGGATTTCACCGAGTTCGCCGCTCGAGTATGGAGCGGTGGACCGATCATCGAGTATACCATCGAGGAGGATGTGATAGCAAGGCATGTTCGAGGACCGATCCAGTTGATGATAGGGATGATGTTCCCGAAGAGCCTTTGGGAGAGCGACCATCGCTCGACGATCACCAGATGCATCGGGATACACGGTCACTACACCTCCATCGACGATCCTTTCCTTCCGAAAGACCCGAGCGATTTTGAGCGAGAACCTCCGGGCGAGAGATTGTCCATCCGGCGATGGCGGGGAAGAGGCCGGATCGGGATCTTCATGCCACCGAACCGTATCAAGTTGGCATCGTGGAAGGAGACTCAGGCGGAGGAAGACCGGAGGAGGATGATGAGGGCGGTGAGGACTCGGAGGACCCGGTGATCGGATAGCCGATGACTCCGATGGTCGGGCATGTTGAGGAAGGGCAGCGCCCGAGAGGAGGACTCGAGCCTGACTTTCACCGCTACTCGCGATCGAGGCACGGCTTGGATGGGATCATACCCACGAGGCTTGCTTCCATGCGGGATCGCTTTTACGGCGGCGGCCAATTGACCACGATAGGAAGGAAAGAGAGGATGAGGAGGCGAGAATGAAACCGCTGGGACGAGCGGAGTAGTGGGCGGATATGGAGGGCGAGATCTAGGTAGTCGGTGTGTACGGTGGACAATCATGATCTGCTAGAAGCATGGACGAGCGGCATCTTTTGACATGAACCTGAGTCGATTCTTTTGCTCATATCGACCTTTTGGTGACATACCTTGATCTTGTATTTTGGCGATCCTTCATGGACCTTGAATATTCTCGATACTAACGCCGTCTATGACGAGGATGTTATGTTTAATGCTTATATGTGATATGAGCTATGCCGTGATGATATATGATCTATGTGATGTGTGATGATAATGTTATGTGAAATGCATAACGATGATATGTTAGCGAGGATTGCATGATTATATGTGATCGTGCGTGATATGTGGTTTATGTGATGATATGTGATATGGGTGATGATATATGTTATGCGATGATACGGTTATCTATGCGAGCGTGTTTCTAATGTTTGAAACGTCGATGCGAATCACGAGAACAAGGAACCAGAGGAACAATAACGTGGAAGAAGCCGGAACCACCTTTGGTTCGGCGGCATGCGATCGAGAGTTTTCGCGAGCGAGAATCCCCACGTTCGGCGGTCTCGGTGAACCGATCGGCCGAGAACTGGATACGATCCACGAAAGGATCTTGAATACATCGGTGCGAAGAAGCGAAAAAGCTGAATGCGCGATCTTTCGACTAGCAGATGAGGCTGATTTACGGTGGGAATCGTGAGAAGGACTCTAACACCGGGAGCGATGGGGAAGGTATCGTGGGAAGATTTCGAGGAAGAACTCATGGAAAAGTATGTGCTGGCGTTCTGAGCAGAGAAGGCAAACGAGTTACGGAATCTTCGTCGAGGAGAAGGGCGGTCACCGAAACGATCGCTCGTTTAATCGCCATCACGTTATGCTACGTACTGGTTGGCAATCGAGGTCTAGAGGCGAGCGAGTTCGAGAGAGGACTCAGGCCGAGATCGAATTTCGCTCGTCGATCGGGGAGATCGGCGTATCGCGATCCTTGAATGGGCATTAAACATTGAGTCGATGTTGCCCGAGAAAGAACAATGCCACCGGACAGCCGGTGACGGAGGAAGAGTAAGAGGAAATGGGAAGATCGAGGAATGCAATCGGTGTTCGAGGAACCAGGCGGTCGATGATTCGAGGAATCAAGGCATTGAGAGAGAAAGCGACCTTGGGAAGAATTTCCAACCCATACGGCGGTGTGGAAAACCTTTGTGCGAAAATGCGAAAGGAATCATTTCGGCAGATGCGAGCAAGGTAGCATCGAGTGTTATCGTTGTAAGAAGTCCGGACATTACACTCGAGATTGTCCGTTAGGAGGGCGGTGTGCTGCCAAGAAGATGAAGATCCATCCGGCTCAGGCGTAATCGAGGCTCGCCGAGGACAAACAACGGGCGGAGAGGTCACCCTAGGCGACAAACCAAAGGCCACCGCAGCAAGCGGTGTGCGCGCCTTGAATCAGCAAGCAGCACTCAAGCTCCGAAATCTTGCGGTATAATCCATATGAGTGATATACCCGTTTTCGCTTTGTTTGATCACGAGAGCCTCACATTCTTTCGTTTCGAGAATCGCGTGTGAGAGGTTGGGTTTGGTACCCAAGAAATCACAGTACCACAAATTAGCATCCCGTCGAGAAGTGCTAAAGCGAAAGAGATTTGCCGAACCGGAGGTAGAAATCGTGAGCGAAGGTCCTTGTCAATTTGCATGTCATCGGAATGGAAGATTTCGATGTCATCTTTAACATGGATTGGTTGGAAAAGCACATGGCAACTATCGTTGTCTCGAGAGAAGTTGCTTTTCGAGCGGCGAAAGGTGGAAGTTTGTTTCACGGCATAAGGATGGGTGTTTGCGTGCGATGATCTCGAGACCAAGGCGGTGAGGATGATCGGGAAGGAAGCATCGAAACTTTCTTGGTAAGTTTGACAGGCACGATGAACAAGTATAGCGATTGCGAGAGGAGCCGATGGTGTGTGAATATCCTGACGTGTTTCCGAGGACTTGCGGGTTTCTTGCACGATAGACAAGTGGAATTCACTATTGATGCGGAACTAGGAGCAACACCGGTGTCAAAGGCACCATCTGAAACGGCACCTAAGGAATTGTAAGAACTGAAAGCGCGATTGAGGGCTGTTGGATCTAGGTTTTATCCGACCTAGCGTGTCGCCGTGGGGCGCCGATTACGTTCGTCGAAAGAAGGATGGGTCGAGAGAAGCCATCATGAGCGTGCAGCGAGGAGGCGAGTTCTTGGAAAGATACGTTTGAAAGCAAGGCTAGAAGATAGCAAGGGTTTCCGAGGCGAAGGACAATGCGCTACTATTCCGGAAGGTTATGTGTGCCACTCGATAGGGAATTGAGAGATAAGATCATGAGTGAAGCTCATGAGGCACCATCTCTGACTCGTCCAGAAGCACCAAAATGTCGAGAGACCTTAAAAGGAACTTTTGGTGGGAAGGGATGAAAAAGGATGTAGCCGTTTATGGAGCGATGTTTGGCTTGTCGGCAAGTGAAAGCGTACACCAACGTCCGTCGGGTTTGTTGCAACCGCTACCAATCCCAGTGGAAATGGGATCATATCGGTATGGATTTTATGGTGAGTTTTCCAAGGTCGTGAGAGGAAACACCGCTATATGGGTTGTCGTCGATGGTAGCGAAGTCGACTCATTTCTTATCGATTCGGATGACGTCGGGTTAGATAAGCTTTCTCGACTTTACGTTAGAGATCGTGCGGTTACATGGTGTACCGATGTCGATTCGTCGGATCGTGACCCGAGGTTCACGTCGAGGTTTTGGAGAGTCTGCGAGGAAGCCGTGGGGACCAAGTGAATCTTAGTACTGACATTCCATCCTCAAGCGGACGGTCGATCGGAAAGGGCGATTCGGGTTTTGGAAGACATGTTGCGGCGATCGTGGCCGATAGAGGAGGAAATTGGGAAGAGATACTACCTTTGGTGGGTTTGCTATAACAACGGTTATCGAGCCACCATAGGAATGGCTCCTATGAGCGTTATGCGGAAGGAAGTGTCGATCGCCACTTTATTGGGACGAAGTTGGCGAGAGGAAGATGTTAGGACAAGAGATGGTTCGGCGGATGGTCGAGGTTATCGATCGGATCAGCGAAGGATCGAGAAGCTCGGATGCAGACGAAGTCCTATGCGAGAAGCGTCGTCTGGATCTTGATTCATGATCGGAGATCGCGTTTTCATAAGGTTTCCCGGCGAGAGAGTCGTTCATTTTAGGAAGCGAGGTGAGATTCGACCGAGTTCGTTGGACCTTCAAGTTCTTGAGAGAATAGGCCCGTTGCCTATAGGTTAGCTTTGCCACTAGCATCGGAGATGTACATGGCGTGTTTCACGTTTCTCGGTGAGAAATGCGTGTTCGACCCAAAACACGTGATCAAGCATGACCAGTGGTTCTTGCTCGGGATCGAGTTACGAGGAGAGACCGGTGGCTGTTTTGGAGCGAAGTCGAGGAATTAAGGAACAAGCGATTCCGTTGGTGAAGGTGTTGTGGAATCACCACGGAGAGGAGGAAGCTACGTGGGAGTTGGAAGAGCAGTTCGGGCTCGATGCCAGGTTGTTTTCTCCACGTGTTTGAAATTCGGGGCGAAATTTTTCTAAGGAGGAGGATGTAATACCCGTCTTTTCTAAGCTTCATTTTGCGTGCACGCGTTTTTGAGAAAATGTCGAAAGGTTGACTTTTGTTTGGTGATGCGACCGTCACGAAACCTCGGGCGTTGTGAAGAGTGTCTTATGACTAATTCATAGACACTAAGTATCGAGTTTCGACCACCCATGAAGGTTTGGCACTCAGGAAGTTATCGAAAACCGGACTTTTCATTGATCTTTTAAAGCATATCTTGTTTATAGTCGTTGTGTCCCAGATTTTATTTCGTGTCCATGGGTACCAAGTTTGCTAAATTTGAGTCCGTTTGCAAAAATGCGTCATTTTGCGTTTTGAAAAAGGGTCACTTGCATGAAGTGCATGACCCTGCTTTCCTATAAATAGGAGGCTAGGGCCTTCATTTTCAACGTTCATTTACTTCGTCTCTCTGTGTTTACGGAAGAGCCAAGCGAGCTCAGTGCTGCTGCGGAAGCATTGGAGGAGTGGGGATCGGTAGGGAGGCTCGGTGGGCGCCATTCTTGTTGCCGCCGAGCCACCACCGCCGATCAACCTCTCCCGACGACCAGATTTTTACTGTTTTGTCCTTTTCTTATTTTGATTCCGCCTTTTAGTAGATCGTATAGCATAGAACTCGGGATCTAAAGGACGAGGCGAGAAACGGCCGAGGCCTACCGATTAACCACACCGCCGCCGCCCAGTCGCCGCCGCCGCCCTCTTGGCCGCCGTTTGGTGGTCAACGGACCACCTTTAGCTACGGGTCCTTTAGGTTTGAGTTCCGGGCTATGCATTCTACTAAAGTACCGATCAGTTTTATGTTTTTCGCGTTTACGCATGTCGGGATGTTTTCCATTGCTTGAGTTTTCTAAAGGAAGTACATGCCGGGTTATCCATTTTCAACATAGTTTGTCATTCCATGTTCGCCGTTATGCATATTGCTTATGTTTCCATTTTCATGCATCGATTTTGGATGGTTTATCCTAGATCGAGGATAGGCATCGATTTTTGAAGCTTCTTGTTGCTAAGATTTGATCGACTTGCATGCATGCATATTTTGAAAGTACCCTATTATAGGTCTTGATGCCTGAATATATTTCCATACGCATCGAGTTGATTTGAAAACCGGAGAGTGCGAATGTGGGTTCGAAAAGTCGAAAACCCTAATTTTGCTACGATCTTCGTTTGGATCACGATGTTGCTTTGCTTTGTGGGATGTAACCCCAAAAGTTGTTCCGTCTTGTTACGGTACCTACCGGTCGATCGGTGAAGTCATCGGATCCGTAGATACCTCCGATAGCGTTTTAAATCTGTTCGGGTTGGGTTATATATGCTTATTTTGAGTTATTTACTCGATATTTCAAAATAAAACATGTCACGCCAGTAAAATGTTTTGTGAAATTATTACTATTCTACGATCGAAGATATGGTTCTATCATGGTTGTGCATGGATCTCTATTCGCGGGTTGATCACCATCTTGAGTATTGATCGTGAGGATAGACCCCGAAACACGTGGTTATGGTTACGAGGATAGACCCCTAAGTCCACACGAAAATGGTAATGAGGTGGTTATGGTTACGGCGATTTGACCCAAAGTCCACACCGAGTTAGCCACCGGATACGTTAGGGCATGGGCCGATTGGATATGTTCCGGCGAATGAATGAGATGTGATGGGTTTGGCGGGATACGTTCGAGCCGTGGTTCATGGTTCTATGATGGGAATAACAATAATAACGGATCGGTATCGAAAATGAAAAATCTATTTTGCTTACTTAGAAGTGGATTTACGTTTAAAACCTTCTAAGGTAAGTGCTCGAACACTGGCATCATGATTCTTTTGATTTATGATAAAACCCGGTGAGTCGCTAGTACTCACTTTAAACTCTTTTCAAATCTTTTCACGGATGGAGGAGGGCCGACCGCGGCGGCGAGGGGTGGAGCTGCGGGTTCTTCATGCTATGCTTCCGCGATGTTGTGTTATATCGTACTACGATGTTGATGTATTCTGTCCCTTATTTTGCTTTCGATTGGGAACAAGATTTGTTATGTTATTATCTTTGTGAGTCTCGATATGAGCTCGCTATGTGGTTGGCCGGTCTAGTCAATGTGGTGTAATGCTATTTTGCTTCTCTTGCATTACTTATTATAAACCAAGATCATGTCTCGAAGTTATGGTATCGATATTATTACATTGGTGGATTGTTTGTGCACCTCCCTTCGGGATATGTCCTAGTTATAGAGGAGATCTTTGTCCGATTTCATGGTCACATCTTCTTATCGTGTATGTTATATGTATCCCCTTCTTCCCCGCTTCTTAACCCCACCCTAATCATACCCCGCATCCGTGCCTTCCTGGGAATTGGGCGTGACACATTCCCCTTAATTCTTTTGATCATTTATTTAAAACTGAACTAAAAATCTGAAAAAATAAATAAAAAAATCACTCACTTGGTCTCTCACCCACGCGGTTTTGAACACACCGACTTTGAAAAATTGCTATTGAACACGTGAACTTCAATCCAATTTGGGAATCACTCGGTTTAAACATTAAACATCTTGATTCGGCTACCGATTCAGACTCGATACTCGCCGGAAGAGCACCACTCCTCACCAAAGCACATGCAAGAATGAAGAGTGATTCCAGTAACATAAATTCAACAAAAAATAAAATTTGAAGCATAAACAACCGTATACAACGATGTACCTTAGAACATCTTTTTTTTTGGTGTCCTAAACTTAAAAAAAAAAAAAAACTCCTATAACATAAAAGCAACAAAAACAAGTTCATGTTTGGGGCCCAAATTGCAATCGCATACTCATGAACAAGCGAGAAATTGGAAGCTTAAAGTTTAATTTACGTTAACATAATGAACCGCAAGATTCTAGATTCTAATATGTTCCGAAATTGGAAGAAATACAGATTTTTTATCTTAATTTTGCCTCCTGTATATGTTGTTTTTCAAATTTTTAGTTTAGAAATGAATTGATGTTTGTGCTTTCAATTGAATTTCAATACTGTTTTTATTAAATATTTATCAACCCTCTTACATAAATTTAATTCAAAATAAATCTTTTTGTACCGTATATTCCTTTGCAAAAACAAAAGAAGAAAAACTACATCTTTGTGGAAAAAGAATCAAGTTTTTTAATGAAGACGTCAACATCAACACGGCAAAGTCAAAATAGTTAATAAACTCATAATTTTTTGTGACTAGGCTACAGAACTTATCTCTCTATCTTTTTTTGACTACTCCTATACATTACCACTTATATAATCAAGCAAATTCTCTTTAATAAAGTCTGTTATACTTGAATGTTATTAAAATATGACGAGTCATCCTTCAAAAAAAATAAAAAAATTACTAGTCGCCTGATTTTGAGTCTTTGACATGATGCCTGAGAATGAGTGCTCTAAGAGGATGTTTGGCTGAGCTTATAAGCTCCCCCAAAACAGCTTATAAGCTATTTTTTAAGCTTGAAAAACGACTTATAAGCTGTTTTGGGGAGCTTATAAGCTCAGCCAAACACCCTCTTAGAGCACTCAAAAAGTAAAAGATAACCTGGAATTATTGACAACATATATTAGCAGAACAACGAGGATCCTTCTACACAGAAATATGCAGTCTGCAGCAGCTAAGCCACCTCGACTCGAGTTTACTGTTTAAACGTACACGGAGATATTGGCCAATGCACCGGATTCAAATGACTACATTATCAATCTAGTACATCAGGAAAAACTTACCTGCATTTGCCAGGGTTCGACTTCTCACCTTCTCCAACCAAGAAACAACTGCAACAAGTAAGACAAACTACAGAATTAAGTAAACCCGACAGATCAACAAATTACTTACCCAGTTATTTGGTACAATCATATTGGCATGTCATGCTTTAGAACCGTCGAGGCATGGAAAAGAGAAATGGGGCAAAGATGAAAAAGTTGGGCAACATATGAAACAGTTTTTGCATAGGTGTATCAAATGTGAGGCCACCCTACATACTGAACGAATGATTCATTCCTAACTTGATGCGAGTAGTGTCACAAAAGAAAAATGTTTCATTTCGTTCTAACACACTCAATATATTGAGCTGAACCACTAAAATCTACTCAAGACTTGCTTGCTCTCTCTCTCTCTCTCTCTCATGCAAAGTTGGGACCAGGGGATTTCGTTTTTGACTTTTTATTACAGTGAACATCTTGTCTAGAAAGGAGAAGAACAAGATGGTAAAATTCTAGCATCTCTAAACATTCCTCCTATTGTTTGTTTAGCCGTAAGGTAGCATCTCAACAACTTGAATACTACATTTTCACTATCTATGTAAATGTTCACTGCACCCACAGAGTAGTCAAAGGTGATTCTACAATAAATACCATGTGATCGTTGATAGAATAGAGATAAAGAACCATCAAGGACTCAAATGGCGGTCACACATATCCTACTATAAATATAAGCCAAAGATTGAGGTCAACAATTCCATAATACACAAATCTATAAATGTCAGCACTTGGGTAGCGAATGGAGAACAACTCTATAGTAGTAACTTAAGCACTCGATGATAATCATTTAGATAATGTAATGAGAGATATGAAGGACCGACTAAATCTACCCCGATGCTATATATGAGGAACGTCTTAGTTGTAAGCACAGCTACTTCCAGGGATATGGAGGCCCAACTAGCTGCATCGTTATCACATTAGATTTAAGCAACTATCAATGACTTGTGATACGATACGACAGGTCCGCTTCACAATCTTAACCAGACACAGTTCTTCCACCATACAAAAATGGAAACCCAGAACCATTTGTCTTATTCATTGGATTCCATAAAGACTACTAAGCATAACCAATTCCAGAAGTGTTCCACGTATAATCATACTAGTTAAATAAACATTAGGTATTGTTGAAATTCGAGCACTTACACACTTCCAATCCAATGACTTAAGTATTGCAGTTGTTGAATGTCTGGAGTTTTTGGAGCCCAGTCACAAACCTCAGCAGAGCTTAGAGTCTGCAGTTACTGGATAAAATAAAAGTTTTATCAAATCTAAGGAAAAGGGGTGGAAATATTTGGAAAAGAAAATAAAGTTATGATGGGTTAAAGATAATTTGGAAAAAAGAAAAAGAAAGCTAAAGGCGCCACTCCAACACTAAAAAGAGAAGTGTTGTGAACATACTACTCACATTCTGAACACAGAAAACTTGAATGCCTACTGATTCAACACGTCGCAAGAGGCATTACCTCTGCTCATGCATTCATCAATTTCTTAAAAGACTAGAAAGTTTGAGAATATAAAGTAACGAAAGGAAGTTGCAAAATAAAAACTACGATATTTTGCAAAGCATTATATTTCAAGAATGGTTTTCTCTGTAACTTTAGCTCCTTCCATGTTACACTATTTTGACAATATTTAATTAGCACATAATATTCTGACAAAGGACACCTTTGCATCTAGCAATCATTCAGAGCCACTGATGCAAAGTAGTTGGAAATTTGCAAAGAGCACTCTCATTCTATAAAACTTTTGTAAGTTCTTCACAAAGAGAACTAGTTGTTGTAAGTTATAACAATTTACATAAAAAGCTGCTAAGAAGCAGCATTATGCGTTCTTTCTCAACAATATAGATGTAAAGTACACCTTATTCCTACATAAGGAATGTCTACCTTTTCCGTATTCTCGTCAGTTCTAAATTCCAGAGAACAGTATGATGATCATTGATCATTTCCAATAAATTAACCAGCTTACTAATTTAAAGAATCCTCTTTAATACGGATAAAGCCTTGTGAACTTGAGAAAGAGCAAAATATTAAGATGAATTCCTCAAGATAATCAGCAGACCCACACTAGGTTAGCAAATACAGATGACACAATTGTCTACATCTTAAGGAGATTCTGGGAGCGGTTTCATCACATAATATTGTTATACTTGAGATAAGATTGACGAAAATTAAGAGAGAAAAAAAATAAATTGTAGTTGTTGGACAACGTAGTGAGTTTCAATTATGTTGACAAGACATGTCCGGAATCCTTTCTAACATGAAATCTCTTACAAAGCCAATAGTCCTTACCTTAAAATCTTCATTTATCACAACCATATGTAATAATGACTCAAAGGCCACCACAAACAACCAAGAGGCAAACAATCACCAGTCACTTCGGAGCATTAAGCTGAAATTACCTGAATCAATCTCCAAAATTCTCAGCAGAAGTATCCGTGTTCTCATCCTCGTCATCATCCATTTCCCATATCTTCACAATCTCAGCCTGCGCGCGATCAACAATCTGCTTCTTCTGCAACTCCAGATCCCTCTGAAAATCCTGCCTCATAGTCTCCAGCTCCACCATCTGCCTCCTCTTACTCTCTTCAATCTTCTCATACAACTCCCCAAACTTCAGAATCGAATCCGCCAACAATCTAGCAGATTCCCCATCCACCACATCATCACCACTCAAACCCTCATCATCCTCATCATCCTCATCATCACCCCCATCCTCCTCATTATCCTCATCCGACTGCCCCGGGCTATCCCTCATCTCATCCAACACATTCGACCTATCCAAATACACCCGCGGATTCATAAAAACATACTCCCCCGAATCCAATCCACACCCCAGCCCGCCATACCCTCTCGTCCTGAGATTCAGCAACGCATCCATCTTCTTAAAAAACACCCACTTGCTCACGCTCCCGCTCTCCACCTTCGCCATCTCCTTCTTGTACTTGTTCTTCAGCACGTCAAATTGGCTCCGGCACTCCGCCTCCACCCTCTCCCGCCCGCTCATCTCCGCCACCTTCTCCATCACGTCGACCCAGTCCTCCGCCCTCAGGCTCCGCCGCCCGAGCTCCATGTACCGCTCCCCCCACACCTCCAGCAGCACGAAGCTCTCGTCCTCGCTCCACGCCTCGCTGCGCGGCGCGAATTCGTAGTCGGAGACAAATGATTCGAGCTTTCGCTTCTTGGGGTGCCGCTTGGAGTTTTCGAAATTGTAGAAATTGCCGTTTTCGGCGAAGCAGCTGTCGGGGTTGTCTTCATTGTCGTCGAAATTGTTGTCTTCGTCGTCTTCGTACTCAACGGCAGTGGTGGTTCTGTAAACGTAGGAATTGGGGTTTTTCATCAGCGCAGGATTCTGATTGGAGATTGAGGGTTTTTGTGCCACTTTTATGGGGGAAGGGGGAGAAAGTGGAACTACCCAGATATGCGTTTGAAAAACTAGGGGTGCAAGAATTGAGCGATTGAAATTATAGTTTTGGGTCAGTTTGGTTCAGTTTTATAAAGTATGGTTATTGACTCATAAATATATAAATTTTAGATATATTTTGGTTTTTTTTATGAATTTTAAATATTATCAATAAATATACGAACTTAACATCATTGTGATTTTTTTCATAAATTGAATAACGATCAAAATTAAAATTGACATGGTAGTCGACGTGACACCAATTCATCAAAACGACGTCATTTTACTTATATAATATATATCAATTGATGCTTAAATATATAAACTTTGGGTCTATTTTTATTTTTTCCCACGAACTTTAAAGATTTGTTAATAAATACACAAACTTAACTTTATTTTAATATTTTTCACAAATTGAATGATGATCAAAATTAAAGCTGACATAACAATCAACGTGTCACCACTTTATCAAAACGACGTCGTTTTACTTATACAATATATATTTAAAAAAGATCTTAAATACACATCACAACTCTCTTCAACTCAAACCTTATCGTAAGTTGAGGTTAAAGAAAGAGAGATGGGGTGGGGTGCAGTTTGGGTGTGAGTTAAGGTGGATTTAAGATTTTTTAATGCATATTGTATAAAAAATGATATCATTTTAATAATTTGATATCACGTCGATTGTTATATCAGCTTTAATTTTGACCGTCATTCAATTTGTGAAAAAATTTACAATAATGTTAAGTGTGTATTTATTGACAAATTTTTAAAGTTTGTGGGGAAAACCAAAATAAACCTAAAGTTCATGTATTTAACCGTCAATTAATATATATTGTATACGACGTCGTTTTGATGAAGTGGCGCCATGTCGACTGCCACGTCAGTTTCAATTTTGACCGTTATTCAATTTGTGGGAAAAATAACAATTATGTTAAGTTCGTATATTTATTGACAATTTATTAAGTTCGTGAAAAAAACCAAAATATACCCAAAGTTCATATATTTAGGCGCCAATAATCCTATAAAGTATTGGTTATTGGTTTAGTTTCAATTTTTTAATAAAATCTATTTTCGATTTGATTTTTGATTATAGATTTTAAATTTGATCGATAACTGAACCGAAACTTGATCAATCCCTTTTATATCTATATATATATATATATAAGGAATAATTATAGTGAGAATAGTAGTAAGTGTATGAAATAGGACTAAATCTCATCCATTTATTACAATAAAATAGACGGTTCAGATTTGTGCAGACTTAGAAAAGAAAAAAATCTGAAAACATCAGAATTTAATGCAATGAATCGGCTAAGGGTAAAAAGTGAAATGTAAAATAAATATCTTTGACAAAATCCATGGGTAAATATCCAAATCTTTTCATCTTTCTAGAAAAGAGGATTTTGATTGAAATCTACAAGATTTCACTATAGCACCACGAAATATGATCCACACATTTCTATTGCACAAACCTGGATTTCATTTTTCACCCACACAAGGTGTCGAAGCCCTTGCACCCATTTCGGTCACAAAAACGACAAACCCTAGCACTCATTTCACTCACAACAATAAACCTTTGCTCAACATAGTAATACCATGTAAAACGAATAACAAAGACATCGGAAGGACAAAGCACCACGAAATAAAGTGGTAAGTTTTTTACTTGTCTGGAAAATTTTATGCGTGTGTTTAATGGTTTTCATTCGTTTGTGCGATTATTCTTCAAAAAGTGTTGATGGCGTTGTCCAGATTTATTGAATGTAGGGTGTAGGGTTTCAATTTATATAAAAGTTTTGATATCCTTTTTGGGTGTTACTTTGTTGCCCCAAAAGTAGAATAATATAAGTTTGTCAGTATTGACGAATTAAGAATTGTGTCATTGTTCTTGGTGGTTCCAAAAATATTTTCCTTTTCTAGTACGTTGAAGACTATCTCTATTCTTTGTGGAATTTTTTTGCCTTTTTTGTCAAACTTTTGAAGACTGATGTCAAAGATGTTGTTGTCCATGTTAATATTGCATATTTTCATATTATATGTTGCACGCGTAATATTCATAATTCTATAAATTATTTGAAACAATAATCTATGTTATGTGGATTTGTTACACAATGTATATTGCACATGTATAACGGATAATATTATAACATTATTTTTAACTTGTGATGTGTTGATGAGATTATTACAAATTATATATGTAGCATGTGTTTAGGTCAACTTGTAAACATTATTCTTAGATAGCATAGATTATTTTAAGTATAACACATGTCAAGATATATATAGCACACATTTAGGTACATTTATAAATGTAGGAAAAGTACTAAAATTTATTGCAAATATTATCTGCATCGCATTTTTTATTTATTTATAAATAGTCATGTAGCATATGTTTAGGTTCATTGCACAATTTTAAACTTCATGCAGCACATCTCTTTTAGAAATATGGCATACTGTAATCATTATTACAACATTTTTCAGTGTAGCACATCTCTTGTAAAAATATGGCATAAGTTTCTGAATTCTTTTTTGGGTGTTTTTCTGTGTTGTGTGGGTTTCTTGAACAATGTCTATTATTTGTAGCAAAGCGTTTACATAATATTGCACAAGTATAACAAATCGTATTTGTACATTATTTACAGTATGTGCTATTTGGTAGAGAGTATTGTATATTATTTATAATTGGTTTGCATATCTTTATTTTTGCACTTTTTGTAGCACATTGTATTTTAACTGTGGCAACTTGTAAAATTTATATTGCTCGTGTGTAGTTCCACTTATGAAAATGATCACTATGTAGCATATGTTGTTTGACGCATTGCACATGATTGACATATATACAACACATACTTAGATATAACACATGATTAAGATATATATATCATAGATCAAATTTGTATAACATATGTTGTTTGAGGTATAGCACATGATTAAGATATATATAGCACAAAATAAGATCCATTTCTATATAGCAAATATTGTAGGTAGTATAGCACATGGTCAAAGAATATGTTGCTATATTTTTACTAATTGCACAATGTTAAATTTTATGTTGCACATCTATTTTATAAATAGGACATATTAGACAATTCTAATAGCATTGGTTACATGTTTATTTAGTTTTAAATTTTCTATTACTAATTAGTATAATTTTGTAATATTATAATTTTTATAGATCGAGGTTAGAGGAAGGTCACGTAAATCATTAGAAAAAGACGAGGAATAAATGCGAGAGTGACAAAGAACAAAGGAAAAAACAAGGAATGATCCTAAGGGGAAACTGGATAAAATGGAGAATGTTATGGGAAATGATAATGAAGATAATTGAGGAACATGATGACGAGAATCAAGAATACGATAATGATCGTTTCTTTCCAAAACTCGTCTCCAGGTGTAATATGCATACCTTTTTTAATATCTTACAAGTTTGAATGATTGATCGTCAGAAAGCTGCAACAAATGAATTAGGTTTTGGACATGTTCAAGATGTGAACATAAAAGAGCTGCATGTGAGGCTTGCATACTAGGTTTTGCAAAACTTCAATCACAACAGCCGTGAGCTCATTTTATGTAATATCCCAAAGTTTTAAAGCTAAATTACGATAATCTAAATCGTAAATTAGGGTTTAGTTTCTATAATTGAAATAGTAACTTATCGAAGCTCAATTTTGACTATCCATAATACGAGGATTTTCATATCATATTCACTAATGATTAGTGAATTAAGGAATATAGTTTATATTGTTCATTCGAAAGTATTATTATAACGTCGATTAAATTTCGATAGTTAGCCTTACGTTATCTTCTAAGTGACAAAGCTTAGAATTTAATTTCTTATTAACAAAGAATAAAAAAAGTGATTACGACTTTATTATTGACGTTTTAGAGACGATTCGATTATCAACATCTTGAGATGTTTCGAATGTCAACGTTTTGATGCGATTCGAAAACTTAGTATAACGATTAAACGATTAAAGAATTACAATATTTAAAGTCCTATGATTATTTTATGTAATAAGAGCATTATTTTTATATAATCCTTCATTAAAATAATGCTAGTGATTTAAGGAATAAAAATTTGATAATTTATTCTTATTTTTGAATAAGTGTTCGAAAATTTTAATTTGTGACATAGAATTGTTCTTAATTATTTTTTCTATGATTTAAATTATCATCTAAGACTTATATTATGTCACATGGCTATTAATTGGAAGAAAATAAAATATGTAAGCATATGTTGCACTAAGTGACCGAAAATTTTAGTTGTAGTGTGAAATGAAGAATAATTTCATTCCTTTGATAGTGATGTGTAATTTTTATAATATTGAGGTGTTATTAATGAAGGTATAAGAAATTTTTAATGAAGGTATAAGAAATTTATTAAAGTGCTATGTGTTATGTTTGTAAAGTGGCCGAAAATTTGTGTGTGAACAAGTGGGAAAAGAAGAAAAATTCAAAGTGTAAAATATTGACTTTTCAATTAGATATTTTCCTAAAACATTATTAATGTGTAGTCATCAAATAAATAAAAAAATCACCTCCATATGAATTTGAAGTGCTGATCACTATGAGGAATAAAAGGAGAAGAATTTTCTTATTTTATTTATAGTGATAGGTTATGACTATGATAATGATATATTAATTCTTGTATTTTATCATAAGAAAACAAAAATTATCTCTTACCTTATGAAATGGCCGAAGCATGCTAGAGGAAATGGGAGAATTTTCTTAATTTTGTGATAATGATAGGTATGAAAGTGATGTGTATTTAATTATGTGATAAGGTAACATATTTAATAAAGTGTGATGAGATGAAAAATTTTATCTTCTTTCTCCACTTGATGACCGAAAAAAGTGTGAAGAAAAATTGGACATGTTTTAGTTTTAATTATAGCCATGTACTAATTAATTATTTAACTATTTTATTTCCTTAACTTAATTACATAAGTGGGAGAAGATCAAAAATACTTCATTTTCTCTCTCATTTCATAAACCACCGTGAGCAAGGAAAGAAAAAAAAGAGAAGTGTTCTTCAATTCCTTTCCAAATCCTAGGGTAGAAAAACGTTCTCGTCGACAATCGGTTCAGATTAAAAGGTTAGAAATCGTACAAGCTTTTATTACATGCAAAAAATATTAGAAATCCATCCTTGAAATCTTAAGTTATATGCTTTTATTATTTTATGTGAAATTTGGAAAATTATGCTGAATGTTTAAAGTTGTTTATTAAATATGTTTATATGATGTTTGTAAGCATATATTTTGAATTTAGTACAAAGTTGAGCATGTTATAAAATTCTATGTTAGGACCAAAATTATCTAGTGATCATATGTTGATGGAAATGAATTTTAATTGTTGTTTTGAGCATGTATTAATGATAGTTAGTAATGTTTAAGCATGTATGAATTAATTCATAATTTTGGAAAATATTAGGATTTATTTCATGAGATTTTCGAAAACTATAGCTTATGATATATTGATGTATGATTTATGTATGAAGGATATTATGGCATATTATTGATATATGATCATAATATTATGTTATATGAATGAATTAGAATTTTTTGGAAATTTTATAGTTTATGTTCCAAAAATTTCGAAAACCATAGCATATAGTATTTTGGTGTGTGATTTGTGTATGTTGGATACTATCACATATTGTTGATATGTGATGATAATTATATGTTGTTTGAATTAATTGGAATTTTTTGAAAAGTGTTTAGGTATTAGTGCAAAAATTTCGAAAATCATAAAGTGTAAGATTATGATGTACAATTTTTCTATGACTAATGTTATTACATATTATTGATCATATGTTAATATAGTATGTTATGTGAATTTATGGGAATTTTTGGATAAGTTATGAATTTATTCTCAAAAGTACCGAAAATTTCAAAGTTATAAAGTTAGAGTGTTAAATTTATTCTATTAAGTGTAATCACATAATTTGTCTCAAAAATATGTTTTAGACATGCTATGAATTTATGTGATTTTTAAAACAAGGTATACTATGTTTATGTCGAAACGTTTTGTTAAGTGACATAAGCTTTGAAAAAAAAAGTGTTATGTCTAAGTTAGATCATACTTATGTGTATTTTCGAGCATGATTGTTTGTAAACGTGAAAAATCGAGACTTATGAGAATGTGATTAGAAATCGATTAGAATTCGAGTATATATATGTAAATTAATAGTTATATATGTTAATGTTGCAAAATATATGTTATTGAAAGTCAAATGACTTGATTAAGGTATAAACGTGTATAAGTATATTAGTACGTGAACGAGGTTATGTTGTACACCTAGTATAAGTATGAGTTTCGTTGAATAGATACACTAAGACGTGTAAAACGTATTATAGATATAGGAATATCTCTTTTATAAGAATCGATTTCATAATTGAAATCATTCTATTAAAAAAATGTCAATATGGGTTCAACGTTTGACCTAATTTATTCGTAAGAGGTCGTAAGCGATGTTTCGTCTCAATTGAAGTATGAAAAGTTATAAGTTGGATTATTCAATGAAAAGGCGTACTAATTTAGTTAAAGGATACGAAATCTTTAGAAGATTTATATATATATAGTTAATAAATCTTAATAAAGATTTGGAAAGTTATCGAGTTAATTTAGATCTTGACGATTTCCAAAAATGCGACCGACGTACTAAATTAGTTTCTTACGTAAAGGTGGCGGAAGTGATCGTTGAAGTAAGAAGGGGATCGTTTTGAGAAGCATACATACGAGGTGGGCTTCTTTTCCTCAAGGATAAAATGAAATGACAAATGTTTTATTTACGATGCTTTCTTATGAGAAATGATGATGAAATGCTATTATTTAATTACCTACCCAAAATGTTTATGTTTTATGTATGGATCCTATCAGTGTTGGTTCGCCAACTATGAATGATAATCAAGTTGTTGGTTCGCTACCAACCATGAATGAAAATCGAATTCGGATCCTATGCTAGAAGGACAATTCTTGGCAAGGATTAACGTGTACACTATGGTGACTGTGTGCTGAAAGGTTTGCTCAGCCGGTCACAGCGTCCGTGGAAGGAGGCCTCCTTCTACGACGCAAGATGATGTTATATAAGATGTGATATTGATCATACAGACAGAAAATATGTCTGGCCAGACAAGTTTATGAAAATGACAGAAAATGTTAAGTAAGTACGAGCATTTCAAATAAAACCTCGTGTGTTACTGATGGGGCAGTGTAATTCAATGTTATGATAAATATTTTTGGCATAAGTCCATTGAGTACATCTTTATACTCAGCCCTGCATGTTTGTTTTTTAAATGTGTAGGTTTTGTTGGTGATGAGATGTAGCAGTATTGAGCAGTAGGAAACCTTTTGTCGCTGATAGTTTGTACCTTGAGTGTACATCGTCATATGTGTACTTCACATGTTTTCCGCTGCTAGGACACTGAGCTATATATTTAAAGTAGAGAACTGATTACCTTTAGATCAATTGAACCCTTTTGTTAAAGATCTGATGGTCTAGTCTCATATGTAAATTATGTGTGCTTTATCTTGAATGTCTTGAAGTTCTAGAAGTTTTCTTTATATATGTCTCATAGTTCGATATCCTATTCTAGTCCTATGCTTCTTAATCCCGTTCCAAGTAATAGTCCCAGCTAATCCGTCCTTTGGATTAGTGGGCTGTTACAAAGTGGTATCAGAGCAGTTCGTTTTCCTTGAATACCAAAACTTCCTTCAAAGTTAAGTCTAGATTGAGTTACTAGACTTGTAGAAGTCAGTCGACTATGCTCAACATTCCATCACATCAAGCTCAAACGGAATGATGTAAATGACTTTTTCTCAAAGTTTGGGAATGAAAAGATTGAAAGTGGAAAATGATTGAAATGATGTTTTAAAAAGAAATGGGAGTTATGGAAATTGATTGGAAATGAAAGTAACGAAAAAAAAAGTTGATAAAGAAAGTTTTGAAAAGTGATTGAAAATGGTATGGACATAGATGTGTTGAAAAGTGATATGTTTGAATTCTTGAAATTCAAAGAAATGTATGATTATAATTATGAATGTTTGAAATTCTTATTCAAATTTCAAGTTGATTATGACAATGGATATATTATCCCAAAAGAACATAGACGATATAAGACGCATGATCACTTATTGCAAAAAGAACATAGAAGTATGAATTTGAGAACTTTATTTCATCACAAGAACAAAAGCAAAGGTTGACATGAGAACAGGAAATGAGAACAAAAGCAAAGATGAGACGAGAACAATACGAGTTTCAAATAAGAGCAACAAAAATAAAGTGAAGAAACCAAATGATCAAGATGGAAAATGATGATGTCAACAATTGAAGGATGATTGTGAAACGATGAATGTCACTATGCGATAAGTGACATGAGTATAGTTTTTCATTTGGATGTTCATGCACGATGGAACTCCAAATTGACTATGACTTTTTCGTTATAAATGAAATGAAAACATGATCAAAGAATTAGTTGAAGTTAGTCTTATGATTTATATAGAACGAGAGATCCACAAGGTGATAGAAATCTTAGAATGCTATTTGAGAGTAAGGTTCTTCAGTAGTACAAGTAGAGATTTAATGTGTGTTGTAATGTAAGAACCTTGTTAACATTTATCTGCTTATCAGATATGTTTAGATTGATTTATTTGCTTAACAGATATGTTTGGATTGCCCTATCTGCTTATCAGATGTGTTCAGATTGATTTACCCTAGTATTGTCTGTTTTAGATGGCGATGACTCGATATACAGCGAAGAGGAGGTTAGGACCACGAGCTACACTAGAGGAGATTATCCGGGCATACCGTACATATAAGATGGTGTGGGGCGACAGTGTAGGGGAGTTTCTGACACATTACCTCCACCACTGGATGGCTTCCCACGAACATGGCGTTACTGACTTTGACGAAGTCAAACGTCTTCTGACCCGATTGCCCTGTGACTGGGAAGGATATGCAACGGAGATATTGATCGCTTAATTTTCTAACACGAAAAGGTGTAAGTATAGGGTAAGCGAAGTATCGTATCCACAGGGATTGTAATGCGAAAACACAGTAGCTAACTCAACAAGGATTCATCATTATCCAAGCAACAATTATGGTTTGGTAAGATTTTAGGGCTTCGGACTTCAATCCAAAGCAAAGGTAACAAACAGAAAGTAAAATAAAGCAATAAACACTCGGATGTTAAAAACAGAGAAGGACGACTAACCCTAGGGATGCATTAATCCTATCCACAACGTATGTTTATCCTGTTCCTATTAACCAATTTTAATCCAGACAAGATGGAAGATCACATATATAACCGATAATTTCTATTACGATAAAAGCGGCTGTAGATTACTAGTTTTCCCTATTACTGTTACGTCTCTAGGTGAAAACAAGCAACTCCAAACGGATCACAAAGAATATGCTTCCTACGAATATCCTATCTCAGCTACGACTCAAGGCTCATTCGTATCATGCATTCGAGATCGATTGACAATTAACACAATTACGTAATTAACCGACAACTAGATATGCATCAAGATTGATCAGAAATCAACACATGTAAATAAGCACAATCAAATCATGAATCAATGCCTAGACGGTAAATAGCGATAACAGAATCACAACATATAGGATCGAATCATGCAAACCACAGGATTAGAGCGAAAAACTAGCCGGACATAATAAGCGGAATAAAATACGATTTAACCATAAAAGCGGAAATTAAATATATAAAACCCGTGATGAGCGTTGGATGAACAATCGTTGGGCTTGAATCCCAACCTCGGTAAAAACGGAAAATTGCAAAGATTGTCCGGACGAAACGTTAGGATCGTGAACAAAACGTAAAACAAATGATGAACAATGCGTAAATCAACTCTAGAATTAAAATATATGGAACCTAAAGCTAAAAACTGGAAAACTTATGAAAACCGAGAAAGAGGCTCGAATTGTAGGTATCAAGTTGGGGCGCGAGGAGGTGTTGCCGTATATATAGCACACCCCAAACCCCATTTTGCCTTCGCCGCTCGGTCTCATGAGCACTCGCGGTCGCTAGGTGCGGTCGCGAGGTAAGTCTCGCAGCTCCTCTCGCCGCATGGTACCTCGCGACTCGGCTAGCGGTCGCTAGTAATCTGAACCGGTCGCGAAATCGTCCAAGAGCTTTCGTGGCTGGCTTCGCTTCATGGCACGCTGCATGATCGCGGTCTCGGCTGGGTTCTTCGCGGGTTGCCTAGCGGCCAGCCTAGCGACCGCTAGGCTGGTCGCTAAAACAGTCGATTATATAATTGGCTCGTCGTGCTTCCTTGCTTCGATTTTCAGCATATGGACCTACACACACCAAAAGAACACCCAAGAGCGGTGTCTTCTAGAAATAGATAAAACATTAAGAATCGATACGTAAACGCACATTAAACGAGCTAAACTTATCTTCAATATCAACTATAAGCGTGTAAAATACGCGTTTATCAAACCCCCAAACTTAAATCATTGTTTGTCCTCAAACAAAACCAAACAGAAAGACACAACGAAAAGATCAACGAGCGTAGCAAAGATGATAACCATTCTAGCCTCGAAACATATCAACGCTCAAAACATTAGTGCACATGACGACGTTAGTCAACTCAACACAAACAACAATTGACGGCAAAACTCATTTAATTCAACCTCACAACGGCATGTGTATAAAATATAGGATACATTCAACTCATAAAGAAATGTAGGACGTGTATATACTCAACGATCAATGAAATGAAACATCTTACCATAGGCTTGCCGTTTCTCTAATATCTCCACCGTCATTGTGTTCAAATTAGGATCAAAGAGGTCTTTTCATAGGTTGTAATGTAGGCACATTGGTTAAGGTAGGATAAAATATGGCTAAGTGACTCAAGAATATTCCAAGCACCCCATTTATACTTTTCGACACATATGGACTTTGTCCATTTTCTCTTCTTTCCCAACGTGCTAAATCAACGCTTTAATGCCACGAAGGTACCTATATTTTGATTAAAGACCCTTTATGCTCAACACTCATAGTGAACTTAACATTTTTCTTTTTCTTTTCTTTTCTAGAGCTTATAGGGTTTATCTTTTACAACAAAGGTACTATTCTTCACCACAGATGTATTTTTCTACAAGAAACTTTTCTCATCATAACTACATCAAAATTTCACCCCTTTTGATTCCCATATCCATCCTCACCTCCTATCATCCGGTTAATCGAAAGAAAAAGTCTAATAAAGGCTCAAAGAAGGCGACAAATGGAATATATCATCGGGTTAGTGTTTGGGTGAATATGTGGTTAACAAAGATGGCCTTTTATCCTTTCCAAATTCGAAACACATATTGCAGTCTCGACACAGAAACACGGCAAGTTCTAGAAGATAATCACATGCACGATATCATACAATTAACAGAAATTGTATCAAGATATGTATACAGTGAAGCTCAAGTCTCACGGGATAAGCAAATGGTGAAAAACAACAAGCCTAAACCATCTCACGTCATTCATGCGTCATTTTCTAACATATCATGCGCACTATCATTAAATTTCACCAAAAATTTCTATCGTCATTGGCCACATGGATTAACATACTTCACTTAACTCGTTGATCGACAGACACGAAAACGAAAAACAAAACAAAAACACGACAAAAGATCCCAAAGCATAACAACTAAACCATAAAGCATAGAAATATAAACAGAATTCTCAACCAACCAAACTCGTCTACTCCCCCCAAACTTATTGTGAACATGTGGAAGCAATAAGGTTTGCGAAAAAAAGTAGTTGGGAGAAAACTTACCTGAATGTCACACTACTCGGTGGCGGATAAAATCCACGCCATCGATTCCATTGTCGCATCATCTCCATCATCTTACGTTGTTGCTCGAGATGTGCCTGTTGGGTGTAGATGACTTGTCTTTGCTGCTCCATAATCGAGGTCGTTCCGTCAATATGGTTGAGACGACCATCTATTTGATCTAATCGATCATAAATCCCGGTCGCCTCGAGCGGGTGGCGGGTGCGATATGCCGCTTTGTCTCGGGAGCCACTTGGCTCGGCTTGCTCTCGTGCGGTTGCTCGCCCTCAACCTCGCCTTGCGTGTTCACGCCTGCGTCCATGCATAGTGTGCCGAGGAGCTCAAATTCCGGTTGGCATCCACGAAAGTATCGCTTATACCGGTGAGCTCGGGATTGGGTAGGCGAAGGCGATTGGCCGTTTGATCATATAACACCACAAGTAACGTCGGGGTGCCTCTTGAACGCTCGGATGTATAGGCATGGCTTGTCCAGAAGATGTCGTGAGAGATCGGACTCTCTCGAATCGTAATCCCAAAAAATCAAGAATGGGGTAACGAATCCCCTATGCATATCTTCGAATTACCCAAACGTGGATTGCATGTGGAAGTCTTGAGCTAAGAACATGCCGGCATGCATCTTCAGTTGAACATAGCTCCAATCGGTATGCTCATATCTTGTGAGAGGGCAAGGTCTTGCGTCGAACGGCCATGTAAGGTGAACGTGATGAGCCGGTGGAAGTAACGGACCGCTGGATTCCGTATCGAGCTAGCCTTTGATCTCGAGGCATCATAGTATGGAGTGTGCTCGAGTCTGGCGTCCATGAACTTTGGCCATACGCTTTGGACCGTGTACTCGACGTCCCCTATGTAGGTTCCCTCCGGATCTCCATTGATTATGCCATTAAGTTCGTCCACGGAGAGTTGACGGGGCTCATTGTCAAGCTGGAACATTAGGTAATCCGACATTCCGTTTGTTTTGTGGACATGGAGAGTTGACAAGAATTCGAGTGTCGGGATCCCGTATGTAAGATAATTGGCCGTGATAATCGAGTACGGCCGGACCTCTCGCCAACCACGTCACATCATTGGTTATACCCATCTCTTGACACGTGTTGAGGCACATGAACCGTGAATGCCTATGCCGTAATCTCACCAATCGATCCCAACGCTTCTCGACGAGTCACTCGGCAGTCTGACTCCAAAATTTTCGGGATCGAACTCATCTTGTGGTGCCATGCGTGGCTCGTCGTGAGGCACATCATGATGCTCATCGTGTAGCTCGTCGTGGAGCTCATCTTGTGTCTCGTCGTGGGAAGTGGAGACAATGCTCTTGCCCTTGCGCTTGTGACCGTGAGTACGCGGCATATTTGTACCTAAAAAGAATTTCAAAGTTAGCCCGTGTATGAATGAAACAATCAAAACAACGTCAACCCAAAATGCTCAATATAGATCCCCCAAACTTCAACTTAGTCCAATTATTTCCCCCATATTGTCATATGATCTTGCAAGACAACACAAAATGGGGAAAGCACACACGCAGCCAAAAATTTGCAAAATTGGACGTTCTGGGCGAAAACTAGCGACCACACCTCGCGGTCGCGAGGGTGGTCGTGAAGCAAGGTAAGCGACCGCTCGGGCGGGCGCGGGCATAGCAGCAGCGTCTTGTGCGCTTGAGCAGCAGCCACGACCAGTGTCATGAACGCGGTCGGCGAGCACGTAATGATGAATTTTTCAAACGTATTTCTCAAATTATTAACCCAAATCAACAATGTAGGCACATTAGACGAACAATATACGTGTATAAACGTGAATAAACCTATCATTGGACAAATCATGCTCAAACACCAAACAAATCTAACAAAATAAGCCCTAGTCTCTCAAATTTAATTAAACCCACTTCAATAGGATAAATGGAACAAATCCTTCCTAATCATGCTCAATAAACGTAAACCCATGAAGAATGACACAAAATAGCATACCTTGAGTGGATTTGATGGAGAAATGCAAGAAAATTTGGGGAAGAGAGGTGCTTTGGGTGCTGAGGGGTTTGGTTCTTTGCTCTTTTCGTAAAAACGCGTGTGTGTGTGTAGGTTACAAGTTTGGGGCAAAATAAGGGTTAAAACGCGGGTCACGAAGCGGGCGCGGGTCAGGACGCGGGTCGCGACGGATCTCGCGGTCGAGCTCACGATCGCGAAGCTTGGCCGCGAGCTCGCCGCCGTAAAAGAACGTTCGCCTAAATTCGCGCGACACACGCGCGACCTCGCGATCGCTAGTTACTTGCTTTTTTTTTTTTTTTTTTTAAAGAAAGCTATTAAAACTTTGGGATCTCACAAAACAACGAGACACGACACAAACAAAGAAACACAACCAAAAACAAAAACGAAAACAACAAAAACAAAAAACATGTAAAACTGTTGGGTTACCTCCCAACCAGCGTCGCTAGCTCGACGTTACCTCTTATCATGGTTCGTTGAGCTTGGTCACCTTGACTTCTCGGTCGAAGTGTGACTTGAAGTAGGATTTGAGGTCTTGGCCGCTCACTTTAAAAATGTTGCCCCGAGTCAGGAGCTCAGAACTCCCATCGCAAGTGCACGGTAAACGGTATCTGCCCCGACCATCTTGACTTGAGCTTTCCGGAATAGACTGAGTCGAGCATTGTAAAGCAAAACTTTATTACCCGGCGAAAATCCTTTGGCACGAATGTGGAGATCGTGGAATTTCGAGCTCTTTCCTCAGATATCCGAGAATTCTCGAAAGCTTCATTCCTCCACTCGTCAAGCTCCAACAGCTGGTCACTTCTCATCATACCGCCTCCTTGAAATCCATGTTGATTCTCCTCATGGCCCAATATGCTTTGTGCTCCAATTCAACCGGTAAATGGCGGATTTGCCAAATACCATTTGATATGGAGATAGCCGATGGGAGCTTTGACGCAGTCCGGTGAGCCCAAAGAGCATCATCCAACCGCTGGCCCAATCCTTGCGCTCCGAACAACCGATTTAAAATCGCTGATCTCTCGGTTGGCGAGCTCGGCTTTCCCATTTGCTTGTGGATGGTAGGGGATGTGACTCGATGCTTCACACCATATTTGGCTAGAAACGCCGCTAGCCACTTATTATTAAAATCGACCCCATCACCGATCAAAGCCCCGACCCAAATCGAGTCGAAATGTTTTGTGAAGGAACTTGATCACTACCTTGGAGTCGCTCGTGACGGTGGGAATCGCCTCTACCCAACGGGAAACATATTCCACAAGAAGAAGAATATACGTAACCACAAGACATGGGAACGGACCCATGAAGTCGATCCCCATACGTCAAATAGTTCCAGCTCCATGATGGTTTTCTGTGGCATCTCGCCTTTCTTAGTGACATTCCCACTCTTTGACAACGATCACAACTCTTGATAAAGATTGGCAATCTTTGAAGATCGAAGGCCAAAAGAATCCATCGTGGCAAATCTTTGCATTGTCTCGTCACGCAAAATGGCCTCGACAACGAACTATGGCACTCGTGGATTATGTTCTCCCATTCTCCTGGGGAACGCAATGACGATCGCACCATCGGCACATCGGCGGTAGAGATGAGGATCGTCCCAATAATAGAACTTAACATCGTGGAGAAACTTCTTTTTCAAATGACCTTTGCACGATGGAGGTAGAACTCCAATCACCAAGTAATTTACAAAATCAGCATACCATGGTGTGCGATCGATGACGCTCAAGATGTGCTCGTGCGGAAGTTCTCCTTTATGCCAATCTTCTTATCCTCTCCTTCGACTGGCTTCTCCAATCGCGACAAGTGGTCGGCTACCACATTTTCGCAGCCCTTTCTATCTTTAATCTCCATGTCGAACTCTTGAAGAAGCAGGATCCATCTCACCAGTCTGGGCTTTGAATCTTTCTTGGCGAATAGATGACGAATGGCGGCATGGTCAGTGTGTACGATGGTGTGGGTGCCCACCAAATAAGGTCTAAACTTATCGAAAGCATAGACCACAACAAGTAATTCCTTCTCCGTGGTGGTGTAGTTCATTTGAGCAGAGTCGAGAGTCTTACTTGCATAATAGATGACTCGGAAAAGCTTGTCTCGTTTACGCCTAATACAAAGACCGATCGCCCAATCACTCGCATCACACATCAGCTCGAATGGTTGACTCCAATCAGGTGAGACCAAAACTGGAGTCGAGATCAGGGCTAACTTCAATTTCTCGAACGCCTCCAAACACTCATTTGTGAACACGAACTTCATATCTTTCTCGAGCAATCCACACAATGGCTTCGTGATCGCCGAGAAATCCTTGATGAACCTTCTATAAAACCAAGATGACCGAGAAAACTCCTCACTGATTTGACATTTGTAGGCGGAGGTAGTTTCTCGATAGCTACTATCTTTGCTCGATCCACTTCCAAACCCTTGGCCGAGACTTTGTGACCAAGCACGATACCTTCCTTCACCATGAAATGGCACTTCTCCCAATTGAGAACAATTGCCTCCTCACATCTTTGCAAAGACTTGTGACAAATTATGGAGACAATGGTCGAATGAAGAGCCAAAATGGAAAAGTCGTCCATAAAGACTTCCATAATATTCTCGATTAACCCATGGAAGATGGACATCATGCACCTTTGGAACGTGGTGGAGCATTGCACAATCAAACGGCATTCGCCTATAGGCGAAAACTCCATACGAACACGTAAACGCCGTCTTGTGCCGATCTTGAGCGATGGCAACTGATTGTACCCGAATATCCATCGAAAACAAGAGAACTCATACCGCTAGTCCGTCCAACATCCGATCAATAAAGGCGGGGAAAATGGTCTTTCCTCGTGGGCGTGTTCGAGCACGATAGTCGATGCAAACTCGTTATCCTCGTTACGAGTCTTGTTGCCACAAGCTCGTTTGTCTCGCCTCGATCACCGTGATACCCCTTTCGATACCACTTGAGTAGGGCTAACCCACCGCTGGATACGGCATAGATCATGCCCGTCTAAGAGCTTCAACACTTCTTTTCTCGACGACCTCTTGCATTGCCGGATTCAATCGGCGTTGAGGTTGCACCTTTGGCTTGTATTCATTCTCCAACAGGATCCGATGCATGCAAATCGAGGGGTTGACCCTCGATATCGTAAATCGCCCACCCAATCGCAGACTTGTACCGCTCAAAGACAACCATCGGTTTACGTGTCTCTCATCTGTCAAAGCCGAATATATTATTACCGAGCACGTCTCCTCATCGCCTAAGAATGCATACCGAAGGTGGTCCGGCAACTCTTTCAACTCAATCTTGGGTGTAGTCTCTTCCTTCTTCACCACGCGCCCTCTCCTCCAATCGGCTTCCTCACATCTAAATAAGGCTCGACTCTCGGGAGGGCCTTGACTTCATCGATGGACTCAAGATACTCTAAAATCTCGTCACACGCCTCATCAAGGTCTCATGGGTGAGAAAATCGAGTTCTGCATACAAAACTCCACGGATCACCGATTGAAAGTGAGTGGGCGATAATTGCCTATAACTCGACAGTCTTCCATGGTCTTCTCGTCAGGCTGCTTCATAGCATCGTATATAGAGATTTTCATCTCCTCGTCGTTGACTCTGAAGGTGAGATCTCCATCTTGCACGTCTATCAGTGCTCTGCCGGTAGCTAGGAATGGTCGCCCGAGAATAAGAGGTGTATTCCCATCCTCTGGCATATCGAGAACAACGAAATCAGCTGGGAAGATGAAATCTCGAACTTTCACGAGCACGTCCTCCACTATCCCTTTCGGATAAGTCACCGATGTGTCTGCCATCTGAAGAGCTATGGTGGTCGGCTTGATCTCCCCAATCTCCAATCTGTTAAAAATGGACAACGGCATCAGATTGATGCTTGCCCCCAAATCACACAGAACCTTGGAGAATGTCTGTCCTCCGATGACACATGCTATGGTGAAGTCGCTCGATCTTTCTCGCTGAGCGGCAACTTTTTTGTAGTACAAGATCGCACTCTTGAGATGATTTATCGTCTCGAATTTCCCAAGCTTCTTTTTATTGGCAACGACATCCTTCAAAACTTCACGTAACCCGGCATATCTCGGCGCATCAAGTAAAGGAATATTGATGTGCACCTTTGAAACATCTCCATGAACTCGGTTAACTTCTCATCGCATTGGGCTTGGCTAAACGGCTTGGAAACGGAATTGGAGGCACGTACGTCGGAAATTTCTTCACAGCTTGCCCTTCGCGATCAGCCTCGCGACCGCGTGTGCGGTCGCTAGGCACATGTACACCATCTTCCTTCGTCTTCGCGGGCGCGCGCGCGGGCGCTTTCTCGGGCGCTAGATGTGCGTCTGAAGCTTCTGTACGATTTCTCGCGGCCGCTTCAGAATTTCTAGCGACCGCTAGGTCGCTCGCTAGGCCCTCTGACTGACTTGTCGCGGGCGCGTTTTGACTTGTTGCGCCCACCGAGCCGCCGCGAACTCCATCAGACTCCTCGCGGCCGGCTCGCGGTCGCGAGCTTCGGTCGCGAGATTCTCTCTTTTGCCCGCCATCGCTCGCCCTCGTGACTTTGATAGCTCGTCCACCTCAATTGAATGGCATTACGATGATTTTTAGGGTTTACCTCCGTATTACTCGGAAATTGGCCCGACTTGTCTGCCGCCCATTCTGTCAGCGGCTATCGACTTATTTGATTCTCCATCATCTTCATGTGCTTTCCCATAGCCGTCACAATGGACTCCAAATGATTAATCTTCTGCCTGGTGTTGCTTATAAAGGAATTCTGATTCGTTGCCAATTGTTGGTTGCTTACAACCAACTGCTGCATCATGTCCTCTAGACTCGGCTTCTTCGTCTCTTGAATCACTCCGTTCTAAACTGAGAAACCTGGCGGAGGCTATTGAAAATTATTGGGGTTGGCGTACGAAAAATTTGGGTGATTTCTGTTGTTCGGATTGTACGCCGGATTCCCCCCAGGACGGTTGTTCCTCTGATTGATGTAATTCACGTCCTCAGCCTCATTCATCTCTGACTCGGCAGCATTTATCTAAGTCACGCCTTTTCATTTCCTTTCTTTCTCAAATTGGCTTCTTAACAAGGTGAACTGCTCCATAATATTATCGTACTTTGAATCACCTTCAACGGTAGCACCTTCACCACCGTGTCCTCTCCATCGCCATCGATAACCGCTGGCCGCCATCTCTTCTATGATGCGGCTAGCCTCGTCTACACGTCTGTTCAATAGGCAACCCCCCGCTGATGCGTCAACAATACTCCTCGTGTGAGGTGTCAGCCCGCTATAAAACCTGTAATCCGCTCCTCGAGAATCCATGCCGTGGCACCTTCTCAATAGGCCCCTGAATCTTTCCCACGACTCGAATAAAGATTCATCTCCTAACTGGGAGAAGTGGGAAATCTCGGCTATGATCTTATGTGCCTTAGCCGGTGGGAAGTACTTTGAGAGGAATTTCTCACACAGAATTGCCCAACTGTTGATGCCCGTACGATCTAAGGTCTTGAACCAGTCCTTTGCTTGATTTCGTAGAGAAAATCCGAACATGCGCATCCGGATTGTGTCTTGTGGCACCCATTTCATTTGATGGTGTCACAAATGTCGAGATATGTCTCGAGATGGGCATTTGGATCCTCTATGACTCCTCCTCCGAACTGTTCCCCTTGAACCATGCTGATTAGGGCCGGCTTCAGCTCAAAATTGTTAGCATTTACTTATGGGCCCCATCCGCCTCCTTGAAATTGCTCGGTAGGGGGTCTGTACATATAATTCAACGGTCTTGCCGCCTCAAGCAGGACAACGAGTCCCATAGTCGCCAATTAGCGCCGCATTTCAGAAAATCCGCTAACAATGCAGCAGCTACTTGGGAGGAACGCCTGCTATTCGATTTGCCATTGCTTCCTTTCTTCTTGCCGTCTCCTTCTCCTTTCTGAATTTTCGATTTCGGATCAAAGTGTAGTTCGGAGGTCCTCGGGACCTTGTGAACATAAACTACCGGAGAAAAGAAGAAATCAGTTAGCAAGGAATAAAAATAATAAAAGAAAAGTATAACTTGAATTAATAATTCCAAATTGTCAAGTTATTCCTATATGATCTTAACAATCCCCGGCAACGGCGCCAAAATTTGATCGCTTAATTTTCTAACACGAAAAGGTGTAAGTATAGGGTAAGCGAAGTATCGTATCCACGAGGATTGTAATGCTAAAACACGTGAAGCTAACTCAACAAGGATTCATCATTATCCAAGCAACAATTATTGTTTGGTAAGATTTTAGGCTTGGACTTCAATCCAAAGCAAAGGTAACAAATGTAAAGTAAAATAAAGCAATAAACACTCGGATGTTAAAAGCAGAGAAGGACGACTAACCCTAGGGATGCATTAATCCTATCCACAACGTATGTTTATCCTGCTCCTATTAACCAATTTTAATCCGCACAAGATGGAAGATCACATATATAACCGATAATTTACATTATTACAAAGCGGTCAGAGATTACTAGTTTTCCTATTATTTATTCGTCTCTAGGTGAAAACAAGCAACCCAAACGGATCACAAAGAATATGCTTCCTCGAATATCCTATCTCGCCACGACTCGAGGCTCATTCGTATCATGCATTCGAGATCGATTGACAATTAACACAATTACGTAATTAACCGACAACTAGATATGCATCAAGATTGATCAGAAATCAACACATGTAAATAAGCACAATCGAATCATGAATCAATGCCTAGACGGTAAATAGCGATAACAGGAATCACAACATATAGGATCGAATCATGCAAACCCTAGGATTAGAACGAAAAACTAGCCAGACATAATAAACGGAATAAAATACGATTTAACCATAAAAACGGAAATTAAATATATAAAACCCGTGATGAAGCGTTGGATGAACAATCGTTGGGCTTGAATCCCAACCTCAGCGAAAAACGGAAAATTGCAAAGATTGTCCGGACGAAACGTTCCGGATCGTAGACAAAACGTAAAACAAATGATGAACAATGCGTAAATCAACTCTAGAATGAAAATATATGGAACCTAAAGCTAAAAAACTGGAAAACTTATGAAAAACTGAGAGAAAGAGGCTCTGGAATCGTAGGTATCAAGTTGGGGGCGCGAGGGGGTGTTGCCATATATATAGGCACACCCCAAACCCTAATTTTTCCTTCTGCCGCTCGGTCTCGCGAGCACTCCTCGCGGTCGCTAGGTGCGGTCGCGAGGTAAGTCTCGCGCGCGCTCCTCTCGCTCGCATGGTACCTCGTGACCCGGCTAGCGGTCATTAGCAATTCTGAACCGGTCGCGAGAAATCGCCCAAGATGGCTTTCTCGACGGGCTTCGCTTCATGGCACGCTGCAGCGGGTCGCGGTCTCACTGGGTTCTCACTGGGGTTGCCTAGCGACCGCTAGGCTGGTCGCTAGAAACAGGTCAGATTGTATAATTGGCTCGTGCGTCGTTCCTTGCTTCGATTTTCAGCATATGGACCTACACAACACCAAAAGAACACCCAAGAGCAGTATCTTCTAGAAATAGATAAAACATTAAGAATCGATACGTAAACGCACATTAAACGAGCTAAACTCATCTTCAAATATCAACTATAAACGTGTAAAATGCGCGTTTATCAGATATCGGGTGATTACATCTATCGTGCAGATGGTAGCTATGATTTGATTGCGGACCTGCCTAGGTTCATCTGTCACTTGAGTTATGTCTACATTGTCTACCGGGCTGCACCCAGAGGACCCTATCTTCCACCACGAGAGTACACATGGCGCGACGTCTAACCGGAATGGCTGTATCTGGAGGTTCCGAGAGAAGTTGATCCTGTAGTACCGAGGTATATAGAGGAAGAGGGCCGACTTGCACATGTGGAGAGAGCATCATGACCGAGAGCATTGGGAATGCCAATTTTTCCTCCACTTTCGATTGGACATCCGACCCGACCACCACTTCCTGTCCTACCACCGATGATAGCGCCACCATCTCCAGCAGAGCCCTACCCACAGACACGTATGAGGGTATCTGATCCACGAGACGATTATGTTCCTATACGTGATGTGTTTGCTATAGGAGACGAGGGGGCATGACCTTCTCGTACACGTGCCCGTGAAGAAGATTCAGAAGAGGATCCAGAGGAAGATCCAGAAGAGGATGAGGACCCAGAGGAGGAAAAAGATCCGGAAGAGGACCCGAACGAAGATGAGAATCCGGAGAATGATGAAAACCCAGATGAAAATATGGAGAATGGTGAAGACGATAGGTTTGATGAATGGTAGTGAGCTATGAGCAACAAACATGATGGAATACTAGATCTTGGAGTAGTATATGAGTAGTATGTGTGTAGTGTGTTTAGTTATGTTTTAGTAGATACAGAAGCATAATATTTTTGTAATGCTCTGTATCGAGTATGTTAGTTGATGATGGTTTTAGTTAGAAGAAACATCGCATCATGTACTTGACTTTCTTTTGAGTCTGACGACTTGTACATAACAGTCCTCTTCGAGGTATTTTCTTATATATATATATATATATATATATATGTGATGACCTTAAATGGGTTTTTGCGGCAAAATAAGTATGAAAAGAATGAATTGTTTTAATAAAGCTGTTTTATGATGAGATCGTATAAAGTACTGTGTATGTGTAAATTTTTGAAATAATGTGTGGATACTAATTCCATCTTTGAAATACCAGAATGCCGCCTAGATAAGAACCTGAGCAGGGAATTAGGGAAAGAGGAAGAGGACGAGGCAGGGGAAGAGGTAGGGGAAGGGGCATGATTCCACGAGCCGAAAGTGAAGAAATACCATTACCACCCCCACCTCCACCTGATCGTAGAATTGAAGAACTCTTCCTTAGACAAAACCCGCCTGCTTTCAACGGAAAGGGAAGTCCTGATGATGCTGAACAATGGATAAGAGCAATGGAGAGGATTTTCGATTTTCTCCACTGTACAGCACAAGAACGTCTGTCTTGCATTACATTTCAACTCACCGGACCTACGGATTTCTAGTGGGAGACCAGAAGGAAAACAATGACACAGGAACAGATGGACTATTTCTCTTGGGAGGACTTCAAGACAGAGATGTATGAAAAATACATCCCTAAGAGTTATAGAAAGAAAAAGGAGAATGAGTTTTTCAGTCTGAAATAGGAACGAATGTCAGTGACAGAATACGAACGCATCTTTTGTGACATGTCGAGATATGCTCCAGACCAAGTGAATACTGACATGAAAATGTCAGAGAAGTTTCGATCAGGCTTAAGGCATGAGATAAGAATGTCTCTTGCAAGTCACGGTGACCTGACTTATACAGAAGCTCTCAGCCGTGCACTGGATATTGAGGCAGCAATGCCTGAAGATAAGCCGACACATACTCAGTCACATAATGTTAGTGACCAAGGAAAGAGAAGGTGGGAAGGAAACCTCAACAATTTCAATCGAGAAAACTTTGGAAATCCGAGTTATAAGAGGCCATGACAAGGGAATATGGCGTCACAAGGGCAAGGGTGGAAACAACCAATATTTTCCACACCAATAGGAGGTCAACAAGAACAAATGAGGACTCTTCCTTGCCCGAAATGTCATAAACTACACAAGGGTATGTGCCTAGCAGGCAGTAATAGTTGTTATAAATGTGGTTTGAGGGGCCACTATACGAATGAATGCCCAGGAGTACGCCCGGGAGGAACGGGAAGGCCAAATCAGCCAGGCCATGCCCAACCCCTTAGGGCTATACAATATCAACCCCGCAGAGCATAATGCAGCAGCCACGACAAAGAACAACAATGATCGCGAATGACAACCACCCCGCCACCACACCAAATTTCCAAGCTAGAGCTTATGCTCTACACGTATAGCGAATCTAACAAAACCGGTGAACTGCGGCGGTATGGGAAAACTTCTCAACATACCTATTATACTTTTGTTCGATACGGGTGCTTCACATTCTTTCATCGCAAAAGCATGTGTAAATATGCTAGAACTTAAATCAGAACAAGCAAATCAGGAAATGAGAATCTCTTCACCCATAGGAGGAATTATGACTGTCACACATGTTTGCTCGAACTTAGAAGTGCACCTAGGATCACTTAAGGTGCTAGCAAACAACTTGAACATAATACCTATGGGGGACGTAGATATAATTCTAGGAATGAATTGGCTAGCTGAAAACCATTCCACAATCATGTGCAAGGAGAGGAAGATTTCATTCCAATCTCCCGGAAAAGAAGCCACGAGTTTTCACGAAATCAACATGGGGAAGAAGGTATCAATTATATCCGCGCTACAGGCAAGGAGAATGATGAACAAGAAAGGATGTCGAGCATTCCTTGTTTACCTAAACGAAGAGGAGAAAACGGAAATAAAGGTCGAAGATGTGGAAATTGTTCGGGAATTTCAAGATGTCTTTCCCGATAATTTACCAGGATTACCCCATGACAGACAATTAGAGTTCACAATCGACATGGAACCAGGATCAGCCCCAGTGTCGAAAGCGCCTTATCGAATGGCTCCAAAAGAATTGAAAGAACTACAAATTCAAATTCAAGAATTGTTGGATCTAGGTTTTATCAGACCTAGTGTATCGCCTTGGGGAGCACCTGTCCTGTTTGTAAAAAAGAAAGATGGTTCGTTGAGAATGTGCATTGATTATCGAGAACTTAATAAACTAACACTTAAGAACAAATATCCACTGCCAAGGATAGATGATTTGTTCGATCAATTAAAAGGAGCTAGTGTGTTTTCGAAAATCGATCTCAAATCGGGTTACCATCAACTCAAGGTGCGACCAGAAGATGTATCCAAAATGGCGTTCCGAACAAGATATGACCACTATGAGTTTATAGTTGTGCCATTCGGACTAACAAATGCACCAGCCGTATTCATAGATTTCATGAATAGAGTGTTCCATCCGTACTTAGACAAATTTATCTTATTCTTCATAGATGATATCCTCATCTATTCGAAGAACGAAGAAGAACATAAGGAACACTTGAGAACTGTCTTGCAAAGATTGAGAGCTGAACGACTTTTTGCCAAGTTCAACAAATGTGAATTTTGGCTTAAGGAAGTAATGTTCCTTGGACACATTGTGTCGTCAGAAGGAATCAAAGTAGATCCGGTGAAGGTTGAAGCCGTGCAAGGATGAAAGTCGCCAATGACCCAAAATGAAATCAGGAGTTTCTTAGGATTAGTTGGCTACTATCGGAGATTCATTGAAGGATTCTCTAAGATAGCAAGACCGATGACACAGTTACTCCGGAAAAGAATCAAATTTACTTGGACTGATGAATGTGAGGCAAGTTTCCAGAAACTCAAGGAAAAATTAACTAGTGCACCAGTACTAGCAGTTCCAAAACCAAACAAAGAGTATGTGGTTTGTACTGATGCTTCCAAAAATGGACTAGGTTGTGTGTTAATGCAAGAAGGAAAGGTGATAGCCTATGCATCACGACAACTTAGACCACATGAATTGAACTACCCAACTCATGACTTGGAACTAGCAGCAGTAGTACACGCACTAAAGATTTGGAGACATCACCTGAGGTGTGAGATTTTCACAGATCACAAAAGTTTGAAATACTTCTTCGAGCAAAGAGATTAGAACATGAGGCAGAGAAGATGGCTCGAATTTGTAAAAGATTACGACTGTGGTATAAATTATCACCCACGAAAAGCAAATGTAGTAGCTGATGCCTAAAGTCGTAAAAGTCAGTCCAAATTGGGATGTCTTTTGACAAGGGAAGAAAAACTCATCGAAGAGTTTAAGAAAATGATGATAGAAATAGTTGAGCAACCAGAGACGATCATGAGTTGTGTTGCCACACTCACAGTGACGTCTGACTTGAGGAAAAAGATAATAGAAGAACAGAGGAAAGATGAAAAATTTGAAAGGATAAGGGTCAAAGTGAGGACTGAAGGGCTGAAGGATTTTAAAGAAGCACCTGACAATGCTATATTGTTTGAGGAAAGGTTATGCATTCCAAACAATAACGAGCTTAGAAATGAAATCATGAGTGAAGCTCATGATACTCCTTATACCGCCCACCTAGGAAGCACTAAGATGTATCAAGATTTACGAGAAAAGTTTTGGTGGGGAGGAATGAAACGAGATGTAGCCTCTTTTGTTGAAGCGCTGTCTTGTTTGCCAGCAAGTGAAGGCATTGCATCAACGACCCTATGAGATACCCAAATGGAAATGGGATGACATAGCAATGGATTTTGTGACGGATTGCCAAAGTTAAAAAGAGGTAACACTGCTATATGGGTAGTAGTGGATCGACTCACCAAGTGTGCACATTTTCTGCCAATTCAGATTACGCATGGATCTGATAAGTTGGCTCAGTTGTACATAAGGGAAATCGTACGCCTAAATGGGGTACCAAAATCTATCACATCGGATAGAGATTCCAAGTTCACCTCTAGATTTTGTGTTAGCTTACAAAAAGATATGGGCACGAAGTTGAATTTTAGCACAGCTTTCCACCCACAGACAGATGGACAATCGGAAAGGACAATACAAACTCTTGAGGATATGTTGAGAACGGTGGTGTTGGATCGAGGTGCAAGTTGGGAACATGTTTTGCCACTTATTGAGTTCGCCTACAACAATAGCTATCAAGCAACGATCGATATGGCCCCATATGAAGCATTGTATGGCAAGAAGTGTCGATCACCACTTTATTGGGATGAAGTGGGTGAGAGAAAAGTTTTAGGGCTTGACATAGTAAGTGAGATGATTGAAATTGTCCGCCAAATCAGGCAAAGAATAAAAGAAGCTCAGGACAGACAAAAATCTTACGCCGATACGCGCAGATCTGAGCTACAATTTGAGTGCAGAGATAAAGTTTTTCTTAAGGTCTCTCCATCGAGGGGAATTATAAGATTCGGAGTGAAAGGAAAGTTGAGACCACGTTTTATAGGACCTTACGAGATCCTTGAAAGAATAGGCCCAGTAGCCTATAGATTGGCACTTCCGCCAAGTCTGGGGAATGTACATAATATTTTCCACGTGTCACAGTTAAGAAAGTACGTGTATGATCCAAAACACGTGATCCATCATGACGACGTGATCCTCAACCCAGATATGAGTTATGAAGAAGAACCTACGGCTATCTTAGATCGTAAGGTTCAACAGTTAAGAAATAAATCCATATCATTAGTAAAAGTCCTATGGAGACACCATGGACAAGAGGAAGCCACGTGGGAACTCGAGGATGCTATGAAGGAACGATACCCCAAACTTTTCTAAGGTATGCAAATTTCGGGATGAAATTTCTTTTAAGGGGGGTAGAATGTAATATTCCAAAGTTTTAAAGCTAAATTACGATAATCTAAATCGTAAATTAGGGTTTAGTTTAGATAATTGAAATAATAACTTATCGAAACTCAATTTTGACTATCCATAATACGAGGATTTTCATATCATATTCACTAATGATTAGTGATTTAAGGAATATAGTTTATATTATTCATTCGAAAGTATTATTCTAACGTCGATTAAATTTCGATAGTTAGCCTTACATTATCTTCTAAGTGACAAAGCTTAGAATTTAATTTCTTATTAACAAAGAATGAATAAAGTGATTACGACTTTATTATTGACGTTTTAGAGACGATTCGATTATCAACATCTTGAGATGTTTCGAATGTCAACGTTTTGAGGCGATTCAAAAACTTAGTATAACGATTAAAGAATTACAATATTTAAAGTCCTATGATTATTTTATGTAATAAGAGCATTATTTTTATATAATCCTTCATTAAAATAATGCTAGTGATTTAAGGAATAAAAATTTGATAATTTATTCTCATTTTTGAATAAGTATTCGAAAATTTCATTTTTTGACATAGAATTGTTCTTAATTATTTTTCCTATGATTTAAATTATCATCTAAGACTTATATTATGTCACATGGCTATTAATTGGAAGAAAATAAAATATATAAGCATATGTTACACTAAGTGACCGAAAATTTTAGTTGTAGTGTGAAATGAAGAATAATTTCATTCCTTTGATAGTGATGTGTAATTTTTATAATATTGAGGTGTTATTAATGAAGGTATAAGATATTTATTAAAGTGCTATGTGTTATGTTTGTAAAGTGGCCGAAAATTTGTGTGTGAACAAGTGGGAAAAGAAGAAAAATTCAAAGTGTAAAATATTGACATTTCAATTAGATATTTTCCTAAAACATTATTAATGTGTATGTCATCAAATAAATAAAAAAATCACCTCCATATGAATTTGAAGTGTCGATCACTATGAGGAATAAAAGGAGAAGAATTTTCTTATTTTATTAATAGTGATAGGTTATGACTATGATAATGATAGATTAATTCTTGTATTTTATCATAAGAAAACAAAAATTATCTCTTACCTTATGAAATGGCCGAAGCATGCTAGAGGAAATGGGAGAATTTTCTTAGTTTTGTGATAATGATAGGTATGAAAGTGATGTGTATTTAATTATGTGATAAGGTGACATATTTAATAAAGTGTGATGAGATGAAAAAATTTGTCTTCTTTCTCCACTTGATGACCGAAAAAAGTGGGAAGAAAAATTGGACATATTTTAGTTTTAATTATAGCCATGTACTAATTAATTATTTAACTATTTTATTTCCTTAACTTAATTACATAAGTGAGTGAAGATAAAAAATACTTCATTTTCTCTCTCATTTCATAAACCACCGTGAGCAAGGAAAGAAAAAAAAGAGAGAAGTGTGCTTCAATTCCTTTCCAAATCCTAGGGTAGAAAAACGTTCTCGTCGACAATCGGTTCCGATTAAAAGGTTAGAAATCGTACAAGCTTTTATTACATGCAAAAAATATTAGAAATCCATCCATGAAATCTTAAGTTATATGCTTTTATTATTTTATGTGAAATTTGAGAAATTATGTTGAATGTTTAAAGTAGTTTATTAAATATATTTATATGATGTTTGTAAGCATATATTATGAATTTAGTACAAAGTTGAGCATGTTATAAAATTCTATGTTAGGACCGAAATTATCTAGTGATCATATGTTGATGGAAATAAATTTTAATTGTTGTTTTGAGCATGTATTAATGATAGTTAGTAATGTTTAAGCATGTATGAATTAATTCATAATTTTTGGAAAATATTAGGATTTATTTCATGAGATTTTTGAAAATTATAGCTTATGATATATTGATGTATGATTTATGTATGAAGGATATTATGGCATATTATTGATATATGATCATAATATTATGTTATATGAATTAATTAGAATTTTTGGAAATTTTATAGTTTATGTTCCAAAAATTTCAAAAACCATAGCATATAGTATATTGGTGTTTGATTTGTGTATGTTAGATACTATGACATATTGTTGATATGTGATGATAATTATATGTTGTTTGAATTAATTGGAATTTTTGAAAAATGTTTAGATATTATTGCAAAAATTTAGAAAATCATAAAGTGTAAGATTATGATGTAAAATTTTTCTATGACTAATGTTATTACATATTATTGATCCTATGTTAATATAGTATGTTATGTGAATTTATGGGAATTTTCGGATAAGTTATGAATTTATTCTCAAAAGTACCAAAAATTTCAAAGTTATAAAGTTAGAGTTTTAAATTTATTCTATTAAGTGTAATCACATAATTAGTCTCAAAAATATGTTTTAGACATGCTATGAATTTATGTGATTTTAAAAACAAGGTATACTATGTTTATGTCGAAACGTTTTGTTAACTGACGTAAGGTTTGAAAAACAAAGTGTTATGTCTAAGTTAGATCATACTTATGTGTATTTTCGAGCATGATTATTTGTAAATGTGAAAAATCGAGACTTATTATGTCACGACCCCACTCCGGACGACCCGGACTGGAGGGCGACTAATACTAGGAGTAGTATTTTAGGGATTACACGGCTAAGATAAAGATGCATAATAACAATAAACTAGCATGCTCGAACATGATATAATGATGTAATAAGAATAATCTAGCATGCTTGATCATAACATAAGATGATGTCATAACGTTTAAAAAGGGTTAGGCCATCGGACCCCAAAATCTTAACCATGGTCCGATGGACCTCAATAGTTTATGACCGTAAAGCATAAATAAATGAGTTCAGAGTTTAGCAGCGGAAAGTGTGTGAATACATATATGACGATATGCATTCAAGGTGAAAATCACAAATTCTAGATAAATTGGTCAAGGACACCGGACTCCTCAACACATTCCCCATCATCATCATCGAAGCTCAACCTGCACATTTAAAAACAAACATGCAGGGCTAAGTACAAGAAATTTCACTCAGTGGACTCATGCCGAAAACATTTGATATAAGATTACGCTGCCAATATCAGAGTAAGTCACAAGGGTTTTAGTTGAAATGCCTTGTGCTTACTAAAACATTTTCGCTCATAAACATAGCTCGTAGAGCATTTTCTTGGTGTGTATGGTCCGTATCTCATAGTAACAATTCATAACAGCTTTAAAATTAAACGTCGAGAGGAGGCCTCCCATCTACGACGCCGTGACCGCCGTAATCCCGTCTGACACACAAATACTCTCATAAGCATATGTTAACATTGGAATAGTTCCAACCTTCACGCCAATCCTAGCTGTGCATTTATCATCCGCACAGGACCCGACATTTAAAAAGGTCAAGCGCGACCCAAATGACATAACCTGTCATAATATAGTTCCAACTATCGCCACAGCCCTACCCGGCATAACAGATAGGATCCATACACAAAATGAATATTTTGGCGGTGTAATGCAAGAAACATTTGTCAACGGACGTAGAATAAGCATTGTAAATAAACTCATTTTGGAATAACAGTAAAGTCACATCTTGTTTGAAAAGTAAGCCCACATTTTGAAGATAAGAAGCCCACATTTTGAAGATAAGAAGCCCACCTGGACTATGGTTCATCGAAAAACTGAGTCCTAGGTTTGTTTGCACGTCAGTATCCAGTCGCCGCGTTTGCGTCCACACCTTTATGAAAAAGCGAGTCTTTAGTACGTCGCTCAAGTCTATCGAGACTTTCAAAATCTAAGATGAACTTCGATATCTGATATCGGGGTGAACTGAATTCCTTAATGAATTCAATACGCTTCCAATCGTATATAATCAATTGTTCTCGCTCGCCGAGATACGTTCAACGTATAAGCACGTTTTTCGATATACGGATTTCATTTGTGAAATCTTTTCTTACTAATGAGGTATCATACTCAATTAGTATATCATACGCGTACTGACGTATTTATCAATCGTATAATCGTATGTTTGACTTAAAAAGTCAACGAAGTCAACATTGGTCAACAAAGTCAACAATTTTGACTTTCAAATAGTAATTTCTTACTATTTCGTTTTATAAATCGAATTTGATCGATTTGAAATCGTAAAGTCCTATTTCTCGATTTATCACGTAAATCAAGGACTTATAAATAATTTTCGCAATTATTAATCCTTTTAATAATTAAAACGTATATTTTTTATTTAAAAACGTTATAAAATAAACGTTTGTCTCAAACATAGCAATCTATGTTTATAAAATTTATAAAATTCAAATATGTCCAGAATATTAATTAGACATATATTTTATTAATAAACTGAATTAAAAAGGATTTAAAATCCTTATTAATTATCGAAAATTCTCGATAATTAATTCAAAATTACTAAATGACTTTTGAAAATTTTTCTAAATTAATATAGTGTATTATTATACACTATGGTCCAGAATATGAATTTGTAATATCCACATGATATTGTTTGTCAATTATTAATATATATATATATATATATATATAACTACGGTAATTTTCGAAAATATGGAATAATCATCCAAAAATTCTCAAAATTGATATACACATAGTATAATGTCCCAATATCAATATATATCACAAATATAACCTATAGTCCATCATAATCATTCATTCATGAATAAACCAATAATATCCACGGTATTTTCGAATAAATACCAAACAATTACCAAATAATTCCCAAAAATTCTAATTAATTCATAACATGATTAAACATTATATTATAACATTGTAATATCATAATATTAACCAAATCAATTTAAATAGTCACCATATGAGCTTATAAGCTCTCGGCTTTTTCGATTTCTATAGGTAATTGGTTTTCAAAAAAACTCCAACAATTATATACTATGATTATATACTATAGTACAACAATATAACATCATAATATTAATCAAAAATCAATTAAATCATCACCATATGAGCTCATTGCTCTCGGTTTATTTGATTAAATTATGTAAATGATTTCCAAAATTCCAATAATTCATACAATACACAAATAATATACTAAAGCATCAATACACCATTGGATGTTCAAAATAAAAATCATACACCATCCTATATATTCATAAGCTCCCGGTATTAATTCAAAAATCAAACATATGGTTTTCAAAAATTCTAAATAAATCATAGGACATATAATCAAGGTTCTAAAGTCTTAATATGTCATTGCATGCTTGAAATAAAAATTATTCACCAAGGTACATACATATATATCTCACGACATTTTGAAAAAAAAAAGCCTAGGGTTTTCAAAATTTCTAAATAAATTCCTATGTGTTCTAACCACATTATATAACAATAATCCATGCTAAAAACACACTAAGAATATTTGGTCTTCATCCCAACATTTTATACTATTTTCGAAAATTATAACAATATATACTATGGTTCGAAAATCATGTACACATGCTAGGTCATTCCAAAAATTTAATATACAACTCCTATGCTCATCTAACATATATTCACATGTAATTTCAAAATAAAATCCTCAAGAACATGTAAATAAACAATAGCTCATGCTCAAGAACATTTAAACACATATATATACATATATAAATGTTTCGAAACATACACACACATATATGAACAAGCTTCGGTTTTCTCTAAGTAAATGGCGGTAAGAATCGAAACATAGTCCTTAGTTTACCTTGGAAATGATATGGAATCACAAGAACAAGGTATGGTGTCAAGGTTTTCGAAGAGAAATGAAGGAAGAAGAAGAAAAATTTTGAGAAATGGGGGGAGAGAGTACACGGCTGTTTGGCAGAAAAATGAGAGGATGGAGAGTGAGAATGAGTTTCAAAAATTTGGAATGGGAGTGTATAATGAGAGTGGGTGTTGAAGTGAAGAGTCTCCCCCTATTACCTCTCTCTCACTCTCGATTTTTAGACAAGAAATGGGATAAAATCTGCAGCAATGATGGAGTGAGAGGTGATCATTAGGCTAGATAAAAAGGTAAGCCATGCATTGGTCAAAATAAAAGGTGGAGTGCATGCTTGTTCTCAAGGTGTAGCCGGCGCATGGGGGGGGGGTTTAAGGGCTGCTTTTAATTCATTTTTGTACACTAATACATAATATATATCACAAATGATCATAGATATAAAATACAAGTCATAAAAATAATTAAATCATCACATATGCATAAAATCGAATTTAACGAGAAATTAGGGTTAAATAGGATTAATTATAAATTATACCTATTATTGATACTCATGTAATTTTCGATCATATATAACATAATATATGATTTATATATTAAATAATAGCATATGATAAAATTATTGCATCATTTCATGCAACAAAACCTAAGTTTCGAAATTTAGAGTTTCGAAAATAATTAAATTGAAACCATCGAGTTCTATGGTTCAAAATTTGATTTTAATGCTTAATAATATCCATATATATCATAACATATAGTTTAGATACCATAGGATAATTTAATGGTATCATTTCATGTGAAAAAACATAATTTATAAGATTAGGGTTTTCGAATTCCATTAATTGGAATTATCGAGTTTTAATACTATATAAATTGATTTTAATAATTGTTAATACTGAAATTAAATAAAATAATAATAGGAAATTAAATATAATAATTTCCTGAGTATTAAACTCATTTTTCAAAACGTCTCTAGACGTTGACGTTCAAAACATCTCAAAACGTTCAAAATCGACTCATCTCAAAATGGTCGTAGTAAGTTCATACTTACTAAATAAATAAAATTCCATTATCATAGGAATTAAAATTGGAAATTAATTCCAAGCTTTACAGCTCAGAAATTTCCATAAAATACAGACGTTCGATACGCGATCGACGTTAAAATATATTGACGAATCATTTCGTAATATCCCAATTCCTTAATTCACAATCCTTAGTGAATATAAGAAGGAATTCATTAATATAATACTGAATCGAAGTCACAAAATTCGATGACATAAAAATAATATACGGCAAAACCCTAATTTTCGGGTTTAAAATACCGTGGTCATACGTTCGTTTCTTTGGAATATTACATTCCACCCCCCTTACGAAAAATTTCATCCCGAAATTTGTATACCTCTAGAAAAATAAATCGGGGTATTTTTCTCTCATCGCTTCTTCAAGCTCCCATGTGGCTTCTTCTTCCGTGGTGTCTCCACAAAGACTTTGACTAACTAATCGACTTGCTCGTAGTTGCTGAACTTTGTGGTCAAGTATGGCCGCGGGTTCTTCCTTATAGCTTATGTCAGGCTCGAGGATCATGTCGTCTTGATGAATCACGTGCTTTGGGTCGTGAACGTATTTTCGCAATTGCGAGACGTGAAAACATTATGAACATTTCCTAGGCTTGGCGGAAGAGCCAACCTATAAGCTCTCGGACCTATCCTTTCTAGGATCTCGTAAGGTCCTATAAAGCGGGTCTAAGCTTTCCTTCGTGCCAAACCCGACAATCCTTTTTTGATGGAGAAACCTTAAGAAATACTTTGTCTCCATCCTCAAACTATAGCTCGGATCTCACGCGTATCGTCAGAAGATTTCGTGTATCCCGAGCCTCTTATTCTCGCCTAATTTGTCGAACGATTTCGATCATTTCGCTCATCGCATCGTGCCCTATGACTTTTCTCTCACCGACTTCATCCCAATAAAGCGGTGATCTACACTTCGCCATACAAGGCTTCGTGATGGGGCCATGCCGATCGTCGCTGATAGTTGTTGTTGTAAGCAAACTCGATAAGAGGTAAAATATCTTCCCACTTGCACCTCGGTCCAAGACTACGGTTCTTAACATTTCCTCTAAGGTTTGATCGTCCTTTCCGATCGTCCATCGATCACGTGGGTGGAATGTCAGATCGAAATTTAACCTCGCACCAGCCTCTCTCGCAAGCTAATCCGAACTGGATGTGAACTTGGAGTCTCGATCGAGGTAATAGATTTTGGCACTCCATGTAATCGTATAATTTCCTTAACATATACCGGGCTAGTTTATCGATCCATAAGTGCTATGAATTGGTAGAAAATGAGCACTTTTGTAAGCTCATCCGCATCACCCATATGGTGTGTTTCCTCTTCTCGACTTGGGTAAGCTTGTGACGAAATCCATTGTTATATCGTCCCATTTCCACACTGGAATTTCTAACGGTTGCAACTTTCCGTATGGACGTTGGTGTAGTGCCTTCACTTGTTGGCAAACAAGACAATGCGTTCTACTAAAGAAGCTATGTCTCGCTTCACGCCTTCCCACCAAAACTTTTCCTTCGTGTCTGGTACATCTTAGTACCGCTGGGTGGGCGGTGTCGGGTGTATCGTGAGCCTCACTCATGATTTCATTTTGAAGTTCTCGCATCGTCGGACGATATCCTACCTTCAAATAATAAGGCGTTGTCTCGACTCTTGAAATTCTTAAATCCTTCGACCTTACCCTTTGTCTCGATCTTTTCTAACTTTTCCTCCATCCTTTGTCTCGACAATCCTTTTCTTAGATCGATGTCGCAGAGTGTAGCGATACTGACTCACAATTGTCTCGGTGGTTTAACCAGCTCAATCCTCATTCTTCCAAACTCTTCAACGAGTTTTTCCTCTTGTACAAAGAGACATCCTAACTGGTATGGCTCTTACGACTCAAGCGCCGGCTACTACATTCGCCTTACCCGGTGATAGTTAATACCACGATCGTAATCTTTTACAAGCTCGAGCCATCTTCTTTGTCTCATATTCAAATCTCTTTGTTCAAGAAGTACTTCAAACTTTTATGATCCGTGAAGATCTCACACCTCACACCATAGAGATGGTGTTCCAAATTTTCGATGCATGAACTTCCGCCGCTAATTCCAAATCGTGTGTTGGGTAGTTTAGTTCGGGTCCGAGTTGTCGGGATGCATAAGCTATCACTTTTCCTTCTTGCATCAAAACACAACCCGTCCGGTCTTAGATGCGCTCAGATAGACTACATACCCTTTGTCCGCTTCGACCGCTAGAACTGTGCACTTGTCAATTTTTCCTCGAGTATTTGGAAACTCGTCTCGCATTTATCATCCAATTGAACTTGATTCCTTTCAAGTAGTCGGGTTATTGGCCTTGCAATTTTGGAGAATCCTTCATGAATCTCCTATAGTAACCACTAATCCTAGGAAACTTCTAATCTCGTGTTGAGTCTTTGGTGATTTCCATTCTGCACGGCTTCTACTTTGGTTGAATCTACTTTATACCTTCTCGCAGACACGATGTGTCCAAGGAACATAACTTCCTTCACCAAAACTCACATTTGCTAAACTTAGCAAAGAGTCTTTCATCTCTCAAAGTTTGCAAAACCGTTTTAGATGTTCTCTATGATCCTCTTCATTCTTTGAATAAATAAGGATATCATCTATGAAGACCAAAACAAATTTATCCAAAATGGATGAAATACTGCTTCATAAGGTCCATGAATACGGTGGTGCATTGGTTAATCCGAATGGCATAACTATGAACTCATAGTGGCCGATCCGTTGAATGCATCTTAGGTACATCCTCGTAACGTATTTTCACCGATGGTATCCCGACTTAAGATCAATTTTCGAGAATACACTGCTCTCGCAATTGATCAAACAGTCATCAATTCGGTAAAGGGTATTTGTTCTTTAGTGTCATCTTATTTAGTTCTCTATAATCGATGCACATCCTCAAAGAACCATCCTTTTCTTGACAAACAAAACAAAGCGCCCCAAGGTGAAACACTAGCCTAATGAAACCTAGATCCAACAATTCTTGAACTGGATCTTCGCCTCCAACTCTTTGGGGCCATCCTATAGGGCGCCGACACCGGGCTGATCCGGCTCCAAATCGATGGTAAACTCTAGTTGTTCATCGGAGGCGGTCTGGTAGATTTTCGAAACACGTCCAAAATTCTTGACAACTTCTATGTCTTCTACCCGCTCGGGTTTATCCTCTTCGTTCAAATAAACAAGAAATGCATGGCATCCCTTCGGTTCATCATCCTCCTCACTCAGTAGTCTTGATACAATCGGATTCTTCTCCCATGCCGATCCCGTGGAAATGCGTAGCTTTTGTCCGTGAAAATGAAACGAAATTTTCCTTTCCTTACATAGAATCGTGGAATGATTCTTAGCTAACCAGTCCATTCCTAGGATTAAGTCTATATCATCCATGGGTATTATGTTTAGATTGTTAGCCAGAACCTTAAGTGATCCTAATGTCAACTCTATGTTCGAGCAAAAGTGTGTAATAGTCATAATCCCTCCTATAGACGATGAGATTCTCATATCCTGCTTGACTTTTCGCACCTAAGGCCCAAGATTTCACGCATGATTTTGCAATAAAAGAACGCGAAGCACCCGTGATCGAACAAAGATTATAACAGTGGGTTGAGGAGAACTCCATACCGCCAGTTTCCTGGTTTTGTTCGCTCGCCTCTATGCAAGGTGTAGGCTCTAGCCCGAGCCGGCCGAGGTCGACGGGTGCTTGTCCTTGCTGGTTCTCGGTCGTTGTGCGGGCTGTTCTTCTGCCGCCGCGATGGTTGTCGCCTTTGTTGTTGTTGAGGCGGTTGTTGCCACCGCTTTATTGCGGGTTGTTGTTGCTGGCGCCGCCGCCATTGTGGTTGCCGCACCACTTGCCGGGGTTGTTGCCACCGAGTTGCCGAGGTTGGGCCGGGCTATTGCGCGGCCGGGTTGAAGTCAGATAGCCCTTAATGGTCGAACATTGCCAGTTGGTTCGGCCTTATTTCCGAACGTGACACCGGGCAATTATCATGTAATGCCCTTTTGCCCGCATTTGTAACAGCCACCACATTTGCCGTGCACACCCTTGTGTGCTCTATGGCATCTAGGGCATGGAGGTGCCCTTATCTGCTCCTCGGTCCCTTGCGGTGGAGCATAAGTTGCTCTCTTCGCCTCTGCCTTGTTGCGCCAGCGTTTCCTTGCCACGGCGCCAGGACTCAGGCCCCATAGCTCCCGCGGTTGTTATTCCCGCGGTTGGGTTCCCATTTCCCTTTTCCTCTGTCCAAAGTATTGTGTGTCTGAGCCGACACCGACTTATCTTCGGACATTGCCGCCTCAATATCTAAAGCTCGTGCAAGAGCTTCAGTGTAAGTTAGGTCTCCATGGCTGGCAAGAGACATCCGTATCTCCATCCTCAGTCCCGACCTAAACTTCTCCGACATTTTCAAGTCGGTGTCCACCTGTTCTGGTGCATATCTCGACATTTCGCAGAAAACGCGATCATAGTCGGTCACAGACAATCTTTCTTGCTTTAGCAGGAAAAATTCCTGCTCCTTTTTCCTCTTATAGCTTTTGGGGATGTATTTCTCATACAGTTCCCTCTTGAAGTCCTCCCATGAGAACTCCTCAAGCTGTTCGGCAGTAAAGGTCTTCTTTCTGGCCTCCCACCAGAAGTCACCGTCCATTCACTTGAAAGCAACGCATGACGCCTGCCTCGGTCAGTGCGTCTTAAGAATTGAAAACTGCTCAATGGTTCTAACCCATTGCTCGGCTTCTTCCGGGCTTCCTTCCGTTAAAGACCGTGGGTTTTGCCTCGTGAATAGTTCCCGATCCTTCGCTCGGGTGTTGAGGTGGGGGTGGTTGGGAATATCTTCTTCCTCTTGCTCGGGATTCTACCCTTCCTCTAGTCTTCCTCGACCTCCGGGTTCTCTTTCCGGGTTTCTTCTCGGAGGCATTCTGTTATATAAAACATATCATCGTCAATCACTCATCGCTTTCATAGCTTATCATACATAAGATCTCCATAGCCTTTTTGCAAAACGATTTCAAAACAAAACAACTCCTCCTTAACATAGACAATTTATCGCAAAAGCCCCACTTGGGTCAAATATATATAGATAGGTAATCAAGGTCTGTCAAAAGCAAGATGTTCAACATCAAGAATCACAAGAAAATAAAATAGCAAGGTTTCGGGCCCACACGGCCTCCCAAAAAAAAAGAAATCGAGTTCTAGATCCATCAGTATCGAAATATAAAAGGGAAAGGCTAGCACATGCTAGTCATAACAAAACGATTTCAATTAAATCGCCGCCAATGTCTTCACGGCCCTTCCTACTCCGCCTCCTCGGGGTCTTCCTCCTCTTGAGTCGCCTTCTCCATCCGAATCATCCTCGCGAGGTCGCACTGATGGTCCCGCACCGGCTTCCATCATCGGTATGTCGCGCAGGGTCCGGGTTATCCGCGCCGCATAAGTCGTAGTTGTGGCGGATCGGACTGTAGCATACTCGGGTTGGGTCATAGCCATTGAAGGCATCTGATACGCTCATCCGTGCTGTCCGGCGGAAGGGCTCTTCCTCTTCCGGTGGTGGCGGATCGGACGCAGGTGGTAGGGGCGGTAGCGGCGGACGTACTAGGTGTCCAAAAACTGCTGGTGGCAAGACGGGCTCTCCCAGAGCTCTAGGGCGTGCTGCCCTATCTACCTCGTACATCCTGTCCTCATCTATCCGGTACAGGGGTATCACCGGATCTACCTGTCTCGGAACCTCGAGGTATAGCCACTCTGGTGACTCATCACGCCAAGTGTACTCCCGTGGAGGGAGATAGGGTCCCATAGGTGCGGCTCAGAATATCGTGTACACGTAAGTCGATGACTCACGAACCTCGGCGGATCCTCAATCAAATCATAGCCTCGGGGCATACGATAAATGTAATCTCCGATACCTCTCTGCATAACCATCCCATGTACAAGGGAGTATAGCTAGGAGTCGCTTAATGCCATCATAGTCGGTTGCTCCATAGGCTCGGGCATTCCTCCACAGCCGAAGGTAATACGCCAAAAACTCGCCTAGGTCTTCGCCGGTGCACATCCAACATTCCCGATAGGTGCGCATCAGCTCCTCGGGTGTGGCATGAGGTCCTACCCTCCTCCTAGCGATATAGCGCATCTCCTCCATCTGCCACGATCAAAACTAATGTAAGTCAACTATCGTCATCTCAAAACAGAAAGGATAGCATAACGAGAAGCAACTAGGTTGGAACTAAACAGTCTATAAGGTAGGCAACATCATAAGGTACAACACATATTACAACTTACCTTCTTAGTCTTACCCAAACGTATACATATAGACCAATAACATCTTGATATATATATGCTACGAGATCCTTGTATTATACCAAACACTTAAACTAGAGTTCAACAGACTCTATCGTATTTTGGAGACAGAATTAGGGATTCTTTTCTTCATAATAAATGAAGATCAGTGCGTTAGGAGTACGCAGGTGAAAACCATGCGTAAATCGGAGTCCTAACGAAAGAGATGTAGCTAAAACAAATTTACTGCGCAGTGCAGAAAATTTGCACGATCGTGCCAAAATGTAAATCGAGACGTATGTCGACGTAATACGTCTACCATATCCATGTCTTTAGGTTGAGGTTGAACATTCTGAAGCCGTAAGTGACATCCATGTCATGATTCGTGTCGATGCTCACTCATGTCGAAGTGTGAGGAACTGCTGACGCCGCTCATCTTCAGGTCGAGGCCGTCTTGTTCATCCTTCTCGCCGCCTTTCGTTGTCCGAGCTCGAGGATATCGCCACTTTCATTCTTCCTATCGCTCTTTTGTTCTCGTAAGGAAAAGAAGTTTGTACTTCTATGTTCTTTCACGATACGTGAGCATGCTCCTTAGAGTCTAGGTTCTCTTCGTGATAACATATCATTCATCACAAACGAAATTTTGAAGATTGGAAAATAGAGTCTTATTTGAGAATTTTGGAAATACGATTTCAAAATGACAATCATGATCAACTCATATACATATCGAAAACGAATTCATTCATTCCATGTTGATCATTCAACTCAGTACCATCATATACTTCCATCTCAAAATTTGAGTATTCACATCAATACTTATTGGTTTCAAACCAAAGTTTTTGGAAAAACTTTCTGGCTTAAACTTCCATTTCCATCATCAAAATTTTCATAATAACATCATCTTTCAAAAGTTCTTCCACTTGCTCATCATGTAAAAATTTTCCATTTCATGAGTTGTAGAAAGAAATGCAGTTACCTTTTTCCCGGTTGAGCTCGATGTGATGGAGTGTTGAGAGGAGTCAGTAGATTTCTAGAAGTCCAGTGACTCTATCTAGACTTAGAATAAAAGAATTTGGGTTTACAAAGAGCAACCTCGCTCTGATACCACTTCTGTCACGACCCCACTCCGGACGACCCGGACTGGAGGGCGACTAATACTAGGAGTAGTATTTTAGGGATTACACGGCTAAGATAAAGATGCATAATAACAATAAACTAGCATGCTCGAACATGATATAATGATGTAATAAGAATAATCTAGCATGCTTGATCATAACATAAGATGATGTCATAACGTTTAAAAAGGGTTAGGCCATCGGACCCCAAAATCTTAACCATGGCCTGATGGACCTCAATAGTTTATGACCGTAAAGCATAAATAAAGAGTTCAGAGTTTAGCAGCGGAAAGTGTGTGAATACATATATGACGATATGCATTCAAGGTGAAAATCACAAATTCTAGATAAATTGGTCAAGGACACCGGACTCCTCAACACATTCCCCATCATCATCATCGAAGCTCAACCTGCGCATTTAAAAACAAACATGCAGGGCTAAGTACAAGAAATTGCACTCGGTGGACTCATGCCGAAAACATTTGATATAAGATTACGCCAATATCGTAGTAAGTCACAAGGGTTTAGTTGAAATGCCTTGCTTACTAAAATTTTCGCTTCATAAACATAGCTCGCCGAGCATTTTCTTGGTGTGTATGGTCCGTATCACATAGTAACAATTCATAACAATATTAAAATTAAACGTCGAGGAGAGGCCTCCCATCTACGACGTCGTGACCGCCATAATCCCGCATAAAGACACAATCGCTCACAAGCATATGTTAACATTGCAATAGTTCCAACCTTCACGCCAATCCTAGCGGGCATTTATCATCCGCACAGACCCGACATTTAAAAAGGTCAAGGCGACCCAAATGACATAACCGTCATAATATAGTTCCAACTATCGCCACACCTACCCGGCATAACAGATAGGATCCATACACAAAATGTAATATTTTTGGCGGTGTAATGCAAGAAACATTTGTCAACAAATTGTAGAATAAGCATTGTAAATAAACTCATTTTGGAATAACAATGAAGTCACATCTTGTTTGAAAAGTAAGCCCACATTTTGAAGATAAGAAGCCCACATTTTGAAGATAAAAGCCCACCGACTATGGTTCGTCGAAAACCGAGTCTGAGTTTGTTTGCACGTCAAGATCCGATCGCAGCGTTTGCGTCCACACTTTCTGAAAGCGAGTCTTTAGTACGTCGCTCAAGTCTCTCGAGACTTTCAAAATCTAAGATGAACTTCGATATCGATATCGGGTGAATCAATTCATAATGAATTCAATACGTTTCCAATCGTATATAATTGAATTGTTCTCGCTTCGAGATATCGCTCAACGATATAAACACGTTTTTCGATATACTGATTTCATTTGTGAAATCTTTTCTTACTAATGAGGTATCATACTCAATTAGTATATCATACGCAGCATCGACGATTTATCAATCGTATAATCGTATGTTTGACTTAAAAAGTCAACGACGTCAACACTGGTAAACAAAGTCAACAATTTTGACTTTCAAATAGTAATTTCTTACTATTTCGTTTTATAAATCGAATTTGATCGATTTGAAATCGTAAAGTCCTATTTCTCGATTTATCACGTAAATCAAGGACTTATAAATAATTTTCGCAATTATTAATCCTTTTAATAATTAAAACGTATATTTTTATTTAAAAACGTTATAAAATAAAAATTTGTCTCAAACATAGCAATCTATGTTTATAAAATTTTATAAAATTCAAATATGTCCAGAATATTAATTAGACATATATTTTATTAATAAACTGAATTAAAAAGGATTTAAAATCCTTATTAATTATCGAAAATTCTCGATAATTAATTCAAAATTACTAAATGACTTTTGAAAAAATTTCTAAATTAATATAGTGTATTATTATACACTATGGTCCATAATATGAATTTGTAATATCCATATGATATTGTTTGTCAATTATTAATATATATATATATATATATATATATATATATATATATATATATATATATACGGTAATTTTCAAAATATGGGATAATCATCCAAAAATTCCCAAAATTGATATACACATATTATAATGTTCCAATATCAATATATATCACAAATATAACCTATAGTCCATCATAATCATTCATTCATGAATAAACCAATAATATCCACGATATTTTCGAATAAATACCAAACAATTACCAAATAATTCCCAAAAATTCTAATTAATTCATAACATGATTAAACATTATATTATAAGATTGTAATATCATAATATTAACCAAACCAATTTAAATCGTCACCATATGAGCATATAAGCTCTCGGCTTTTTCGATTTCTATAGGTAATTGGTTTTCAACAAAACTCCAACAATTATATACTATGATTATATACTATAGTACAACAATATAACATCATAATATTAATCAAAAACAAATTAAATCATCACCATATGAGCTCATTGCTCTCGATTTATTTGATTAAATTAGGTAAATGATTTCCAAAATTCCAATAATTCATACAATACACAAATAATATACTAAAGCATCAATACACCATTGGATGTTCAAAATAAAAATCATACACCATCCTATATATTCATAAGCTCACGGTATTAATTCAAAAATCAAACATATGGTTTTCAAAATTCTAAATAAATCATAGGACAAATAATCAAGGTTCTAAAGTCTTAATATGTCATTGCATGCTTGAAATAAAAATTATTCACCAAGGTACATACATATATATCTCACGGCATTTTGAAAAAAAAAAGCCTAGGGTTTTCAAAAATTTCTAAATAAATTCCTATGTGTTCTAACCACATTATATAACAATAATCCATGCTAAAAACACACTAAGAACATTCGGTCCTCATCCCAACATTTTATACTATTTTCGAAAATTATAACAATATATACTATGGTTCGAAAAACATGTACACATGCTAGGTCATTCCAAAAATTTAATATACAACTCCTATGCTCATTTAACATATATTCACATGTAATTTCAAAATAAAATCCTCAAGAACATGTAAATAAACAATAGCTCATGCTCAAGAACATTTAAACACATATATTGTAATATCCCGAAGTTTTAAAGCTTAATTACGATAATAAAAATCGTAAATTAGGGTTTCGTCTCGATAATTGAAATAGTAACTTATCGAATATTGATTTTCGATTATCCTTGATCTGAGGATTCTTATATCATATTCACTATGATTAGTGAATTAAGGAATATAGTTGTAATACCCCAATCGTCTAAAATCGATTTGAGATTAATTAGATCGTTAATTAAAGTTTTCACATCGAAATTAAAAGATTTAGATATCAAAGATTTATTTTGATTAATAGATGATGATACCTAAACCGTAATTCAAAATCAAGAAAGAAGAATAACTTTGGAATTTTCGGTAAATAGTGTCTCAAGAACATGAAAATACTATTCACGTATAAAAATATTAGTGCATGTCCATTTTGAAAATATCTTATTTTTACGAGACTAACGCGATATGAGAAGTTTTGTTTTATGATGATAAGTGAATATTAACCAAGGAATATTTTATTCTTTTCGGTGCGAGACTTTCGAGGATGATTAATTTCGATAATTAATCCTAGTCGATTTTATTTTACACAACGAAGCTTGAAATTTTGTTCCAACTTAGTGAAAATAAGAAATTGAAATGTATGCGACTTAGAATAAATATTTATGGAGCTTGACCTTAGTGGTATTTATATATAAATATTTCAAGTTTAAGATTGTAATAATATTTTGAAAGTATAGATATGACTTTCAATCTAATTTCTTTACCATATACTTATCGTTGGGGGTTTATACTATGGCATATTTATATGTAAAGTGGTTGAAAAGTCTTCCTATGATGATATCATGTAGTGATCGAAATTGGTGAAGGAAAAGTGATAAACAAAAGTCTTAAACTAATTGGACCACATGTATATTTTGGAAATCATAGTACTATATATATTATTGAAATTTTTTAATGGAACAAATGTGCTCTTTCTTTATCTAGTGTTGGCGATCACTTTGAGAGCAAAAGGTGAAGAATAATTTTAAATTGTGTCCACATAATTTTAACTATTGAAAATATTTATTCTTTTTATTTACTATGGTTAATGACAACAAAATATCATCCTTTTATCTCATGGATGACCGACAATGAGTGAAAGAAAGAGATGATAATGATGCAGAAAAATTTTGTTTTACCACATTGATTTACTGAATTAAACTATTTATTATTTAATTTGTGATTGAAAATATCTTCCATTTAAGACTATGACCGTACATGATGAGGTTTAAGATGAGAATTCTTTTAAAAAAAGTTAATTTCTAACCATGTATTTTTTATTTAGTAATTAAATTGACTATATAATTAGATATTTCTATTACTAAAGGATAGCATGAAAAAGAAACTTCATTTATTCTCTTCCATATCTCTCTCATCACCGTGCTTTAAGAAAATAAAAGAGAGAGAGAGTTATTCAATATTTTCTCAAGAATTCAAGTGCGATTATCGGTTTCTCGACAAATAGATCTCGATTAAGAGGTTAGAAATCAACTAACCTACTTAGTTATGTAAGAAAATGAATTTTATCAAGGTTTAATATGCATATATGTTTGAAATTTTTAGGAAAATTTTGATGATGTGTTTAAATGTTTTAACTTTATAAGTTAATATTGTTTATATGATGTTTATTAGCTTATATGTCTAGTTTGGTAGAAAGACATGGAAGTAAATTTTTTATTTGATCGAGACTTTCATGAGAGTAGATGATGATTCATTTAATTTTTAATGGTGTATTTAAGTATGGATATGAGATTAAAGATAGTAGTTGAGCATGATATGCTTTTGTTGAAATTGTTGGAGCAAGTTTGCAATATAATTGAAAATGGACGATCATGATGATGATGTGAGGATAGTGTTTTGTGATTTTAGTTGTTAATTTTAAAGGTGGATTATTGATTGGGAGTGATAGATGAGCATATATAATTTAATTGATAATTTTGAAGCATATTTGAAAAATTTATAAAGAATGAGTTTTGAGAAAATAAATGAGTTTTATGTTTTAAACAATGAACATGGTGATTTTATGTTATAAAATCATACTATTATGTGCCTAGAACATGTAGGAATTTTGTAGATTTTCGGACATGTTTAGTATTTTTTATTTTTGGAAATTATTTTGATAAAAATATAGCTGCTGTGAATAGTAACCGGGAATAGTAACAGTGGAATTTTAAAATTCTTTGGCTGACTTAATGTTATGATATGAGCATGAAGTTAATATATGATATGAGTAATGATGTATAGAAGGTTAGGAAATTGTTCTTGGAATTTTCTCGAGTTCATTTCATATTTTCCAAATATTTATTTAAGCTAAATGAATTCGAGGCATAACCATGCATCTTAAAATGGAATTGATTTCATGGTGAAATCATTTTCCGATAACTATCTAGTATTATAAAGTTTTATGGGAATGTTTCATGTGAGAATATTTGATGAGGAAATACGAAATAGATGAACTAGAGTTTTCAAATGAAACAATAACATTACTTAGTTAAATGTGCAAAACCCCGAAAAGTTAAAACTAGCTAAGTACTAAACCCCGATAAGGTTCAAGAAGGTTATCGAGTCCGTTATGAAATCGCTACGTTCTAGAGACTTAAACAATGTACTAAGTTAGTTTCTTACATAAAGGTGAAATCGGAAGTAGTCGACGAAGGACAAATGAAAGGCATCGAGTTAGGAGGAGATAATACCGGTGGGCTTTACTATACTCAAAATGACAAAATGCTTACCAAATGATTTATTTACGATGCTTATTTTAAATAATGATGAAATGATTTATTTAATTACACCCAAAATATTTATGTTTTATGTATGTATCCTATCCATGAATAAATGAATGATGAATGTTGTTGGGTTCTCCCAACTTATGAATGAAATCGATATCGGATCCTATCTGGGAAGGCTTATACAGCTAGGATTAACGTGTACACCTAATGGTGATTGTGTCTTTGAAGGACAATTCACGGCGGTCACAATGACGTGAGGCGAGGCCTCGCTTCTACGGCGTTAAATGATAATGTTATGATGAGATGAAGGGATATGGATCATACATACAAGGAAAATGTCTGGCCAGACGAACGATTACGAAAATGATGAAAATGTTTAGTAAGCACAAGGCCTTTTAAATAAAACCCTTGTGTCTTACCATAATGGGGCAGTGTAATTTAAAGAATGTAAAATGTTTTTGGCATAAGTCCACTGAGTGCATTATTTGTACTCGACCGCATATTGTTTTAAATGTGCAGATTGAGTCATTTGTGATGCGATGGAGCAGTGTTGAGCAATAGGAAGGTTGTCGCTGAAAGTTATACCTTGATAGTACATCGTCATATGTACATATCACATGTTTTCATTGCAAGAACATAAGTTATATAGTAAAGTCCAAAACATACTTGATATATGTATTACGGTTTAATGTTAAATGGTCTCCTGTTTATTCATCCTGTTTAGAGTAATAATCCTGCTAAATCGTACTTAGGATTTAGGGTCATTCTGAGTGGTATCGAGCGGTTCGCTCTTTGAACCCAAAATTTTCTTTGAGGTTAAGTCTAGATTGAGTCACTAGACTTCTAAAGGTCACCGACAATGCTCAACACTCCATCACATCAAGCTCAACCGAAATGAGGTAAATGCTTCTTTTTCAAAATTTTGAAATGAAAAGTTGAAAGAGCAAAAGAATCGAGATGATTTTTTTCAAAAGGAATGAAAGATGTGAAAGATGAATGATATGAAATGGAAGTTACGAATAATGTTGAGAATGAAAGCTATGCAAAGTGATCAAGTTAGAAATGAATGCTTATGATTGATAATGGGCAAAATGTGCCAAGAATGAAATGTTGAAATTGCAAAATTTAAGTAATACATGCATTCAATAAGTATGTTATGAAATTGAACAAAATTTTCAAGTTTTCATAACCAAATTCGTTCAAATTTCAAGATTATGTATAATGAATGAATATGCTTGAAATGAGCGTAAATGGCCAAAGTTGGAATGATGAATTCTTGAAATTCAAAGAAATGTGCATGTATAAATGAACTATGTTTTCATTATTTGAAACTTTAATTTCAAATCTCAAGATTTATTATGACAAATGATATGTCATCTCAAGAAAAACATAGACGATATAAGAAACATGATCACGTGTTGCAAAAGAACATAGAAGTACGAACTTCATTCCCTTACAAGAACAAAAGAATGATATGAAGAACGAAAGTAACGATAACCTAGAGCTTCGAAGACAAAAGACGAATGTGAAAAACGAATACGATTACGACTTCGGCATGTGCGACTCGATTACGACTTCGGCATGTGCGACACGATTACGACTTCGGCATGTGCGACTCGAATACGACTTCGGCATGTGCGACACGATTATGACTTCGGCATGTGCGACTCGAATACGACTTCGGCATGTGCGACTCGATTATGACTTCGGCATGTGCGACTCGACTTCGACTTTGGCATGTGCGACTCGATTATGACTTCGGCATGTGCGAATTGATTACGACTTCGGCATGTGCGACTCGATTACGACTTCGGCATGGGCGACTCGACTTCGACTTCGGCATGTGCGACACGATTATGACTTTGGCATGTGCGAATCGAATACGACTTCGGCATGTGTGACTCGATTTCGACTTCAGCATTTGCGACTCGATTACGACTTCGGCATGTGCGACTCGACTTCGACCTCGGCATGTGCGACCTTGACTTCTACTTCGGCATGTGCGACCATCGACTTTGACTTCGGTAATTTTATAACATCGACTTTGACATGTCGACCTTGGTAGTATATACTACATCGATGTCGGCATTACTCTGCACTACCTCGGCATCGGTAACGGCATGCACGACCTTGGCGTCGGCATCGCCACGATCTCGGCGCGAGCGGCGAATTTTCTGCACCGCACGCTGATTTTGTTTTGGCTCGCTCGTTCGTTTGAACTCCGATTTATGTACGGTTTTCACCTCGTGCCCCTAATGTACTGTACTTTATTTTCTATGAAGGACTGAATCCTGATTCCTACTCCAGAATTTACGAGAAACAGTTGAATTTGGTTCTATGATGTTTATAGAATGAGAATGTTATAGTATGATAAGAATTTTAGAATGTTACTAAGAAAGTAAGATTTCGATAATACCGGTGAGAGCTATGACGTATATGAGAACCTTTGTTGATGACCTATTACGAGTATATAAGGTTTCAAATTATATTCATTACTCAATTTACGTCATTGAGTTTAACTCTATGACCTAGTCCCAACGACAAATCATTTGAATTTCTCACTTTTCGAAGAAAATTTACAACCGAAATCTTATAAAGTATCCTTTGAAACCAAGCCTCGTGTGATGAGAATATAATTGTGATGGAGTCCAGCCAGCCCATATGACCAAAGAAATCTCGATGGTCGCCATTCGGTCTTGGACCCCGCATCCCAATTATTCATCCAAAGAGCATATCGATTCAATCATTAAAAGATGTTATTTTGATTTGTGAGACAAGACCTCTTGTAAGTAGTCGTGATAAATTCTCCTCGATTCTTGAAACCATCAAGCACGATGAATGTTGACTTATCTTGTCACCTAAGTGCGAATCAAGAAAGCGATAAACATCGTGCATGAAATGGGTTGACTTATTTGATCACCTACAAGTTTCGCACAATAAAGTGATAGACATCAAGAAATTTTGATGTAAAGAAAATCTCGATGAGACGAGATACTTTCCCTATGATACACATGGATGTGATAACCCTTGATGGGCTTTACAAAGATCGATAACAGTGAAGTTATACCTTCATATGACTGTTATGATAATAAAGTTATGAACAAGATACTCTTTAGCATTGAATCCAAGAGTAAAAGTAAAGAAAAGTATATGATATCCGTGGGATATAATTTCCCCTCACCATGTCATAACGAGAGAGAGATTACAACTTATCTTTAAGATAGTTGTTTGTCCCTAAACCTCGTTAGTAGGTTGGACATGTTTAAAAGAATGAAGATGCATGCAAGATATTCTTTTCAAAGAATATATATATATATAAATGAATGATAGCATCTCAGAAAATAAATCTCTCGCCTCATACCTCAATCAATGAGATTATGCTTGAGCATAATCGATTCCAAGTAATTGAGACTTGGCTAAACAAACGATAATGAGATTGAGGAATCATAATCCTTGAGATTGTGTGAGCGACTAGGATAGCCCTAGTTGTAAATCAAGTATGGAGAAAATATCTCCAAAGCGAAGACATGGTAATAAGATGCTTGAAATTTAAGTCATGGTGTACAGAATGTACTACCTCACCAAGCCATACGACAATAATGACGGTTCTAACCACGAGTGTGAAAACCAAGTATAACGAAAGTAATATTACTTTCGAGACCATGTTCAAGAAAAGGGCAAAAGTCGGGAATAGCTAAAGAAACCGTGAGCTATACAATTATAAGATAGCCTACGATATAATATAAGCTTCAGAAATATGACTTGATAAATAAGGATTTCCTTGAAAAGAGTTAAAGTAAGAATATATGAGAAATATATTCCTAAGATAGATAAAGTAAAAGGAAGTTGAATCATTCATACCGGATTAGGAATGAATGATAGTGATAGAGACATGACGATCTCTACGATAAGATTTAATTATCGATATATCAATATCAAAAGATAGGTTGATGTAGACCTAACCACAAAATGCTATTGGTAAAAGCATAACGGTACTGATACCCGAAAAGGATACGGTAAACGAGGTGATAAGAGACCATAACAAGGGAACATAATGTCCCAATGGAAAGGACAATGACATATGAAATAGATGTTTAATTGAATAGACGGAACACCGTAGACCAAAGCCTATACTTCACATCAAAACCGATCGAACAAAACCAAGAAGGCCCGATAGGTATGAGAAAGATTTTTGAATACCTATAATATTTTCTTTACCTATAATAGTTTGTTCGATATAGGTGCTTCATGTTCTAACATCGCACAAGTATGTGCAGACACGATAGAACCCAATTCGGGATAAACGAATCAAGAAATGAAGATCTCTTCACCTATTTGAGAAATATGGCCGTCGCAGGTGTTGCTCAAGCTTAGAATTGAACCTAGGATCGCCTAAGGTTCTATCCAATTATTTGAATCATTATATCTATGTGGAACGTAGATATAATTCTAGAGACAAGAAGTTTCGGAGATGGCTGTCATTCACGTGATTAGTGACCTGGGCCTAGTCTCTTCGTTAGAAATTTTACGCAACAGGAAATTAGTACCCACTATTTGCTTATGCGAATAAATTTTATAGCGATATCTGTTGAAGGTGTAAAACGTAAAATGAGTAATAAGATAAGTGTCGTGAGTCGTGTCGTAAGTTGTTTACAAGTTATAGATGTCTTAAAGTGTTTAATTCTTTAAGAGATCCTTCTTGTTTAAAATTCCCTTTATTGCTTTGATTTAAGTCCGCTTATCTAGAAATATCTGCTTACGATGGCGGAAAAGGAAATAATACGGTAAGAAGATAACCACAGAACTACAAGCTTAGAACTCACACGCGTATCGCCTCTTTTATTATAAACTAGGCATGGATTTAGGATAGTTTTGGAGGAATTTCGCACCTTTGGAAGGATGCTCATAACTATGGAGTTCTGGATGAGGATGGTATCCAAAGGCTTATTCGTCGTTTGCCAACAGATCGGCAAAAGTTTGCAAAAGAAGTATCGAGAGAATATCTTACGCATGTAGAAAATTCCAAGACTTGGGCGGACTTACGAGATTTGTCAACCGGCTCAAGCATACATATTATGCGTATGGAACGGCACCGATGAGCACTTGTCACGGTCCCGGCAAGTTTCACAGCATTATATTAAGGAATGGATGTACCCTGATGTTCCAAACGCCGCCGCGCGTCTGTGCCGTCAATTATACCTGAAAGGGATGAGAATGGCCAAAGGACAGGATCTTACCTCCTCACGGACTAGGAGAATTACCACCACCGACTCAACCATACTTCGATAAAACAACACAAACTTACGGTATTGAAGAAGAAGCAGGGGCGACTTGACCCCGGCTCTCGAAGGAGATAGATCATCGGAGTATGAAGCAAAATGTACCTGGAGAAAGACAAGTTTCCAAATGAGGAGTACGATTCCGATGAAGGCCACTCAGAGACGTAGAATCTAATGATGATATGAGACTTATATGTAGATAATGGTTTATGTTGAAAATGGTGTGGTTAGAATATGTAAAATAAACGTAGTTTGGAGTATTTTGTAAATATGTTAAAATGGTGTCATTTTTTTTTTTTTGAATATAAAAGGAACTAGATGCCATGTAATTAGTCGGCTTGATAGACCGACCATCGGAATTAATATATGAAAAGTCCTCACTGAGGCGTTCTGATGTAACATATTTTATGGTCCTTGTAGAATGGTATCCGATATACGACAACGAATTGTTCCGAATAAGATATGGCCACTATGAGATAGTAGTGATGCCATTCGGACTAACCAATGCACCAGCCCTGTTCATGAACCTCAAAAATCGAGTGTTCCATATATATTTAGACAACTTTGTCTTAATCCTTATGAATAATGTTCTTATCCATACGAAGAATGAGAAAGAACGTAAAGAACATCGAAGGACTGTCTTACGACTTTTAAGAGCTGGGCAAATTTTGCCAAGAACAGTATTGTGAATTTCGGCTTAAAGAAATATTCCTCAGGCACATAGTGTCTTTAAAAGGAATCAAAGTAGAGTTGGCAAATGATAAAGCAATTAAGAATGAAAGTCGTCGATGACCTAAAATGAGATCGAATTTCCTAGATTAATTGGTATATCGAGAACCATGAAGAACTCTACAGGTAGCAAGGCCGATAACATAACTACCCCAAAAAGGAATCAAATTTACATGGATTAATAAAAGAAAGGCTATGTATTAATATGAGAAAGAAAATAGCTTACGATCCAATGACTTGACTACATAAATAGAAATTCCCAACTCACGACTTGAAATAGTAACGATAATAAGTACCAAAGTCTTTGAGACATCACTCCTCGACAATAAGTTAAAAATCCTTCACAGACACAAAGTTTGAATTAATTCTTGACGAAAGAAACTTGGATACGGGATAGAAAAGATGGCTCGAATCAAGAAAGATTACAATTGTGATATAAATATCACCTACGGAAGGTTAATGTAATTTCTAATGCCCTAAGTTATAAAATTCAGTCTAAATTATGATATGTCCCTATAGAAAAGAAAAACTCATTGGAGAGTTTAAGAAAATGAAAACAGAAATAGTCGGGCAATCAGGAACGAACGTAAGTTGTATTCTCACGCTCAAGGTGACATATGACTAAAGAAAAAGGATGATAAACGAAAGGAGAAAGGATGAAAATGGGAATAGAATACATATTAAGATAAGGAAAGAAGTGCTGAAGGATTTTTAAGAAGACGCGGGACAATGTTATATTGTCTGAGAAAGGGTTATATGTATTCAAGCAATAATAAGCTTAGAAATGAAATTCATGACCCTTCTCATACCGCCCAACCAGTGAAGATGGGAGATATTATGATTTACGAGAAAAGTTAGATAGTAAGGAATAAATGAGATATAACCATATTGTCGAGCGAAGTCTCGTTACCAACAAGTGAAGGCATTGTATCAATGACCTTATAAGAGGTTATAATCTCTAAAGATATACGATGAAAATGGAATGACATAGCAATGGATTTTATGACGGGTTTTACCAAAGTCATAAAGAGTAACATCGCTTATATATGGGTAGCGGTGGATTGACTCACCAAATATGTTCATCTCCGCCATTCGGATGACTCGTAGATCTGAAAAGTTAGCTCATCGTACATAAAGGAAATCGTATCTTTGCGGGTACCAAAACCTATCATTTCGTAGATAGACGCTAAGTTTACCCTAGATTTTGAACTAACTCACAAAAGCGAGTTAGACATGAGATTGAACCTTAACATAGATGTCCACTCATCGATTGATGGAGAGTTAAAATGACAATATGGATGTTTAAGAATACGATAGACCATTAATGTTAAATCAAGTGCAAGTGGGAACGTGTTGTACCACTTGTTAAGTTCACGCACGACCATAGGCGCCAAGCAATGATCAATATAACCTTATGAAGCATTATGCGGAAAGAAGTATCGACCACCACTTTATAATGATGAATAAGGAAGAACATCGACCATTCTTTGTTATCTAACCAAAGGAGAGAAAGCGAAATAAAGATCAAGGATATGGAAATTATTTAAGAATTTCCAAACATTTCTAACAATTTACCAAAACTACCCGATAGGCTAGAGATTATCTATGAATCTAGAACCCACGATTGGCATCAAAAAACGATAATGAATGGCTTCAAGGAAGTTGGAAGCAAAGGAGTAAATCTAAGAATTATAGGATTTAAGTTTTATCGAACTTAGTGTATCACCTTGGGAAATACCGTGTTTACAAGGAAGAATGGTTGTTTAAGAATAGGTATTGACTATCGAATTAAATCAATTGATGCTTAAGAACAAGTATACACCACCAAAGTTGAGCGATTGCTCGATTAGTTGAAAGAAGTGAAATTATCCTCGGCGATCTTAAATAAAGATGTCATCATGAAGTCGTGACAATGTACCCAAAATGGCTGTGGACAGATTATGGCCACTATGAGCTTATAATTATGCCGTTAGGACTAACGGATGTACTAGCCTATTCTTGAACCTCAAAAATTGAGTGTTTATCCTTACTTAGATAAATTTGTCTTAGTCTTCATGGAGATATCCTTATCCATACAAAGAGGAAGGAAGGACATAAGTAACGAGAATAGTCTATAAACCTTAAGAACCACGCAAGTTCTTGCAAGTCCGGTAAATGATAAGTTTGGCCTAAAGATAATGTTCCTTGGACATATCGTGTCATCGAAGGAATTAAAGTGGATTTGGCTAAGGTTAAGCGAGCAAGAATAGAACTACCCTCACAACTTAGAACTAGACGATAATACGGATTAAGTTTTGGAAACATCCTCTAAGAAGTGAGGTATGGGTTATCACCGATCATGAAAGTTTAAAATACTTGCAAGCAAGAAGTTTTGGACATGGAAAGAGATGGCTCAAATTAGTAAAGGATCATTGTATGAAATATCACCCATTAAAGGCACGAAATAGCTAAGGTCTTGAATCGTGAAACTCGATCTAAGTAAGGATGTCTCTTAAGAAAGAGAAACTCACTAAAGAATTTAAGCGAAAGAGCGAGGAAGCACATGCTAATGTCTATTGTTTAAGGAAGGATCGTGTTCCCAACAATAATGAGTTAAAGAATGAAATCATGAGTGTCATAATACTTCTTATACCACCCATTCGGCAATATTAAGATGTATCAGACTTATGAGAAAAGTTCGATAGAAAGAGTGGAAACAAGATATAGTCCCTTCGTTAAAAGTAGAGGCATTACGTCGACAAACTATGAAAGTTATAGCCCGAAATACCCATGGAAGGAGCGACATCGTAATGAAGTTCGTAACGGATTATCAGCGTCGAAGAAATAGCACTACTATAGTAGTAGTGGATCAACTCGTTAAATCGTTCATTATTCGACCTATTGGATTACTTATGAATCGATAAACTAGTTCGAGACGTAAAAGAATAAATGCGTTACATAGAGTGCAAATCTATCATAGTTGATAGAGATTCCAGTTCTAAATTTGGATTAGTTAAAGAAAGAATTGGAGATGAGATTAAACTAGAGCATAATCTTCGCTCTAGATGGACGATCGAAGCAATCTGAGCGTTTAAGATATGTTAAAGACATTAGCGGAATCAAAATCAGAGTTGAAACATATTTTCCACTAATCTGACGCCGCTCGTGTAGCTATCGAAATGGTCGATATGGGCCTATGAGATGTTGTCTGAAAGAAAGTGTCGATCACTTCTATTATGATAGGTCGAGAAAGTTCCGGTCAACCTGAGTAAAATAATTGAGATTATGCATGAGAGCGGATAAGCGATAGCGAAGCTCATGAGAAAAGTCTTACGCAGATACGAAATAAAGTTTTCTTAAGGTCTCTCCAAGAGGTTAAAGTTGAGTGAAATGCAGTTAGAATCACGTTTTATAAGACCGTATGGGATTTTAGAAAGGATAGGCCCAGCATAGATTGGTACTTCGGTATGGGAATGTGCGTAATGATTTCATGTGTCCTGTTAAGAAAGTATGCGTATTATCCAAAACACGTGAGTTATTATGATGATGATGTTCTTAATCCGGATACGGATTATGAGGAAAGACTATGACGATGTTGAATCGTAAAAGTATAGATCGAAACAAGTTTATACAGTTGAGAAAGTCGATGGAGAAACCATGGACGAGAAAGCCATGTGAGAACATGAAAAATAGATGACGAAAAGTATCCGTTTGAGGTATACAAATTTCGGGACGAAATTTATTTTAAGGTAGAATGTAATATCCGTAATTTTAATACGTAATTACGATAATATAAATCGTAATTGGGTTTTAAGCTCGATAATTAAAATCTTAATTAAGACACTGACTTTGACAGCATAATTGGATAATCTACGTGTGATATTCCGATGCTTAGTGAATTAATGAATATAAGTTCGATATTCCGAGCGTAATGTTCTAACGTCGGATAAATTCGGATTATGTCTTCTGATATTATAGCGTTAAGCAATTTTGAAATTCTATTATTATAAGAATAAATAAAGTTGTTACAACTTTATTTTGAACATTGAGATAATTCGCTATGAGAATTTTGAGGCGTTTTAAGCGTCGGTTTTAGAGATAGTCGATAACTCATAACAATCATGGAATTATAAAATTCAAATTTCTATAATTATTTTATTATATAAGAGAATTTTTATCATTAAATAATTCTAGAAAATTTAAAGAATAGAATGTACCTATTTTGAAATTTAAAATTGCATAATTCAAATATGGGTTTTGAAATCTAATTTATTTTATATACTTTTCTATGATTAAACTTATTATATAAGACATATAATATATCACATAACTATCAGTAGCTATTTTATACAGGAAATAAAATGTTTGGAATTTCCTTAGTGATTTTCGAAAAATAGGGTTTTCTAAAGTGAAATTTGAATTTAATTCCTATCTAAATGATAATGTATGATATTAATTATATTAATATGATATTATTATAGATAATATGAGTTGTATTATCAAGATACACAGTGGGACATTGTATAGAATTGTGGATGAAATAAGCATGATTTTGTGTGATTTTATGTACAAATATCATACTACAATTAATGAATGATTATGTAGGATCTTATCATATATGAGTTGTAAAGTAGAGTTAGTTATCAATTAGAACAAGTAACTATAGCCTAATTAATGAACTAGCGAAAATGTTGAAAAATGATAGACAAATGTTAAATCAAAATAAAGATCTAGTTGAAATATTTGACTTCAATTATGATCTTATCCTAAAGTAATATTATAGTATATAATAATATAAAAATTAAAATTAATCCTACACTATTGTAATTCGTGAACAACTAATGAATTAGGAAAAAAATTTACAACTTGATTGAATGTGATATACATTAATTTAAGTTGATAATGATTATATGATAGCAATCAATTAAAATCTTGTCTATACTAATAAGCAAATGGCGAAAAAGTGAAAACAATTTGCAATTGTAATGATTTTATTTTAATGAAATATTTCGAACACAAGGATGATTGGAATGATAAAATTGTTCTCTTTGATTACAAATTGCGTGAACAAAGGGTAAAGAATAAATATTTTAAGTTGATAAGATCCTACATTAAATAATGGCATGATAAGGATTAAAATCTTGTCCTTAGTTAATCGAGTTGGCGAAACTTTTGACTAATTTTAACAAGTGTATTAGTGATATTTTATGTAATAATTACACTCAACTTGTTAACTCTATAAATATAAGATCAAACCTTCATTCTCCATTTGAAACCCAAGAACGAAAATATAGAGGAAAAATAGTGTGAGTTCATCAGTTTGATCCCAAACCTTAGACAAATAAGCGTTGCCGATCAAAATCGAACCATTAAAGGTTAGAAATTTTCTGATTGATATACATAGAATTTTCGATTTTTCGATTGAATTTATGTTATAAGCTTAGTTTATTTATGATATGTTCGAAAATTATGTAACATATCTAGATGTTTAGATATTGTGTTTATATGATGTTATTAAGCGTATTATAATTATATCACAAAATTAAGCATGGTATTAAATTTTGTAAGAGGACCAGAAATCATGTGGGTAGGATATGTTGATGATTTTGATTTTAATTGTTGATCTAAGCATGAAATCATAATCTAGGGTATTAATTATTATATGAATTTATATAAATTTTGGCAAACTTTAGTACCTAAGTTCATAAATTTCAAAATTATAATATATGATATGATATTGAGATATGATCCACATTTAAGTGCTATCTATCGTATTGATGATGTAGATTCATAATATATGGTTGTGGGAATTTATTGAAATTTATAAAATTATTTGGACCTAAGTCGAAGTTTGAAATATGACTTAGGTAAATTAAATTCAATAGTTCATAATAAATAACAATTATGTTATAGTAAGCATAATTAAGGATGATTAAGTGATATGTGAATTTATTGGAATTTTGAAAAATGTTTAGTTGGTTATTGAATAAAGAAAATCATACTTTATAGTATTAATGTTATAAATTTATTTTATCAGTATAATTACATAATATGATCTAAAATAATGTTTTAGACATAGTATGATTTTATAGAATTTTAGACAAAATTGCATAAAATAACAAAATTTCATAAATAATTGAAAAATCAAATGTTGTTTTTGTTGCAAAATCAAAATTGTTGTTTTTGTTGACTCGGTAAATAGTTGACCAAAACGTTGACCAGATCGAAGGGCGTATTCGATGTCGTGATCATGTGACGTGTCGTTTAGTAACATGTAACTTACGTTACGTAATGCGTTAAAGCGTCACGTTATGTACTAAAGGTAGAATATTCCTTATCAGAAAATTTATAATCGACATCATCGATTAGGAACGTTAAAATAAGTCGGCATTAGCTTTATTTGATCGTGAAACGTTATAGCGATGTTCGTCTCTATCGAAACGTGACCTCGTTAAATTAATTCCTTACGTAAAGGTTGGAGCGTCGTGATCGTTGGCGTTAGAAGGGACTTTTCGAAAAGCGCGGGTGGGCTTTAGAAAACCCTTTTATTTACGGCTTTCTTGAAAAGTATTTATTTACAAGCTTTCGTTGAAAATGATTATGACGTTATTGATTACAGCCCAAAGTGTTTATGTTTTGTGTATGGATCCTATCATGTTGTTGGCGATGAAAGTATATAGTTGGTTGCAGACTTGATCGTTGGGTAGCGCCCGATGAGAAAATCGATATCGGATCTAGTCGGATGGAATTCCAGCTGGGTTAACGTGTACACGGTGTGTGGTGGTAGTTAGCACATCTGAGATCGTGGATCTGTCGGATCTGAATCACGTATGTGATTGTGAGCCGTTAGCAACATCTTGCCGATCACGGCGTCGGTAAAGGAGGCCTACTACGTCGTGAGATCGTTATAACGATTATGTGAATGACATGGATCTAAAGAGAAAATGCTCGTAGGCGCGTTTTGAGAAATGAGAAATATTTTAGTAAGCCAGGCATTCTCATTAAAACCCGTATGCTACTTGTAGCGATGTAATTTAAAGAAAATGTTTTGGCATGAGTCCACTGGGTGCATTATTTGTACTCGACCGCAGTTTGTTTTAAATGTGGGTTGGTGATGGATGGGATGGGCGTGTTGAGCAATCGAAGTCTTTTGTTTGATAGTTAAACCTTGGATACATCGTCGTATATGTAATCCACGTTTTCATTATATCTTTAAGTTATGTTTTAGTTTGTACCTCATTCCTCAAGTAGTTGAACCCTTTGATAAAGGTCAGATGATTCGAGTTCATATGTAAGTTATGTTTGTCGTGTTAAATGATATGAAGTCTTGAGGTTTGTCATCATATGCCCTCAATTCCATAATTAGTTATTGTTCTATTGTTAATCCCGTCATTAGTAATAGTCCCGCTAATCCGTACTTTAGGTTGGCGGGTTGTTACGTAATCTTAGTAATTTTATCAACAGTTGAAATAAGCTCGTAAATAATTTCATTTGGAAAGTATAGCAAGTCACGTTTGTTTAGAAAGAAAGCCCTTTATTGAGGTAAGAAAAGCCACTTGTTAGGACTAAGCCAAGAATAAATATGATACTAAGCACAGACAAATTCTTGGTTCAAAACCGAGATAATCTAATCTTAATAGGTCTCTCATACAGCCTTAAATCAAAATAAATAAGGCTACAAACTCTTAGTTCACTCGTCGGGTTTTCAAAATTAAAACATAAATCTTAAAATCATACTATCGGATAAAGAGCCATATACCTTACTCAATTTTCCTTTCAAAACTTACCTTGGTTTTAAAACTAGTTTATCAAAAATAATTTTCTACAAAGTATAACTTAAAACTTCAGTTTATTCCTCATAAACTCTTCTCATGATATAATAGCATAATCAAGTAATTGATACTTAATATATACCGTGATAATATTTATTATGCAATTCCATTCATAATTTAAGTAATTAATATTTTCCAAAATAATTACCCCAACTAAGCTTGATCATTTTCTATTGTCAAAACATCACTTATTAAACTAATTCTCAAATTATAGAATTTATTTAGTAATCTAATTTTTAAGCAAATTAAATTCAATGTAATTAAACCAAAACAAAGCACAATACGTTAATCTTTCTTTTGATTTTCTATAAAATTATTTCAATTGAAACAAACCCAAAATGATATGATTAAAACTCAAATTGGACCAAACTAAAGCTCTTAATTTAAAAGCCCAAATAACACCTCATTTCTTAATCCTCTTAATCCTATCTCTACGTATACTCATTCAACCAAAAAAGAAATCAAAGTCCCTATTCTACAAATTTCTATTTTCAATTCATGCTTCTCTTTCTCTCTAATTCTATCTCTGTCCTAACCTCATCCTCTCTCTCCTTTTTTTTTCTGGTACCACTAAAAACTTTTGAACGGAGTTCAACCCCTTCTTTTCTGTCGAGCAACAGCAGCCCAACGGCTGCTGCCATTGCTATCGTGACAGTAATAGAGCTCCAGCTTCATCTCCTCTTTATTTCAATCGAACAACAGGCAACAATTGTCGCCACCATCGCTGTCTCAACGTCGTTGCCGTCGCAGCTCCTCCACCACAACGGTGCAGCGCTACTGCCTCTGTAGGCAGTGCCTTTCTCCTCTCTCATCTAATTTCGGACAGTACCGCCGCGTAGGAACAGCAAAGACGGTACCGTCGCACATCTTTGCCCTTCCCCGAACACCCAGCAGCCTCAATGGCTGTCTTATCCCACCCTTCTATCTCACAACACTCGCAACAACTAACCCATGTCCTTACCCGACCTCTCGACCCAAAATGCAGCAGTAGACAAACTCATCAAAAGAACTCCCTCTCCTTTGATTCATACACACGTGAGCACAAGCCCAACTAGTTGTAAGTTTCAAACATATTAATTTGTCTTATATATATTTATATAGCTAGAAGCTCATGTTGTAAAAGTGTAATGGCAATTCGATTTCTATTTGGTTTCTGTGAAATTATTAACTGTCGAGTAGCTAATATATGTATATAGTGAGCAGATTTTGTTTCTTTCGATTTAGAACACATTGTATGTATTTCTATTTCAAAACAGTGGAAGAATGGAAAGAAAGAACAAACCTTTAAAAGGTTTATGTTGTGGGTTTCTGCAGAACAAATGTCATACTTATTAGGAGATGATATATAAAGGAAAATAATTTGAAAGAGGTTGGAGGAGCTTCTTTACCGTTCTGCAAAATCAAGCAGGGTAGAATGGTGGTGTCTAAGGGATGGGTTTAAAAGGGAAAGGAATGCAGAGAAGGAGACGTGGTTGAAGAAAACCGTTCATTCTTAATCTCAATTTACTTAATTAATCGCCATTAACCATTAACTGTCAAAATATCTACATGCTTAAAAGGAATTGGCAGCAATTTAACTCAGCCCACATCTTATATTTCAATAAGGCCCAATGTTGCGGCCCAATTCAAATTTTTTATTTTTTACTTTGATGCTGTAGTAAATTTTGAATTTCTTATTTGATTAAAGCCTAAGGTTTGGAGCCCAATTTATCTATTCAAAATAGAACTCGCTATTTCAATTATTTGGTCTGAACTTGGTTCAAATTTGAAAATAATAAAATTTCTAGAATATATCACTCGTCACTTTAAATCTCGTGTAAAATTAATATCTAAGTGTAGAACAATTGCACTCAATCACTTTCTGCTTTTAATTAAGTATGCAAAGTATAAAATCGAATAAATAGATTTTTTTTATTATTTTAGTAAAACCTTTTGTTGGAATTAAAAGAAAATAACTTTTCTTTCTCCAAGCACAATCATAATACTCTAAATTCAAAATTCTCTAAAATCTCATAGAAAAGGCGGGTATTACAATACTTATCGTTTATACTTTAATCAGTCTTTGATTTCATAACATATATTTTGCACATTAACATATATAACTATTAATTTACATATATATACTTGAATTCTAATCGATTTTAATCACTTCTAATATGTAATATTCGAAACGAGCGTATGACCACGGTATTTTAAACAGAAATTAGGGTTTCTTGGTATATTATTTTATGTCATCAATTTTGTGACTTCGATTCAGATTATATTAATGAATTCCTTCTTATATTCACTAAGGATTGTGAATTAAGGAATTGGGATATTACGAAATGATTCTCGATATATTTTAACATCGATCGCGTGTCGAGCGTCGATTTTATGGAAATTTAATGTAAAGCTTGGAATTAATTTCAATTTTAATTCTATGATAATGGAATTTTATTTATTTAGTAAGTATGAACTTACTGACCTTTTGAGATGAGTCGATTTTGAGCGTTTTGAGCGTCGCGTCACAGGCGTTTTGAAAAATGAGTTTAATACTCGTAAAATTATTATATTTAATTTCCTATTATTATTTTATGTAATTTAAGTATTAACAATTATTAAAATCAATTTATATAGTATTAAAACTCGATAATTCCAATTAATGGAATTGAAAACCTAATCTTATAAATTATGTTTTTCACATGAAATGATACCATTAAATTATCCTATGGTATCTAAACTATATGTTATGATATATATGGATATTATTAAGCATTAAAATCAAATTTTGAACCATAGAACTCGATGGTTTCAATTTAATTATTTTAAACTCTAAATTTGAAACTTAGGTTTTGTTGCATGAAATGATGCAATAATTTTATCCTATGCTATTATTTAATATCTAAATCATATATTATGATATATATGATCGAAAATTACATGAGTAACAATAATAGGTGTAATTTATATTATTAATCCTATGTAACCTAATTTCCGTTAAATTCGATTTTATGCTATGTGATGATTTAATTATTTTTATGACTTATTTTATATCTATGATCATTTGTGATATATATTATGTATTAGTGTACAAAATGAATTAAAGCAGCCCTTAAACCCTCATCATGGCTACACGCGAGAACAAGCGACTCCACCTTTATTTTGACATGCGTGCTTACCTTTTTATCGCTAATGATCCCTCTCACTCCATCATTCTGATTTTATCCCATTTCTTGTCTAAAATCGAGGAGAGAGAGAGGTAATAGGAGACTCTTCACTTCAACACCCTCTCATTATACACTCTCTTCAATTTTGAACTCATTCTCTCCATTCTCTCGTTTTCGCACAACGTGTACTCTCCCTTCCTCAAAATTTTTCTTCTCCTTCCTTCATTTCTCTTGAAAACCTGACACCATACCTTGTCCTTGTGATTCCATATCATTTCAAGGTAAACTAAGGACTATGTTTCGATTCTTACCGCCATTTACTTAGAAAACCGAGCTTGTTCATATATGTGTATGTATGTTTGAAACATTTATATATGTATATATATGTACCCCTAAATCCTAAACGATTTAGCGAGGATTATTACTCAAAGGATGAATAAAGCAGGACCATTTAACATTAAACGTAATACATATATCAAGTATGTTTTGGACTTTACTATATAACTTATGTTCTGTGAAAACATGTGATATGTACATATGCGTTACTATCAAGGTATAACTTTCACGACAACCTTCCTATTGCTCAACACTCCATCGCATCATCATACGCTTTAAAACAAATATGCGGTGAGTACAAATAATGCACTCGGTGACTTATGCCAAAACATTTTACATTCTTTAAATTACATCGCCCTTATGGTAAGACACAGGGTTTTATTTAAAGGCCTTGCTTACTAAACATTTTCATCATTTTCGTAATCGTCTTGCGCGACATTTGCCTTATGTATGATCCATATCCCATCTCATCATAACATTATCATTTAAGCTGTAGAAGCGAGGCCTCACCTGCGTCGTGCCACCGTGAATTGTCCTTACGACACATCACCATTAGGTGTACCGTTAATCCTAGGCGTATAAGCCTTGATAGGATCCGATATCGATTTCATTCATAAGTTGGGAGCAACAACATTCATCATTCATTTATTCATGGATAGGATACATACATAAAACATAAATATTTTGGGGTAATTAAATAAATCATTTCATCATTATTTCAAATAAGCATCGTAAATAAATCATTTGGTAAGCATTTTGTCATTTTGAGTATAGTAAAGCCCACATGTATCTCTCCTAACTCGATGCCTTTCTTTGTCCTTATCGATTCCGTACTTTATGTAGAAACTAACTTAGTATCGTTGTTTAAGTCTCTAGAACGTAGCGATTTCATAACGGACTCGATAACCTTCGAACCTTATCGGGTTTAGTACTTAGCTAGTTTTAACTTTTCGGGGTTTTGCACATTTAACTAAGTAATGTTATTGTTTCTTTGAAAACTCTAGTTCATCTATTTCATTTCTCTCAAATATTCTCAGTTCAAACATTCCCATAAAACTTTATAATACTAGATAGTTATCGAAAAATGATTTCACCATGAAATCAATTCCATTTTAAGATGCATGGTTATGCCTCGAATTCATTTAGCAAATAAATATTTGGAAAATATGAAATGAACTCGAAAAATTCCAAGAACAATTTCCTAACCTTCTATACATCATTACTCATATCATATATTAACTTCATGCTCATATCATAACATTAAGTCAGCCAAAATTTTAAAATTCCACTGTTACTATTCCGGTTACTATTCACAGCAGCTATATTTTATCAAAATAATTTCCAAAATAAAAAATACTAAACATGCTCGGAAAATCTACAAAATTCCTACATGTTCTAGGCACATAATAGTATGATTTTATAACATAAAATCACCATGTTCATTGTTTAAAACATAAAAACTCATTTATTTTCTCAAAACTCATTCTTTATAAATTTTTCAAATATGCTTCAAAATTATCAATTAAATTATATATGCTCATCTATCACTCCCAATCAATAATCCACCTTTAAAATTAACAACTAAAAATCACAAAACACTATCCTCACATCATCATCATGATCGTCCATTTTCAATTATATTGCAAACTTGCTCCAACAATTTCAACAAAAGCATATCATGCTCAACTACTATCTTTAATCTCATATCCATACTTAAATACACCATTAAAAATTAAATGAATCATCATCTACTCTCATGAAAGTCTCGATCAAATAAAAAATTTACTTCCATGTCTTTCTACCAAACTAGACATATAAGCTAATAAACATCATATAAACAATATTAACTTATAAAGTTAAAACATTTAACACATCATCAAAATTTTCCTAAAATTTAAACATATATGCATATTAAACCTTGATAAAATTCATTTTCTTACATAACTAAGTAGGTTAGTTGATTTCTAACCTCTTAATCGAGATCTATTTGTCGAGAAACCGATAATCGCACTTAATTTTGAGAAAATATTGAATAACTCTCTCTTTTATTTTCTTAAAGCACGGTGATGAGAGAGATATGGAAGAGAATAAATGAAGTTTCTTTTCATGCTATCCTTTAGTAATAGAAATATCTAATTATATAGTCAATTTAATTACTAAATAAAAATACATGGTTAGAAATTAACTTTTTAAAAGAATTCTCATCTTAAACCTCATCATGTACGGTCATAGCTTACCAATGGAAGATATTTTCAATCACAAATTAAATAATAAATAGTTTAATTCAGTAAATCGTGGTAAAACAAAATTTTTCCTGCATCATTATCATCTCTTTTCTTTCACTCATTGTGGTCATCCATGAGATAAAAGGATGATATTTTGTTGTCATTAACCATAGTAAATAAAAAGAATAAATATTTTCAATAGTTAAAATTATGTGGACACAATTTAAAATTATTCTTCACCTTTTGCTCTCAAAGTGATCGGACACTAGATAAAGAAAGAGCACATTTGTTCCATTAAAAAATTTCAATAATATATATAGTACTATGATTTCCAAAATATACATGTGGTCCAATTAGTTTAAGACTTTTGTTTATCACTTTTCCTTCAATTTCGATCACTACATGATATCATCATAGGAAGACTTTTCAACCACTTTACATATAAATATGCCATAGTATAAACCCCAACGATAAGTATATGGTAAAGAAATTAGATTGAAAGTCATATCTATACTTTCAAAATATTATTACAATCTTAAACTTGAAATATTTATATATAAATACCACTAAGGTCAAGCTCCATAAATATTTATTCTAAGTCGCATTTCAATTTCTTATTTTCACTAAGTTGGAACAAAATTTCAAGCTTAGTTGTGTAAAATAAAATCGACTAGGATTAATTATCGAAATTAATCATCCTCGAAAGTCTCGATGAAAAGAATAAAATATTCCTTGGTTAATATTCACTTATCATCATAAAACAAAACTTCTCATATCGCTTCGTCTCGTAAAAATAAGATATTTTCAAAATGGACATGCACTAATATTTTTATCGTGAATAGTATTTTCATGTTCTTGAGACACTTACCGAAAATTCCAAAGTTATTCTTCTTTCGATTTTGAATTACGGTTTAGGTATCATCTCTATTAATCAAAATAAATCTTTGATATCTAAATCTTTTAATTTCGATGTGAAAACTTTAATTAACGATCTAATTAATCTCAAATCGATTTTAGCGATTGGGTATTACAACTATATTCCTTAATTCACTAATCATAGTGAATATGATATAAGAATCCTCGTATCGAGATAATCGAATATTCGATAAGTTACTATTTCATTATCGAGACGAAACCCTAATTTACGATTTTATTATCGTAATTAAGCTTTAAAACTTGGATATTACATTCTACCCCAAAGAAATTTAGTCCGAATTTGCATGCTTCGAAAAGTTTGGGGTATATTCACATCATAACATTCTCAAGCTTTCCACGTGGTTTCTTTTCCATGGTTTTCCATTGACTTTCACTAACGGTATAAACTTGTTTCTTAGTTAATCTTACGACCAAAATAGTCGTAGATTTTTCCTCATAACTCATCTGAGTTAAAGATCACGTCTCATGATGATTTACGTGAATTGGGTCATTTCGTATTTCTAAGCGTGACACGTGGAAAACATTACGTCTTTCCCAAATTTGGTGGAAGTACTAAGCTATAACTACTAGGCTATCATTATTAGGATCTCGTAATGTCCTATAAACGTGATCTCAACATTCAATGTCGAACTTTATAATTTCCTCGATAGAAATCTTAAGAAACTTTATTTACGCATTTTAAAATGCGATTCGATATTCGCGTGTCGTAAGACCTTGCTACGAGCTTTTCTTATTCTTTGCTTATTTCGCGGATATCTTAATTATTTTATTTAGGTTGTCGGACCATACTTTCCTTCACCTACTTTATTACA